>CM076569.1:375101980-375303264 GCA_034641835.2 Pinus albicaulis | reverse complement strand
ACATTCATAAAAACGAAATCGAGTAGAATGAGAGGTTTACCCGTTGGTCCTACGTTTGAAGTGATCCACTGAGTTATTCCCTCAACCTGCCCTTCCTCCTTCACCCTAATACAAGAAACCACAAAGGACAAGTTGTACAAGATATTTCTACTCTCATATGTTAGTGAGATTCATATAAAATATTAAATAAATCATCATGAATGCTTGTATAACAAATATTCTTCATACATTAAAGCACACTCAACACGTTTATTTCTAGGGCCCAAGATGATACTTCGTATTATAAAAATAGTACGTACAAAAGTAAGTGGAGATCACTCCGATCTTCCATTGGATTCAAGACCGTCGTCCGGATCCGTCCAAATTTCTGCTGTTTTCCTCACAAGACTCCTTCCAAACGAGTGCACACGAGATAACATATAAAGGGATGTGTATCTCAAGGAAACAAGGGTTTCCTGAAATGAACTGGGAAAGTGCAGGAGGCACGGGGAATCAGACTTGGATAGGGAACCAACAGAGTATAATAATAATAATTCTCTCTCCCCTTAGGCCATACATATGAGGTCTTTTTATAGTCCCTCCAAGTAGTTTCAGCAGTTGGAAACAGTTGGCCACGGGCTGGGGTGGTTGAACTACCTGAGTAACCATCAACCCAGCGCTAAATTAGGGATTTTTATATATTTTTTAATCATTAAAATGGCATACGCGGAAAAGTCTAGCTGTACTCGCGTATACACGCGGAAAAACACGGGCATAGTCGCGTATGAAGGATTTTCCACTGTTTTTAAGTCAATTTGTCCAAGTCTGTAGGAATGGGTGCCCATAAAGCCATGTAGCAATCATGAATCATGTCAAGGTGAGAAATGATGCTATAACAGATGCCCCCTAATATATGAGGTCAGAAGGGGTACATGATGGCCGAAATGTATTATGCACATAGAAAGAACTGCGCAAGGACAAGAGAGGACTTCACCAGATTTCAGCCTGCCAAAAACCAATGAAAGAAACCAGAGAGTCAACACATGCTGAGGCGGGCATACCCATGCTCAATCAATAATACATCATATATATAGAAAGTACTGAATAGATCCAACATGTATACAAGTATAACTGAACCGAAAGTACATAGTGAATCATCTGAGCAGGGCCCGGAAAGACAAGTCTGTATCAATGTCCAAGTATCACATATAGAAAGCTGATCAAAGATAGTGCAACCGGATGTCTGATCAAGTAACTGAATCTCCAAGTACCGGATCATAAGAGGCGGATCAAACGGTACAATCACGCAACTCGGGGATCAACATATAAGATGCTGCTGTGCTGAACTGCAACATATAAGGGTAGACGGCAACACTGGCAGAAACTGAGAGAACTGTCAACAGTGAACCGAGAAATGCTGATGCAACCCGAGGTCTTCACCGATCACAACAGCACAATTCTACACACTGGGAATAAATGAGCTGAAGTCGACCATGTGAGAAATCGTTGGATTACCGGGCAATGATGTTTCCCGTTAACCAACGCGAGACAACCCACCGATAATGATAATGAGTGTCAAGGTGCCCCAGTACAATCTGACAAGTGTGAATGAATGAGTTGAAGTCGAACACTTGAAAGAATCTACCAATCAGGAGGCAATGATGAATCCCCACTGTCGATAGCGAAGAGTCTGCCACTGATGACTGCAAACCCTAAGGTACTGACAAAAAGACTCTAGAACTTATTCCCAGAGCAATGAGTCGGAGTCGATGGGAAAAGATCTGCTGGAAGGAAGGTATTAAGGCATCCCACATCAGTCCAGCGCGAGTGTAACCCGCAGGCCAAGATTTGGAAGGAATTGGACGAAGTAGAGTGATGGAACCAAAACCGAAGTACGTTTCCGACATGCACAAGATGAAGCTAGCGCACGGAAGAAACCCTCTGAACCAACCAATAATGAAAGCTGACACAGAGGCGAGAAATCCACCGATAGGGTCAAATGGAAATCAAGGTACTGCACGAATCCCAAGTGTGATAATGTGTGCTGACGTCGAACACGGGGGAAACCACTCAGTCAAAGACCCATGATGATGATCAAATGCTGAGCACGAGGTCACCTATCAATGATGGAAATAGGCCCAAGGTGCGGCTCTAGGCTTGCTCTCAGAGCAATGTGTCGTGGTCGATAAGAGACAAACCCGCCGGCAAGAAGTCAATGGGGACCTTCTCAAACCAGCACGAGCAGAAGACCAAAACATCTGATGTGATAGAACATGATACTGACAAGACCGGGAAGGCCGACTGAATAATGAGTCAAGAGACACCGCAGAATGGCCGACTCTGGTTAGACTTCCCTTGAACAAAAACACGACTCGTGATGACCATGGCAGTAAAAAGTGACACTGTATAAGTCTGTTATGCAGGAGGCAGAACAAACTCTCCATATGATTGGAAGAGATAACCAACCGGGGGAGAACCGACAAGTGAAACATGGTAAAGGCTGAACCTAGGTCAAAACTAAAACCATCCCAAATGAAGGAAATATATATAAGTATATGTGCTTTGTTCAAGGGCGACAAACTGACTCTGTACTGCCATCAAAATAACGAAGATACATCCCGTTCCCGCTCTTTTTGGTATATTTAATTTTTTTGTCTTTTTCATAATAAGCCCGAAAAAGAATAAAAGAATGCTATGATACAATGGATAGAACGAGTATCAAGAAAGCAGATGCACTAGTTCCTGGGATTGGAACAATCCTATGCTCAATGCAAGGTGGCGAAAACTGGTCAGTGATACTCAGAGGAACGTTCCATCCATGGGTATAAAGGTGTCAAGTCGTGATAGCTAAGTGCATGCAATGGTTAACTTGTACAGAAAGTCAAGGTCAAAAGTTGGCTTAAACATCGAGTCCAAAATGAAGCCGGCTAAAGGCCAGGATAAACAAGTAGCCAATATGCAATGCAGTAATACAACTTAACGACACTAGGGAGCCTCTAGGGTATAAGCCAGAAAAATGATAAGTGATGAAGGAGAAGAATGAAGCTTCAACACAAAAGACATGGCGGGACTACAGAGGACTCCCGAGCCTACATAAAAAGCAGCATGGGCAACAAATGATAGCGAGGAACTAACTAGGAAGCCCATGTAAAGGAAGGCTCTACCATCAAGTCATGATCTAAAAATCGGCGAGTGAAATGGGTGTAATACTCATGACCTGATGGGATCGACCCTAAGGCAAGTGATCAGGATGGAGGCTAGAATGCAAGATGCAATGGAAAGTGATTGCCTAACCTATATGCCAGTGAAGATCATATACCTGCCGTGAAGAGTCTGAACACATGGGCCAAAAACCAGAAAAAATCTCGAAATCGTCAAAATGTACCTGAAACATACCAAACTAGGCACTTCCAAGCAATCAAGTTATACAGCATAAGACAGATCGAAAAAAATAAGCATAAGGAAATTTTTGCAAAAATTTTCAATTTTTTAGCCATAAATACACAAATTACCTCTCAATTGGTTCATTATTGCATAGCTGATTTGGAAAAAGAGCTCTGGAGCTAAAAACTTGTTTCGTCAAATCAGCAACAACCGACCGTCGGAATTCAGCGAAACTTCAGGTAGGCTCCTTATTCATCCTGCTTAATTATTTTGTCCGTTTAAAATTTAAAATTAAGTGAATTTTTGCCTAGAAACCCTTCTTAAAAAATGCGTATCTGCGCATACGCGGGTTCAATGAAGTGGAGCCGCGTATACACGCGACTGTGCACAGAACAAGTCGCGTATGCGCAGGTCCATAACTCAAAAAGAAGTTTCTAATGCAAATTTTAATGAAATTTTTCAGGATGACTATCTCATGGAGGGAACGTGAGCATAGTGCAATAGACCAAGAGGTCATGGAAGATCGCGCAGCACAAAATGTCCTCCGAAACTGTGGATTATTCAAATTTTTCAAAATGCCCAATATGAAAAGTAATGTGAGATTGCTTGAAATGCTGGTAAATTATTGGGAACCGGATCGGGATTGTTTCATCATTGATCAAATGCCACTACGCATAGAGGTGGAAGATATATACTTCATCACTGGACTCTCCAGAAGGGGAGACCCAGTGGATCTGCACGGAAGGCCCCTGGGAGGGTTAACCGTGGAGGACTATGTCCAAATCTATTGCATAGAAAATTCCAAGAAAGTTGGCACACAGATTGCAATCAGAGATATCAGGGACTTGCACATAAATATCCTCCTATTCACCATCGGCAGAGTGGCAGGATCTGCCTCACTGCATCAGGCGTCCAGGACGCACATGAGCATAGCCGTAGAGTGCTTAATTCATGTGTATGATTGGTGCACTGCCCTGCTACAGAACATGAAACAACAACTGACCTCCATTCGCCAAACAAAAACAAAACATTTTGGCTATGGAACCATTTTGACTACATTCTTCTTCGAGAGAGTTCCAACTTTGAGACCCAAAGTCATCTCAACTATCAGCAGCCCTCGGGACCCAAGAATTGCCCGTTGGGCAGACATGATGAAGAGACTGGGGGGCAGCGAGGTACCCCGAACCACCTGGGATGATGAGTTCTTCTTATGGTGGAGAGAACAAATCATCGCAGTGGATGACTATCCCTATGCCGGGATGGATTTCCGAGGAGATCCAGATCTAGTACTTCCACCCGGTGCAGCATGGGGAGCAGTCGGTAAGTTTTTTCAAAAAATTTTAACTTATATGATTTTTTTTGGATTTTTCAAATATGTATGAAAAATGAAAAACAAACATGTTTTTGGTTTGGATTCATAATGACTGACAAATGAAAAAATGATCATGTTTCAGATGTTGGACCAGTGCGTCCTGAGGGCCTAGCACGTCACAAACGCCGCAGAGGTGAAGCCGAAACGGCGGATTCTGACAGGACACTCCAGGCCGTGCAGAGAAACTTGGAGGGACTGACCCGCCAAATCCCTCTGGCTGCTGTGGAGGACTTGCCAGAAGCCGTCCAGAGACGGGTTTTAGGAGTACCCCGGGACTGGGTTAGACTGTTCCGCCGTGTGGCCACTGCAGTGATGTTCTATAGGAACGCTGGGCAGGGTCCTCAGGAGTAGACAGATTTTACATGACTGTATATTTTTTGAGACTGAACATGATGGGGCATAAGCCCAAATTTTGTACGGCATTAATGGATCCAAAATTTTGTAAAGTTTTTTGACATACCAATGATATATATACAACGATGTTTGATGTGATGTGATAAATGTATCAAATGTATGATGTTCTTGATGATTTAGAAATTATTGTATTGAATGATTAATATGCCAATCTAAAGCTTGATTAGCCAATGAGTCAGCAAACCAATTGTCAGCTCGAGGAATATGAATGAATGTTAAAAATTGAAATGACCTTTGTAACAAACGTACCCTCAAGAACAATCGTAATAAAACCGGATCTCGTACCCGATAAGTGTTGTTCAACTGCGACACCACCAGCTGGGAGTCCAAGAAAACTACCAACGAATCAACACCCAAAGATATTGCCTCCGAGAGTAGATGAATGACTACAGTGTATTCTGCTACGTTATTGGAAGCAGGACCAATGCAGACCCCTCTTGATACCAACAGCTGACCGGAAGGATAGTGAAGAACCCAAGCCGCGGAAGCTAAGTTCCGGGTGTGTCTACTAGCACCATCGGCGAAACCAAAATGACTCATGACATCAACACAACCTGCCAAAGCAGATCAAAAAACATCACCATCTCATCAAAAAATCGAAAATCAAACAGATATGTACAAGACAAAAACTACTATATACAAAGCAAAATGCCAGGCCAAAGCCTAGGCATAATACTTCTTCAAATAGAGCCCATTTCGGGGCTCCGGCAACTCATTCCCTTCGAAGTCAACCAAGGTATACGCTCCTTTCTTAAGGACTTTTTTGACGATATAGGGGCCATACCACATCGACTTAAACTTTCCCGCCCCCAAGGCATCTTTTTCTTGGGCATAGACCAAAACAAGGTCACCTTCGGAAAAGACCCTAGGCTTAACCGCCTTATCGTACTGGACTTTGACTCGGTTTTTATGCGCTTCGTTCAACGTGGCGGCATCTCGACGCTGCTCATCAAGATGTTCCGGATGAAGGCGCCCGCTCAGACCAGAAGTGTCGGGAAGAAGCTCAATGGGCTCGCTTAAGGAAGGAATCTCGCATTCAATGGGAAATACGGATTCCACCTCGTGGACTCCGTGGACTAACCGAAACAGAGTAAAGCTGGGCGGCGCTTTAATTGACGTCCCGTATGCCCACAGTGCAGGGGCAGCCTAGGAATATGTCGTGCCGCTTGATCAGGCTTTATCAATCGTCCGTTGAAGAATTGTCTTCAAGGACCTATTCACGGCTTCCACCTGGCCATTGGCCTGAGGATAATATGGAGATGAATGCTCCTGCCGGAAACCCAATTTAAGAGCCAACTCAGCCATCATACTGTTCTGGAAGTGACTGCCATGGTCAGTGACAATCTCTCTAGGTATACCGAAACGAGCGATAACTTGGTTGAAGAAGAAAAGAGCTGCAGTCTCACCATCGTTCCCAAAAGTAGGCATAGCCTCGACCCACTTCGTAAAGTAGTCTATTGCTACGATAATGTACTTGTGACCTTTTGCCGAAGGCGGGTTACAAGTAGTATAATCCATACCCCACTTTGTAAAGGGTCCGACAGTAACGACTGGAAAAAGCGGAGCTGGATGAGCGCGCATTTTTCGAGTATACACCTGACAAGGATGACACTTCTTGACCGATTCAATACAATTTTTGAAAATTGAGGGCCAGAAGTAGCCAGCACGCAAAATCTTCTGGGCTGTAGCAAGCCCTGATAAATGACCCCCACAAGCTCCACCGTGAGAATCATTGAGCACAGCCTCAGCTTCTTCGAAAGTTAAGCAGCGTCTTAGGATTGAATCAACCCCTCGACGGTACAAAGCATCACCAATAATCATATAACTTTTAGCTAAGTGACGCAGCTTACGATGCTCATCTTTCGAAAAAGAAGAGGGAAACTTCGCAGTCTGGAGATATACAATGATGTCCCCATACCAAGGATCTTGTGGAGAGATCAGAAACAAGTGTTCGTCCGGAAAGGACTCATCATAGATCATCGTCTCTCCACAAGGCAACTCGGAGATCAATTCCGCAAAAACTAATGACTTCTTGGATTTGGCAGACATGAACTCTAGATCAAATTCCTGTAAAATCACAATCCATCTATTATATTTGCCCCCAATCACTCGCCTGCTGAGGACAAACTGAAATGGATTGGCAGCTGCCAAGACATAAGTTTTGCGAAGAATAATATAATGCCGAAGTCGCTGCACAGCATGAACTGCTGCCAAGGCTAATTTTTCTATCGGGGTGTATCGCAGTTCAGGTCCTACCAGTCCTCGACTAAGGTAGTAAATAACATGCTCAGCCAGAGCATCATCCTCCTGAACCAGAACCATACCAATGGTAGATTCTGTTGTAGCTAGATACAAAAGAAAATCTCTGCTATAATCGGGTGGACTCAGTAAAGGAGCAGAGGTTAATGCCTTTTTCAAGGCATCGAATGAGCGTTGAGCATAGTCGTCCCAAAGAAAAGGAACTCCTTTCTTCAACAGTCTCATATATCCCTTTGTAATCTCAGCATAGTTAACGATAAACCTCCGAAGAAAGTTAGACTTCCCTTTGAGACTTTGAAGTTGACGGATTGAAGACGGGGGAGGCAACCGAAGTATTGCCTCAACCTTGAAGGGATCTACCCTTATCCCTTCATTAGACACAATAAATCCCAACAGCCGACCGGATGTTACCGCGAAAACGCACTTGTTCGGATTCAAACGAATTTTATAAAAACGACATCTCTCAAATATTTGTCGGAGGTGACCTGGATGATCCATCCTCTTTCGAGAATGAGCAGCTAGATCATCTAAGTATGCCTCAATAATTTTCTTGATGTCGTGGAAGGCGTAAGACATGGCCCGCTGAAAAGTAGCTCCAACATTTTTCAGACCAAAAGGCATTTTCTTATATGCAAACGTACCCCAGGGACAAATAAATGCGGTCTTATGTTGATCTTCTGGACGGATAGTAATTCGATTGTAACCAGAAAAACCGTCCATGAAGGAAAAAATTTCGTTACCGGCACACTCATCAATAATCTGATCAATGAAGGGTGTGGGGTAATTATCTTTATGACACGCCTTATTCAGGTCTCTGAAATCGATGCACACTCGAATTGTTCCTTGCTTTTTATCAACAGGAACGGGGTTTGAAACCCATTCAGTCAGAGGAACTGGAAAAATGAATCCCGCCTTAAGCAGCTTTTCAACTTCAGCTTTGATAGCTGCTGCCTTCCTAGGATTAACCGGACGAAGTTTTTGCCTGACCGGCTTAGCGTTTTCATACGTCTTGATCTCATGCTGGACGATAGATGGGTCTATGCCAGGCATTTCCTCATAAGACCAAGCAAAAACATCCCTATACTCTTTGAAGAGTTCGGTATAGATTTGAACTTCTTCACGGGAACATTCAGCTCCAATGAAAACGTTCTCGATAATGTTGGGATTCCTGGAGATGTTCACCGGGATAGTCAGAGAGATCACAGCCATGTTCCCTTCAGCATAAACCTGTGCTGGTGCTAAGGGGCTCAAGACTGGGTGAACAGGTCCAGGAGACTGAGGACTTGGAAAACTAGCTTCGACTTCGCTCAAGTCAGGTAGGAAGTAAGACCGATGATGCAAGTCATCCCACGGTCTCTCTATACCCGTCATTGCTTCCAGGATGGCCTCTTCAGATGGAAGAGTGGTATCTAGACAATCCTGGGCAGAAGAAGAAGTAAGCGTCCAAGCCGGAGCCACATCACCATCCAACTCTTCCGGCGAAAGAGGAGCTGGATCAGACTCTGCAGTGTCAACAATAGACTGATATGCAATCTCAGCTGCAGAAATCGGGAATGCCATTCCACCCACTTGCCCTTCCTCCAAAGTGGCAGTTGGGGAAGGTAAGGTCCTAGGGTCCGAAAAATAATGAGTTCGAAAGAACTCTCTTCGAAGGGGAGCCTTGGAGGATGAAATAGCATTGATAGACACCTTAGGAGGAGGAAGATCAAAAGATCCCATCAGGGAAGAATACATTCCCACTCCTAAATTCTCGATAGGCGCCTTGGTATTATCCAACTTAGGAACAGATGAGTCAGGAGGCGCATCCAGGTCTACAGGAGGACAGTCCAGTTGATCCACCGTGACTATCCTCCCTTCGTGGGGGAAACATACTATCCGAAATAGTGAAGATGCAATGGCATCCATATCATATATCCAGTTCCTCCCCAACAGAAGGTTGTAGTCCAAGGCCGCATCTACTACCTCAACCTCTATGTTAACGGTTTTGCCCCCAACACAGATGGGCAAAGCCGGGACAATACCATGGGGCCTATGAGAATGGCCATCGAATGCAGTAAGAATGGTGCTAGATGGAACATCTTTGGGAGATCCTAGTGTCTTCCAACATGCGAGAGACATCACGCAAGTAGAAGCACCCTCATCAACGACCGTGCGAAAGATATTAGTCTTCCGGTACGATGATTTAATATGGAAGGCCATATGATGAGGAAGTCTCTTCTTACAATTCTTCATATCAAAGGTAATCAGAAGAGAATTTTTCGGATCTATAGCTCCAATGGCAGTGAGCAAAGCACTGCGCTGAGCCGGACAAGACTGGAGTACCTCTAA
Source organism: Pinus albicaulis (assembly GCA_034641835.2). Lineage (NCBI taxonomy): Eukaryota > Viridiplantae > Streptophyta > Pinopsida > Pinales > Pinaceae > Pinus > Pinus albicaulis. Next base: position 375,293,528 of record CM076569.1, on the reverse strand, counting down.
AGCTGACATAGCACAAGGACTCTGCGCCAGATCGTCTACAATCGAGTAGTTCTGGGCAGCCCTCATGTTCGGATTAATCGTTGACCGCTTAGAGGATGCCTTCGGTATCCGAGGCATAGACTCGACAGTTGGCTTCGTGATATGAAGCGGCTCAGTAGCATCAGGAACTTCCTTAGCTTTCGAAGATTCCTCTCCACCATAATCACGGGATCTCGTAGCGACATCCACGTGAGCACTCATCATAAAGATATTCGATGGAATTTCCCCTTCCTGAGTACCTCCAGAGGGAGCCCCAGGATTTTGGTTCGCGCCAACAATTAATTGCTGCCCTTGGGGAAAAGGGTTTGTTAGCACAGCCTGGGAACTAGAAGAACCCTGCTGAGATAACAGGCGCTGAGCATCCTGAATTTTCGGGCAAAGGTGCGTGAGATGATCTCCAACACAAAGCTTGCACGGAAATTTAACTTTCTTTTTCTCCTTTTGCCCTTCACCAACACGCTCGTTGGTCTTATTTGCATTGCCCTTCCCATTCTTGCCCTTCTTCTTGTTATTACGTCCCTTCTTCTTCCCATCGGACTGTTGATTTCCTTTGGGTTCAGAAGATTGGACAGCATTAATGGACAAAGACTGGGAAGGTGAAGAATGAGCAGGCACAGCCTGACCAGAAGGAGCAGATTGTAAAGACAACTGCTGCAATTGAGAAAGCAGGCTGGCTGCACTACTACCGACCGATCCGACAAGTCCGTCACCATGCGGACCAGGTTTGGGTTTCGATAGATCCAATTTGGAGCGAGGAGCATTGGGCAAATACTTGTAAAGCATGCCAGACTGAGAATAGATCAACTCTAACTGCTGGGCCCTAAAGATGGCCTGCTCCTCGGAATATACCCCTGACATGGATACATCTTTTGAAATATCTGACTGAAGCGACTTCAAAAACCACTCGAGAAGGAACTCACCCGGAATATGGGCTTTGATAAGCCTCTTCCTTCTCCTCCATTCCTGAATATGATCAGAAATGTGAGTTGCCTCATCCTGCTTAAAATTAGCCAGGAGTTCGGTCCCAGCCTCATATCTGACAGGCAACTGGAAATGGTTAAGAAAAGTGACAGCCAGTTCTCCAAATGTGGCGAAACTGCCCCCAGTAAGCTCTCTATACCACTTCGCGGCGTTTCCAGTTAAGGTGCGCTGAAATAATCTCAATCTAATCGAATCGTCGATCAGAGAGTTGGATGAACACCATAAGTGGAATGTGGTGACGTGGTCTGCCGGATCTTCACCATTCTTACCTTCAAACTTAGGAATGTCCGAAGGAAGTTTGGTTGGAACCGGAGGCCAACCCGGACTATATCGAATCGGGTCATTAGTTAACTTCGCCAAGTCTGGCAAGTTTAACGTTGCCAGAAATGGTAATCGCGGCGGAGCCTGAGAATTCCATCCTTGATGGGATGAATTTCCCACATTCTGAAAAGAATAGCCCGGATTTGATGAGGCACCAGGCTGCCAGAAAGGACCCGTAGAAAACGGAGAAGAACCTCCTCCCCACGCCGAGTTACCAAGACCCAGACTAGTTCCCCCCGCTGAAGTATTGACTGAAGATGTAAGCCCCTGGTAGGGGTTCCATGCATTAGATAGAGGAGAAAAAGACTGATAAGCACTCGATGCAGGGAAAGAAGCATTCCCTCGATGACTCGCGATGAACTGATTCCCTGCCCCCGACGTTGCAAACATAGGATTCCATCCTGTAAAAGAAGCCGAACTTGGCCCCTGAGCCCAAGGATTGAAACTTTGGGTCTGGGACGTAAAAGGAAACGACCCTAAAGAAGGATTGGGACTAGGAATATGCCCAGTCCCGAAAGGGAAACCCTGAAAAGAAGCTGATCCACTAGCCATGTTGGACATGGGCGTAGATCCAGCTGCACCGGCGGTAAAGGAAAAAGAGGGATTTCCAGCAATGGACATCCCTGAAATGAAGGGACCAGATTGGGAAGCATATGCTTGGGTGAACCCAGAGCCAAACATAGCAGTGCTAGAAGCACTCAAAGATAGAGCAATAGTGCCCCCTGCCTCGGCGGAAGCAGGAGTCTGAATGCCCGCAGCACTCACGGTAGAAGCCGCGTTCCCAGTCGTGGCCATCGAAAGATAAGAAAGATATGGAAGATCCGGCGGTCTCTCAGACTCCGGTCCGACGTACTGAATAAAAAACGGATGATCAAGAGGAAGAGGAGATGGACCTGTAGCTGCAGGCTCAGGTATATCTTCTATCTGAAAATCTTCCTCCTGAGGAAACAATACCCTCGAGGTGAGCGAAACGCTCCTCTTGGAACCGACACCGGAATCAGCAATGAAACCTTCAGACCTTAGTGGAGGATCTCTCTCCACAGCGTCAGACTCTACAGGGTGAAAACCACCTGCTAGATCGCTCCTACGCCTTCTCGAAGAAGGCTCTGCACTCTCGGGAGATAACCCTCGGACTCTCCTCGAACGTCGAGGCGCTTGATCAGCCACTTTTACAAATTTATTATATTAGACTCAAGAAAAGTGAAAAGCTAGGCAAGCTAGGAGCAAAGAGCACTCACTAAAATCAAAACCCTGAGAAACAGCAAGCAAACAGCCTCCAAGTATTTCCGCTCCGGGTGATGAGGACCGGACACCAAAATACAAGAAAGCGAAGTATAGGGCCTTCCGAAAGCAGTCTGGGATGATTAGGGCCCAGAACAACTAGCGAAGGTATCAGAAACAGTTACGCCGACCTCCTAACAACAGCCTTTGCCGGCTCAAGCACCCAAGCTTCCCAAGGGCACCCCCCAGAAGTACTGCTAGAAGTGATGCGACGTCTGCCTCAGGTACCACGGGTATTCCCCCCTGCAGTCACCTGTGTGGAACCTAGGAACAGCAACTATGGACACCAATCCGTTTCAGAAGCTGGGCGGAACGGTCTTGAGGTTAGATTCAGCTAATCGGAGGGGGGGTATCCCTCTTCTTAACCTTCACTTCCCCTCGCGCTTGACTCTCGGATCAGAGCTTTCCCAGTCCACCTCACGGAGTTGGATTTCGCTCAATTAATAAACTTCTATGTTTGTTTGAGCGGCCTTGGAGAGTTAACTCTCCTCTCTCCTCTTCCAAGGCCCTACAACCTAGCTAGTTGGTGATTGACACTTAATAAAACTTGCTAGTTGATTTTAGATTAAATCGCTTATTTTAAGGGCTGTTGTATTAAGTCACAAGGATATGGAGTTGAAACCAATGATGTTCTGACGCAAAAGAAATTAATAAAACCCTGACTACATGCACATGCAGTTCTTAGTCTTTCGATGAAGAGCAATTTCTATGTAAGTTCTACGAGGCTAAAAATGTATTTTTCTTTTCGAATTACAAACTCACATGCACAAAAATTAAGAAGCTAACTAAATGATTCAATGCACCTAATGCAAATGACCACTAGCATGTAAATTCTAAGATGCAGAAAGTCCTTTGAAACAAGGTGAAATTTCCAAAAAGGCTCCTTCAGTTTTAACTCATCTTTTGATATCCAGAAAGCCAATTCTTGCAAACAAGAACTCTCAATATAAGACACCAAAATACTCAACAAGAAGAAGAAGAAATCAAAAGACACCCTCTCCTCAAAATCAAGCTAAAAACTAGAAGCAAGAAACTTCACTAAAGTCCCAAAAGATGAAGCCAAACGAAAATGAAAAAGGCAATAACAAAAACAAAAACAAGAGACAATGTTTTTTGAGTTTTTGATATGCAAAAACAAAAAGCAAAACAAATGTTTTTGGGCTTTTTATTTTTATAAAACAAGAGCTTCAAGAAAACCAAGAACAACTATCCCAATCAAAGCCAAAACGAGACCGAATTTCAAGCATAAACTTCAACTATGCCCCCAAACCTTATAAAGCTAATGATAGCAAGATCAATAAGAGCAATGGAAGACTAAAAACTCAATCAAACATCCAAGAGAAATAGTGCAAATTCGTTGCAACACAAAACTCCAAAGAAACAAGAAAAGATCTTCGAAAAATGCAACGAAACCCTAGCTTATGAAACTCAAGAAAACCAATCGAAAACAAAGCAAAGAACGCAATGAAAAGCACAACACAAAGATAGGAACGAGTCAGTGAGCAGAAGCTCCCTGTTCTGGTAAAGCAGAACAGCCAAGGACGCTCAGAAAGCGATCTTGGAACTCAATCCAGGAGTGCTAGCACCAACAAGAACACTTCGCCAAAAAGATCAGTTTTCGGACAAACGAAAGAGAACCAAGACTCAAAACCACTTCTGTCACACTCCAGCAAGTACAGAGACTCTGAAGACACAGGCCTCCACAGCCAGAAAAGACCAAAAACACCAGAATCTTGAAATTTCAAATTCAGCCTAGGTATACACGACCTTGCAGTTATGCAACAGGCGTGTATACGCGTCTGTGTTGAGGGAAACCCACGTATACGCGGTTCCTTCTACACAAACTCGCGGGTATACGCGACTGTGTGCAAGAAAAACTGCGTATACAAAGAAAGATAATGAAAAATAAAAAGTACAAGCCTGGGAAAGGTATAAAAGCTTCAAACTGACTGCAAGAAAGCAAACTGGACTGTAAAAGACAGAAAAAACTGTTGGTAACCTACCAAACAGCTGAAACAACCCAACAGGAGAATCACAAAAATGTGGTCCCCAGCGGAGTCGCCAGTTCTGTTTCGGGGATTTAACACCATAGAGGTTGGTTGGGATTCAACCTCCACAGAGCAGGGGCGTACTATTTAACAGAGACTCACACGATCATGCACATTCATAAAAACGAAATCGAGTAGAATGATAGGTTTACCCGTTGGTCCTACGTTTGAAGTAGATCCACGTGGAGTTCAAACTCCCTGCAACCGTCCTTCCTCCTTCACCTGAAATACAAGAAGAAACCAGCACAAAGGACAAGTTGTACAGTATATTTCTACTCTATATGTTAGTGAGATTCATATAAAACATTAAATAAATCATCATGAATGCTTGTATAACAAATATTCTTCATACATTAAAGCATACACTAACACGTTTTATTTCGGGAACAGCATGATACTTCTGTATTATAAAAATAGTACGTACAAAAGTAAGTGGAGAGATCACCTGATCCTTCCAAGGCCTTCGCAGACCGTCGTCCGGATCCGTCCAGCCCTTGCCTCGCTAAGACTCCTTCCAAATGAGTGCATACGAGATAACATATAAAGGGATGTGTATCTCAAGGAAACAAGGGTTTCCCGAAATGAACTGGGAAAGTGCAGGAGGCACGGGGAATCAGACTTGGATAGGGAACCAACAGAGTATAATAATAATAATTCTCTCTCTCCCTTAGGCCATACATATGAGGTCTTTTTTATAGTCCCTCCAAGTAGTTTCAGCAGTTGGAAACAGTTGGCCACGGGCTGGGGTGGTTGAACTACCTGAGTAACCATCAACCCAGCGCGAAATTAGGGATTTTTATATATTTTTTAATCATTAAAATGGCATACGCGGAAAAGTCTAGATGTACTCGCGTATACACACGGAAAAACACGGGCATAGTCGCGTATGGAGGATTTTCCACTGTTTTTAAGTGAATTTGTCCAAGTCTGTAGGAATGGGTGCCCATAAAGCCATGAAGCAATCATGAATCAAGTCAAGGTGAGAAATGATGCTATAACAACTACCTTGGGCATTAGATTGTGTGAAGCTCCAGAGTCTAACATGGCATTATGTAATATTTTCTCATGTATGTTCAAAATAACATAGAAGAGAGGGACGACCCATTCTTGGTATTTTCCTTCAAATTCTGGACCAAACAACAACTCAGGTTTGTCATCTGTCAGGTTTAAGGTGTCAGTATCACTTCCTAAGTTCAAATCTTTCAAAACTTGGTTTTTATACGCCTCTTGGGTTACTAGTTCAGATAGGGGGATGGTAATTTTTATCTTGGCAATCTCTCCCTCAAGGCTGAAAGGAATAATTGACTTGTTGATATTTACATCTGTTTTTTCAATTCAATTCTTTTCAGAAACTTTGATTTTTTGAACCTTGTTTGGACTAGTTATTGGGACAGTTATATTAGGACCACTAGCTGAAGTGCTAGGGGGGCTCTGTTCGACATTTGGCTGGACACTCTTGTCTTTGTTTAAGTCTGGTTTCTTGGCCAAAATGTTGGTTTTCTCTGCTTTCCTTTTAGGCTGGTTTTCTGCGTTTTTCTTGACAGCAACACTAGTGTTATTATCCTTTGAATTATCTATGCTTCCCTTGCTCCTAAGATCATATTGTTTGTGTACCTCCATAATTGCATTTTCAAAACCTAATCTATAGTCATCAGAATCTTGATAGGTGTTTGTATTTTGACCATAAGAGAAGAAACCTTGTTCTTCCTCAGTGAGGAAAACATCATCCCCACTATTTGATCCAATCAAGTTTACATGAGACTCTTCCAACCTTTCAAACTCCCTATCTTCCTCATATTGATCTATATAGTTCTGTTGAAAGGGAGGTCTAATCTGTTGGTCACTTTCATTTTGCTTATCTTGATTGTTGTCTCTTCTATAATTCTTATTTCTATTTCTGTTTTGGTTATTCTGGGGTTCTCTTGGAGGCACTCTATCATTCAGATTTATCTTCTCAAGCATCCTCTCCATTACCTTCATTAGGTTGTCAATTTTTGTATCAGAAGTTGAAGTTGAGGGTAGTAGATCATCTTTATAGGTTACCCTCTTCTCTAATCTCAACCTATTTCTTTTCTCGATTATGTTTGCTTCTACACTCAAGGCTCCTTTCTGCATGTCTTCTAACATTAAGTAATCCCTCCCCCTTAACTCATAAGTCATTTCAGCATCAAAGCCTTCAGGATACCTTACCAAGTCCATGCCTTGAGGAGGTTTCATGTGAGGTGGGAGAGCATTGTAAAAACTGTTGAACCTAGTAGAGTAATCATGAACACTCTCCCATAGATTTCTCTTGAGGCTGCTATGCTCTGCTAGTATTTGGAGAGGATTCTTTTTGAGTTCCCATTTGTTGATGAATGTTTGATGCAAGGCAGGGAGATCGTTTATGCTATTAGGAGGTATGTTTTTAAACCATTGCTTTAAATCTCCTCCTAAACTTTGAGCGAAGATCCTCATCTTCACATTTTCTTCTTCTATTTCCATGTAATCAAATGCATCTTCCATCCTATCTACATGATGTTGAGCTGTTGTATATTCTTTTCCAGTGAAGTGAGGTATTTTGGACTGGTAATCATTTGGTAGGGGAAGAAGAGGTTGTGGTAACACTAATGGGGCATACCATGTTGCCATAGTTCAAAATAAGGGTGGATTTACAAGAGGTGGATTTTCAACAGGGAAAGTGGGCTGCAATGAAATGATTTGAATAATGGATGTTGGATGAATATATTGTTGAGCTGATCTTGGATGAGAGACACCTAAATTTAGAAGGAAATGTAAATTAGGTGGTGTGGTTTCTCTACTACCAGGATGTTCACTTTTTTGTGGGGACGAAAGTGAAGACTCAAAGTCTATCCGAATTATATCATCAAGTGACCTAGTTCTAAAAGGATTTCTTAAGTCGACTTGTGGTTGGTGTAGAGCTAAAAGACTTTTAGGAAGGGAATTAGCTCTCAAGGGTGATCTGAAAACAGTTGAAAATTTAATCTTAGGAAACTCCCTAAGTATACTCTTAGGGTTTTCAACTATTTCCGGTGGGTTTGGGTCAAGGAAGGCTCTAGTATGAATCTTTCTAGGAGCCACTATGTCGTGTTTTTTGAACCTAGCTAAAGAAAAGTGTTGACCAAGTGTGACAATATTTTTAAGGGGCTAACTGATCTTTTTCAAGGAAGAAAAATTTAATCCTAAAGCCTTCTAACTGATTTTGTATGATGTTATAAAGATTATGGATCTTCCCAGTGGAGTCCAAAGGTCTGTTTTGTGGAGTCACCAGGTGGAAATTTTTAGCTCTTTTAGAGGTAAAAGGTTTTATGGTCCACCACCAAGTTTATTATGAAGCCAAACTGAAATATTTTTGGGTTTTTCTGAGGTACTTCGGTATTACAGGTTAAGAGAGTGTCCTAAAATTGATTTAACACTTAACTAAGGTGTTTAATCATACAGAGTTCACTCTTAGGGTTGTCAACTGCCTCCTTCAAGGTTTGATAAGGTTTAACGAGAATCCTAAGGGTTACTTAGTTTGTCACTGATTCAATTAAGTCCTATCATGATTACCATTGCTTGGTAATGCTTGAGGGAGGTTACATATGTTATACTAGATAGTGAGTGTTTTGTGTTGAATATTTTACTCAGGGTCCCACTGTGATCGCCATTATGTTGGTGTCCCGTGTTTTGATAGTTTGGAAAATCAAAAGACAAGGTAACATCAGAACCAATATTTAGAGTCCTAGGATCTAGTCCTCCTGTTCTCAAAGAGGGATCTCATGAATGTTTGTTTGCAAAGGTTTATCTTGTGTGCTTAGAATATAGATTTTAGACTAGTTATTAAGTGTTTGTTTGTTTGGTTGGTTGAATTGATACAGCAGAACATGAAAGATCTAGGAAAGATAAATAGAATGGAGAAACATCTAGTTCATTGGGCAATGGAGTCAAAAAGAGTTCATAACATACTCATAAATGGATATGGGATATCAGAGGGCAAATCTAACTTGGCCACAACATCCTTTGGTTTTTGCAATGAGATGGACATCAATGATTCGAAAAGATAAGTTTAATTCTCAAACAAAGGGAATTTGAAAGCTCAATTTGAACAATAAAGAGCTTTTTGATAGATAGGGCTAACCATGAATTCTACAAATCACACCTTTAAGAAAACAAATGATTTCAAAACAACTTTTAAAATGAAATCAAAGATTCGGGGAACACCCTATTTCCTCAAAGATTTTATTTCAAATGACTTAGAAAACATAAAATATTCACTGATAACTGCAGTCATAGAAGAGGGAACACCTAACACATCAATGATTACAACTATAAATACCTTTGAGACAACTCTTTAAGTAAGGAAAAAGGGCAAGATCAAAATAGGCCTCCTTGACTCACTGTAAACGTAAAACTACGAAGGGAGACTTCAATAACAGTTTTAAAGTGGCAGCAGAAAAGCAGGGAGAACCATAAATCATGTTGAAACCAAATATTCGAACTATTAAGGAAATACACAAGCATGAAGACTAAAGAGAGAGGTTAAAGACTCTAAAATACTTTAGCAAAATAAAAGATGAAATAGTGAAGGATTAACAGGTCTAAGGTGCTTCCAGGAGTCATTTATTAGCCTAAAACTTTCAACGTACTGTAATAAGAAATTATGGAACAGAATGAAAATAGTAGAAAACATTAAACAGTTCAGAATACTTCACCAACAACCAAGCTCATGGATCCAATGATAGAGCCTTCTCAGGAACAAGCATGCAACAATATCATCAAGGCTTCCAAGACTTCAATTTTTTCTTCAACTTCAACAGACTATGTATTATTTCAAAAAGTTTCAATATTACAACTAGTGATCAACCAACAACCAACCCTTCATTCAACTTCTACAGTAGTATTTATAGAAGAATGAGGAGGTGAGATCTGATAAAAGATCTCGAATTACAACTAATACAGACTTAATGGCTTCTAGGCCTTTGGGGGCTTGATGAAGAAACTTTCATAGGTGTCCTCTGTATTAAATGATTTACATAAAGATTTAAGCTCGGTGGGAGCTCTTTTTGACCTTTGAGGCTCTGTGTGATGTCAGAGTTACTCTGCTGATATTTTGTCATTAAGTTTGCCTACAGAATTTATCTTCTGGCTGCATTATGAGGTAGATATTTGGTCCTGATCAATAACTTTGGCCTCTGTTTGAATACTTTGAGGCACAGGTGGCATTGTGGCAGCTGGGAGGAATAAATTTTCCTCAGTTGTGGCGGTGGAGGATTTCTATCTGATGAACCTTTATGATTTTCCTCTTTAACTGTGTTTTAAATGAGGATTAGGTTTTTGAGAATCAATTGTTGGCCGTAATCCTCCACAAATCTGTCTTCAATATTCCGTGCTGGTGCATTTTGTGTTCGGCACTGATATCCTTTGATTTGTGATTGACTTGCTATGTTTTGTCAGTGTTCATTGTTGCGCAAGGGTGATATGGCATCAATGCCTCATGAAAACACCGATGAAACGTGAATTTGAAACCTGCAAAGGATTTTATTTGATGAATCGAAAGTTGGAGGATCGTCACCCTCAGCCTTCGAATTTTCTTCACACATAGCGGAAAACCCATTGAACCCTGCAAAATACAAACAATATTATGAAATCCTACATGTATAGGTTTACTGCGTGAGGAGGCGTGTGGAGAGAGCAAGGCCGTTGGATGGCATCATCCAATGGTCGAGATTGATCGACATGAGTCAAAAGGAAATGGGAGAAGGAATTAAATCGGAGTCGTCGATCGCATAGAGATCGACGGTCGAGAGCGGAGGTGAAAGTCAAAGAGGCGAAACCCGGGCGATGAACTTTGGGCCGTCAATCTGCAAATTAGATCAACGGTGGAGATGCTTTAATGAAACGTGCCGTACCTTGGTTATCGCACGGGCATCTTCGAAGAGCGATCACCGTCCGATGAGTGGCCTCAGATCGGACGGTGGACGTTAATATCGTGCCGGGCCCACGTCCGATTTTTAACGCGCGATGAACGATGATTTTTGAAAATGGGCCCAAGACACGTGGCGGCCAGTGTATGGAATCTCTGCGAAATAGAAGAAACCTCCACGTGCTCAAAAGCAGTGCGATGAAATCCACTTGGTTTTTTGCAGCAGTAAGTGGATGGCGGGGACTAGCAGGGTGATAGACTGCGCCCCGTCAATCTACAAATCAGATCGACGGTGGAGATTGATTTGGAATTTTGCACCGGCGAAAATGTTATTTCATAATAAATCCGACAAATTTTTAAATAAAACTAAGGTTTAAACTTTGGGAGTGAAATTATTTATTTGAAGCGGATAGGCGCCTGACTGTGGGGCCGTGGGTTACATGGAAAGCCATATGACTGGGGGGTTATGGATGGAGGGCTTATCAGCATGGGGCAATGCGATAAGCACTTAGATGGCCAGTGCTCGGTTCTAGCCCCAAGGCGTATGAGGGAAAGGGTTAAAGACTTAGCCCAAGGGGGCTTAAGTCTAAAAGATATGATTTTCGTGGATTTTTAATGATTTTCAAAGGAGTTTGAGGTTTCGATAAGGCAAGAAGGAGTCTTAAACCTTATCAAAAGGGTTTTTGATGAAGGGGAAAGGGAAGAACATGAGAATGAGGGATTTTTATGGGAAATGGAGGAATAAAAATGAGGATAGTTTTGGAAGAGGGGAGAGGGGGGAAATGGTGTTTGCAACAGTATTTTGGCTTTGAAAACAACAGAGTTTCCAGATTTTAAAATGGGCACAGTAGTGAAAACTAAGACAGAGGCATGAGGCCTTTTGAGAATCTTCAAGAGCCAACACTTTTTAGCAAATAAAATTTGTTCTTTGAAGGCTCAAAAAATGATTTAGCCACCTTTTGGTATAACAAATTTATAGGTGGCTAACATAAAGTACCCTATTTGACCTCTATGACAAGTAAACTGTCATTTTTGGGTTTTGTAGCCCCATGTCTGCTTAATAACTGTTATGATAGTTTTAAATAGGGTTTGTCAGCAGGATGGCAGTCAAGGTGTCTTTGAGAGGTAAAGCAGACTACAGGTGTCCTTTTGGTCCTTTGGTGGAGTAATAGCTTCTATAGATGTGGCATTCAAGACTTTTCTTGTGCTGATCTGTGTGTTTTAGGCCTTTAAACTCTGATTTATATTTGATATTCTTGCCTTACTACTTTGTGACCGATTTAATTATTTTATCATTTACTATGCTTTATCCTTGTAAATCATTGGTTAAGTCCTTGATCTTCTTGCTTTATTCCTTAATCTTTAATCTTCATTATTCTTCTGTGTTTTCTTTTGTACAGGTGGCTTCCATGCACTGGAGGGCTTCAATACATGATCAGTGTTCATGAGGCACCTATCAAACCTTGGAACTCGAACCATGGGTCCTTGTGTACGTGATTTTTCCTTGAGGATCGTCATCCTGGGCTCTTCCACTACGTCTTTGGCTGTGGGAGGGGCCTGTACATTACTGGTCGCCATTGAAAACCTGCAGTTTAAACATAAAATAGTTATATAAATCCTGTGTTTTTGGATAGAACAGCCTTGGAGGCACTGGTGCCGGGTTATGGAGCAATGCGAAGGAAGAATATGCATAGATGGAGGAGTCTCATAGGCGGAACAGGCAAAATGGTGTTTTTTTTTAATATCGGCACGAAATTGGGAGAAAAGTGGTTTTGTGGGAATACCAGAGTGGTATTCGCGTGGATTTTAGGCGGTTAGCGGTTTTGGATGTTTTGAACGCGATATGGTTCAGTGCTCGACACGTGGCCTCTGCAGAACCAACCATTTCGCACTCAAGATGTATGGCGGGGGAAAGGGGGCATTGGAGTGCGTTAGCCATCCGATCTGTGGGGATGCAGATCCATGGTGGTAAGCGAGCGCGGTGGGAGGAAGATGCTCAGAGGGAGGAAAAGGTGGAGGACAGGTGGCAGGAATGGATTGGATGGCGAGAGGAAAGTGGAAGGTGGGCTAGCGAGTGATGTCAGCATATTTTTCGGGAGGTGGAAAGGTGTGGATGAACGATGGCTCTTGGATCTTTGAAGATCAATAGTTGTGAATCTGTTGTGGGGGGACTATAGAGGTATGGACCAACTTTTGGTCGAGTGCCTCCATAGTGGATCAGCGCTATCCGATCTGGGAGAGATCAATGGCTAAGATTTGTGGAGGAGAAACATCATCGTAGAGGGAAAAAATAAGAAAAGGTGCTAGAGGTAAGTGTGGAGGTATGGTCTCGTGGTAGAAAGGAGGACTAGGGATAATGAAGAAAAAGACTGAGGGCTAGCGCCTGGTCACAGGCACAGGGTTATATGAGAAGCAGGGGCATAGGGCTTAAGCTCTCGGGGGCTTAAAGCTTATACATAAAAAAGTCGGAAATTAAGCTTAAAGGAAGGTTTCTAGGCCTTTTTTAGAGTTCCGATAGGGATAAAAAGGGGCTTTTTTTTAAAAACCATAGAATGGGGTTTTTATAGGTTTAAAGGATTTAGTGGGAAAAAGGGTAAATTAGGGGGTTCTTTTTAGAAGGAATGAAGGTTAAGTAAAGGGGAAAAATGAGTGATATAGGGGGAATCTAGAGGAAATTATGAAGGTGAAATGGTGGAGAAAATGGCTGAAAACAGTCTGCTTTATACAGTAGGGCTTCTTGAGGATTTTTGAATGAAGACTATCAATGGAATGGTTTTCTTGAGGATAAAGAACACAGAGAGGCTTCAAGAAGTAGCAGTTTTCCATGAAGATTGTTTCTTGAAGGCTTAAGAACATATTTAGCCATCATTTGTTGTGACAAAATTTACTGATGGCTAACAATACACACACATGGAATTTATATACATATCTCTATAAATATAAACAATGTCATTAATAAATTAATAAAAATAAATATAATTAATAATTGACATGTTTTGATAACAAATATGCATAAAATTTGTATATATTAAAAAACATGTAAAATTATTTTATCTTTGCATGTAGCAAATAGAATCCTTAATAATTCTAATCTTATTTGAGTGTTAGAGCATCTATTTAAGATATAATCAAGGCTTCTTAACCCATCTTCTTAAAAATTGTTTGATTGATGGTTCCACCAATATTATTAAAAGATGAGAGATTTATTTAGTGAAGGCATGTGTTGTGGGTAGAGATCTTATTCAAAGAATTTGAGGACTAAAAATTTTATATTTCCATGCAAGTTACCTTTTTTTTTTCATTTTTACCTTGGTCTAGGTCACTAGTGCCATCAATATTGCATAAACTCGTTAATATTAAATATTTGTACATAAAAGCTAAATATAACAAAAAAAGGTAGTATGTAGGGTTCAAATGCATCTTTCATAATGCTTGAGCTTAAACATATTTGTTAAATTCTCAAAGATATTTATATGCTTCCTTAACCATTATCAAAACCCAAAGATCCATGTGTTTCATAGAAAGTATCATAATGTCCCTTGGTAAATGTCTCACTTGAAGGTTCCCCAAGGGGAACATATAATTGGTTATATGATATTTTCATTGTGATTGAACATGGTAAATGCCATCTATACACATGGTGCTTATTGTGTTGGTAAAATCTTAAGACTCACTTTTCAACCATATCTAGCTTAGTCATGATGCTCATAGCACCTTTGGAGGTGAATGATAATCAACAAAAGTCACATGTAATGGTTCAAGCATAGATCTATAGTGCTTCATACATCTCAAGTTATTAAAATTAATAAAATCATAAAAATTAATTAAATTATAATTTTATAAAAAAATAATAATTATTATTAATGATAAAAAGAATATATATATATATATATATATGACAAGAGTCTTAACCATGGAGGTTCATCCCATTTTATAATGGATATTTTAAATTTAAAAATAAGTTTTGTTATAATATTATAGGTCAATATTAGGACTCGTGAGCACTACATGCCTAAAAAACTGATTTCAGATGACACTTGTTTATATGACATTTTTTAATTAATGAATTTAATTAAAAAGGTTGAGAAAACACAATTACTTTGAAAATAAATCTCATCCTTTGATTTGTGTATATTACTAATAATATTCTAAAAATATTCTATAAAAGTTAACTAGTGTCATTTGTCTAATAATTCTTAATAATTAAATTAAAATTGTGAAAATCTTATTTCAAAATAAACTTGCCTACAAACATAATTAAGATTCTAAAATTTTTACTTCAAAATAAGTAATATTTTTAAGTTTATTAATTTAATATTTATTTATTTTAATCATGTAATGTTAATTTCCTTTAAAATATGTTATAAATAATAGTAACTATTGGAAATAAAATACTTTTGGATAAATCACATTATTAATAAATATTTTTATATAAATTTATGAAAGTTTCACGGGAAGAATTACCACTATTGAATTTAGTATTCCTAATTTTTCGTTAAGAAATAAACATAAAGTTTGAAATACTCCACCATGTTCATTAGTCATTATGTTTGTCTGTTTGTCTCTTTGACTTCAGTCGTTCACTTCAACTGTCTTTAATCATTAAAAAATTAAAAATTTCAATAGGCAACCAAATATTACACACTTTGACTTCAGTGGTCTTCTTCTTACAGTTTCTAATCATTAAAAATTTAAATATGCAACCAAATCTTACAAAGAAAATCATTATGGGGATAATTTATCTTTCACACATATTTAAACTAAAAAAACATATAAGCATAGAAAAATTAAATGGTTGTATAAACCTAAAATGAATGCAGATGGAAGCATAGAAAAACTAAAAGCTAGACTGGTTGTAAAGGGGTATTCACATCAATATTAGCTATATTGTCACAAGTTTTACAATATTCAACAAAGATTTATTTTGACTGTAGTTTCTCTCTAACAAAATGGAACTGAGTATCAATATGTTTGGTGTTTTTATGAAATACTGGATTGTATGCTAGTTTGATGGTGCTCTGGTTGTCTCTTTTAACGATAGTTGATATTTTCTGTTCTTCTCTTGCATCATTGAGAAGTCTTCTCAACCAGATCGCTTCACATGTGGCTACACACAATGCTTGGTACTCAGCTTCACATGAAGATAAGGCTACAGTACTTTGCTTTTTGCTGCTCCATGCTATGACCCCAGATCCTATGCTGAATGCCTAACCTGTGATAGATCTTAGATCATCCAGGTTACCTGCCCAATCTGAATCTGAAAAACCTACTAGAGTAACATCAGATGTGTCAGTGTATAAAATACCATAATTACTAGTACCACAAAGATACCTCAACACACTTTTTGCTGCAACCCAGTGACTTTCAAGTGGTTTAGACATAAACTGGCTCAACATACTAACAGAGTATGCCAAGTCTGGTCTAGTTGTTATGAAATATATCAAACTCCAAACTAGCTGTCTGTACATAGTGGAATCCATCTCTTTAGTGCCATCGTCACTACACAACTTCAAATTCTGCTGCAATGGTGTTGTTGCTGACCTACATTGCTCCATGCTGAACTTTTCCAGCAGACTTCTAGCATACTTTCCTTGAGTAAGAAAAGTCTGTCCAGAATCTCTCCATACTTCCAATCCAAAATAGTAATGGAGATTTACGAGATATTTCATTTAAAAAACTTGTGCCATCAGCCGTTTGATTTCTTTGATCAAATTATCTGCATTGCCTGTTATGATCGTGTCATCCACATACAAATAAATCAACATAATCTGCCCTTGTTTATTGTACTTGGTATACAAATTTGGGTCATTCATACTCCTATGAAAACCATGATGTAAAAATAAAGAATCAATCTTTTCATACCATGACCTAGGTGCTTGTCTTAAGCCATATAGTGCCCTTTTCAATCTGCAAACAAGATGTTCCTGCCCCTTCTTAACAAAACCTTCAGGTTGTACTAAGTAAATTTCTTCTTTCAACTCACCATTTAAAAATGTAGACTTAACATCTAGCTG
The DNA here is from genome assembly GCA_034641835.2 of Pinus albicaulis. Classification (NCBI taxonomy): domain Eukaryota; kingdom Viridiplantae; phylum Streptophyta; class Pinopsida; order Pinales; family Pinaceae; genus Pinus; species Pinus albicaulis. The sequence continues at coordinate 375,276,942 of CM076569.1, read as the reverse complement.
GTGTAGCTCCCAATTGTGTTTTGTTGATAAATAAATAAGCATTCTGATAGTGTTTAATTTTGCTATAAGAGCAAAGGTATCATCAAAATCTATTCCCTCTTGCTGTGAATACCCCTTTGTAACCAGTCTAGCTTTTATTTTTTCTATGCTTCCATCTACATTCATTTTAGGTTTATACATCCATTTACATCCTATGGGTGTTTTACCTTTAGGCAATTCAAATAAATCCCAAGTGTTATTTCTAATAATAGATTCAATCTCTTCATCCATTGTAGCCCTCCATGCCTCAGATTGACTCGCTTCTTTATAATTTGTGGAAGCATAGTCTTTCAATCTGGATGGTATTTGAGTCTTCCTACCTGATCTCCTTGGTAGGGGACTTACCTCAAATTTGTTTGCTTCAGACTTATTCGGGCTCGCATTATTGACTATATCACCTTCTTCTTGCTCTTCTTTCTGCTCCTGCTCTCGATCATCCTTGCTGCTTTCCTCCATTAATAATGGAATGTGCCAATCATCATCACTGTCATCCTTTCCTTCTTGAACCTGTTCATGAAATACTACATCCCTACGTGCAAATATCTTATGAGACTCAGGATTGAATAACTTATATGCTTTAAATTCAGTGCCATATCCTACAAAGATGCATTTGATGGCTTTAGTGTCTAACTTCTTCCTATCAGCTTTGGGTATATGGGCAAAGGCTTTTGACCCAAATACTCTCAAATGATTTACTGCTGGTTTGAGTACATATAATGCTTTAAAAGGGGTTTTGAAGCCAAGACATTTAGTAGGACTTCTATTCTTTAAATATATAGTAGTGTTAATAGCTTCTGCCCAAAAACTATTAGATAGACCCTTACCTTGTAGCATACTCCTTGCGCACTCCACTAGATTTCTGTTCTTGCACTCTGCCACTCCATTTTGTTGTGGTGTGTGAGGCATTGTAAACTGCTGAACAATCCCATGAGATCTGCAGAATTTCATGAATTCCCCTAACCTGTATTCTCCCCCTTGATCTGAGCGGAGAATTTTTATGCTTTTTCCTAACTGTTTTTCCACCAAGGTTTTAAATTTCATAAAGTATTGGAAAGTCTGACTCTTTTTACTCAGAAAATAAACCCATGAGTATATAGTTCAATCATTAGTAAATAAAAGAAAGTAATATGCACCACCTAGCGACCTCGTCTACATAGGTCCGCATATGTCAGTATGCAATAGCTCTAGGATATCTCTTTCCTTCCATCTATCATGCACAGGAAACTCTTCTCTATGCATTTTTCCCAAGGCACATCCATCACAATTTAACTGAATACTATGAAAAACAGGGAGTCCCTCGACCATACCTTTTCTCTGTAATAACATGAGGTACTACAAATTCAGATGACCGAATCTCTGGTGCCAGAGTTTTTCGGCTATTGATCCAGCTGCAACCATGGCTTGCTGTGGCATACCTTTTACAACTAATCTGTATAGGCTCCCCACACGCACGCCTGTTGCAACAATATATTTCCTGCAATCCTTTATGACACAGTGAGTCTTGAAGAATTCGATTTGCATATCCTGATAAGTTATCATAGATGCAGATATCAAATTTTTCTTAATCTCGGGTACATATAAAACCTTTTTAAGACGAGTAATGTCACCATTTGGTAACTTTACTAGAATATCCCCATACCCTTTGATCTCGTGTCCACTATCATCTCCTAGATAAATTTTTGATCCAAATGAACTTTCTTCAAGAGTTTCAAAACATTCCTTCTTACCTGTCATGTGAGAGGATGCACCAGAATCGACATACCAGATGTCGTCCTCATTAGATGCTGAAAGGGCACAATCAGTTGTGAACAGTCGAAATTCGTGGCTGAGATATTCATCTTCTTCAACAAAGTATCCTCTGTGCTTCGCCTTCTTTTTCTTTGCATCATCTACCTGCTTCTTAAGACATTCAATCTATATATGAACTGCTTTCCCACAATAATAACATCTTCTTAAAGAATTATTTGCAGGCATACCTCTATATGGTCTCTTTTGCAATGTACCTCCTCCTCTCTGTTGTTGTCTCTGTTGTGACTGTGATTGCTGCTATGGCAGATTCCCTCTGAAGTGTCATCATTTTTCCATCAGAGTAAGATCATCGCTCTGCAGTTTCAAATTCTATCGTCGCTCTTCTTCTTGCAGCAATATCCCTATCAATTCTTCACACGTAGGAGCTTTCTCCCTTGCCGCCAATCCAATGATGAACATTTGGTATTCATCCCTCATCCCATTCAGCGTGATTGTGATGAGATCGGAATCAGACACCTTCTCTCCGATGTCTCCCAATCCGTCTTTCAGATCTTTAACTCGTGTGATGAATGTAGCACCGGTCTCATTTTCGTCCATCTTCATTGCAAACAGCTTGCCTTTGAGTGCCATAATACGATTTGTGTTCTGGGTCTGATATAAATTTTTGATGGTCGTCCAGATCTTAGTGGACATTTTGCACTCTCTGATATGTGGGATAATGTTTTCCTTGATAGACATCTTCAGCAAAACTTTTGCTTTGTTTTCTCTCTTATCCCAATCTTGCTCCTGCTTAGTTAGCCTTGTGATTGAATTTGGTCTCTTCTCATCTCTTGTAACTATCGACCATGCATTTTCACCCTCAAGCAAGGTCTGTATCTTGAACTTCCAATTGGTGAAGTTAGATCCATCGAGTTTGCCAGAATCATGGAGATATGATTCCATAGTGTTACTCATTTTGAACTGATCTATAGATGAATAAATCTACCAAACTGATTTGTACAAGATACACTAGGAAAAAAAAATTCAATACCTGCCAAATCTTGACCACCGAGCTATCACTGATCTGCTAGTTCTCCTGATCCACCAACTGTATCTTCGATTCAGATCTAGCACTACCAGGCAGATCTACAAATTGATCTTGCTCCTCTGGGTAAATCAAGTGTTCAAAACGCCATCAACAGACAATCTCGATCTGCCTCCACTGGGAAAATCTGTGATTTCAAAATGCGACCACCAAATTGCTCCAATCTTCCTCCTCCGGACAGATCTACAACTTCTCTAATCTACAACTTATTGCAGAACTTCCAACGAAGGCGAGGTGGTGCCTTTCCGCGCAAAAAATAAAACGATGCAAGGCTCAAACCTGGCGCGGTTATCTCGTGCACTTCCCGCCAATCCCATGATTTGGCGCATCGACGTGGGTGTACACCTAACAGTCGCGCTGATTGCGCTTCTCAGCGCGACTGTCAGGGGAAAATAAGCGCCAACCCCCTTCTACTCATAGATTAATGAATCATCTGAGACCATGAGCCAGGTGTTACTGCAGTCCACCTTCTTGACCGAGCACAAAGCTCCTGTGAGCACAAAGCTCCCATGTACACATAGCCACAAAGGCGATGTAGCCACTAAGGCGATTTATAAAAAAAAATCAGCCTCACCCAATCTGAGCTCTGATACCGAGATAAAATATACACATAATTGAAAAGGAGGAGTTGTAGCTCACAGGTGAGTACTGCACCTAGAGACTACACTCAAACGGAGAGATCACTCTACATTCATTAATCAGAAAATACATCTTTAAGTACATCACAAGAAATCAAGAAGTTGTAAATAGACTCCTATATTATAGGAACTAATCCTAAACTAAGGAGATATGTTACAACTATGTAACCATTTCTCCATTAATACACAAATAATATAATTATTTCCAGCTCTAATCATTAAAAATTTCAATATACAACCAAATCTTACAAAAAAAATCATTATGGGGATAATTTATCTTTCACGCATATTTAAACTAAAAAACATGTATATTTTATAAATAGTAATTTACTAAAAATATTACCATTTAAGGTTTATATATATATATATATATATATATATATATATATATAATTTGAATTTGAATTTGAATTTATATCAAAGTTATGCAGGGTGTAAGATTCAATAATTGTGATTATGAAATACTTTTTGGGATTTAATATTATGAACTCTAATAGACTTATAGTGTGTGTTTGATATGAGTATCAAACTATTTGTAAGTTAAAATAAAATCAATTATTTAAATAATTATTGATAATATTTTAAGCATATTTATTTAGTAGTAATAGGTTTTGTTGGTGGGTAGATGATTTTCCAAATGTCTCATTTCTTCTGTTTAGCTTTGCACCTACAATTAGGAGTTTTGTAAATGAGTCACCCATGACTAATTTTGTAAATGAGTCACCAACCACGTGTGCTTTGATTGGATATTCGCTAATCACTTTGAAATTCACGGATTCTGTCTTATTGAAGGCAAGGGGTGATTCGCTACCCAAAAAATTCCAGGGATACCACATCGTTTTTTGGCACTATTGGCACTATTGATGAGGGACGTCGTGGGTCCTACATCCACCGGAGCACGGAAGATCCCTTGTAAATGACATCGGTAAAGTATATCCTTTTTGGAAGAACAGGATGGCGATGAAGATGGCATTCGCTAAGTATTCAGTATAAACTGAGATTAAAATATAAGGTGAATATATAGTGATGGGTGGATGTTCTTTCATCAAGCTCAATGGTCCTGGTCAATTTCGGTCTAGTTCAAAAGAAAAAAATTACAGTTTTTCCAATTTATATCACCATCTTCCATCAACGATGCTATTCAAACATCTTACAAATGAGTGCAAGCGCCCTAATATACAAAGCGCTAGTGAAACTAAGATGGCCTCGACAATGAGACTTACATAGGTCATTTTCAAAGTTCCATGCCTTAGTTTTGAGACCTCCCTTGAAAGCCCTACCTGGATAAGCATGAACAATTGAAAACAGTATGGGTATAGTTTATTTGAAAGGACTTGAAGAAGATTCCTCTCGCAACTATCAAAGATATTTTCCTTTACACCGTGGAATCCCAGAAATTGCCGCCCTTGTGCGTCTTTTGGAGTTGAATGCTTTTCCACAATCAGTTTGGCGTTACCTATCATCTCATGTCCAACGTATATGAAATTTATATGTTGATATCTTTGTTTTTAGCGTAATGAAAGCTGGAAAACGACGCTTATTTCACGACCAAATCCTTGACTGTTTTCTGTGCATGTTTTTAAATTATAGGCCGTGCCAAAATAAAATACGTATGGGGTTGTTAACGAGATTCTCGTGGATCGTCACAAGTTAGAGTGTTGTCAAAGTTGCATTAAGCAAAAAATGGTTGGACAGGAAAAATCATTGAATCTTTTGTCTTGACCGCATGAGATAAAATTTCCACAGAGATTGAAGTGACGAAGTTCGAAAGGACACTCAAGTCTCTTTTATTTCCTTCGAATTTCCATTTTTTTTTGTCATAGGATCCCATTATTGGAAGAGTTCGAGAACATGAAACTGTTTCTCTGGTTCACATCGTTTGGTATTTAAACGCTCTTTCTCCTTATGGGATAAATTTTAATTTTCCCTCCACTCTTAAGTATACCGCCTTAGTAACGTTTGCTGCTGTAAATAATATGTTTATTTGAAGTGCTTAGATTCCATATGGCTTGGATTCTTAGTGTTTGCCTAGGCTTCTCTTGTGTTTCATAGGAAGTAAATCATTATTTGGAGAAGCAAGTTGTGGCTTCATGTTGCACTACTAGATCTATTATTTCAGCTAAGTAAAACTATACTTGGAACCTTTCATTAATAATTAGAAGCTTCTTGAGTCAACACTTCTTTATGCATGGATAGTGAATGCAGTAAGACTATTCTTGATATGTTTGTAGTATATGTTGGTTTAGTACATGCTAAAACTAATGAACTATTTTGTTACTTAGATATAAATATTGTTGAATGAATGTTGTTATGCTTTTATGATTGTTGTTCATCTTGTGAACTAATTTGTAGGTTAATCAACAAGTTTCCCTCTTCTGCTCATGGGCCTCTCTTAGGATAGTAGTATTACATCCCTAACTGGAAGCTCTTCTCTCTTTACGGTTGTGGAAGTTTCCTATGCATTCTACATTTGGTGTCGCACAAAATTTACATAATTGCTACCCGAAAGAGGTGTTTATGATCTCTTGTGTATGTGTCGTAACCAAGACACACCTCTAAACCATTTGCAGTGGTGGTCAGACCCTATAACCGAATGGGACTCCTACACCAAACACTGTGAGGCCTAATTGGGGCCTCATATTGGGGAGATCCCCTATATGTTGGTGGCATCCAACATCATCAACAAGAGTGTTAGTAATGCCTATTTGAATGCTTTTGGAATGATTTTCAACATAAAGAAACAATTTATATCTTGTCCTTCACTCGCTTGGTCACATGCTTCTTCAAACACCGGAGGCTTCTCGTGATTGCCTCACGTTCGATCATATTCTCTTCTGCTCTCTCAAGGAGGCTTATGCAGACATAGCTATGATACCATGTTAAAGATTGAAATAGGTAGAAAGTTTAGAGGTTGAATAAACTTAAAATGGGAAATGGTGTGGATTCACAATTCTCATTACTCAATAGTTATTAAATAAGATTACATAGGAGACATCAACAATAAATGATTGAACTACAACTCAACTATAACTCAACGTAACTAGCCTAAAACTAATTATGACACATGTATTGACACATAGCAGGTGGTTGGAATTAGTTTCTTCTACAAATGTGGCGATGAAGATAACATGCGCTAAGTATTCAGTATAAGGTAAAAGGTGAGATTAAAGTATTTGGTGATGGGTATATGTTCTTTCATCAACTGTAATGGTCCTCGCTAGTTTCAATCTAGTCCAAAAGGAAAAAATTAAAGTTTTTCCAATTGATATCATCATGTTCGACCGACGATGCAACTCCAACACCTTACAATGAGTGCAAACTCCCAAATATACACAACACTAGTCAAACTAAGAGGACCTCAAAAATGAGACTTATATCAGTCACTTTCAAAGTTCCATGTCTTAGTTTTGAGACCTCCTTGAAGCCTTAGCAAGCCATGCGGTAGGGTTTCGCATCCCTGCAAAATATAGAAATAAATGGATGACAAGATTGTTGGATAAGCATGAAGAACTGAAACTGGTCAAGGTATAATGTGTGAAACCAACGAGACCGCAGTTGAAATCTCCTTCAATTTATGGCCTACTATAATATCGACTCAACGAGTAGACTCCCCATTTCCAAGAGTCTCGGATCTTACTAAATCATAAGATCTTGTATATCTCCAGGTTGTTGGATATTTCCGAGAATATCAACTCTTGCTAAATCATAAGATCTAGTATATTTGGCTTGCATGTTGCTAGATATACTCTTGGTATTACAAGGCAACCATAAAAGTTGATCATGGACCTCCTCTCGATTAATCCAAAAGATTAAGGATTCATCGTGGTCAAAGAAAATGGTCAAGGTATAGTTTATTTGAAAAAACTTGAACAAGCTTCGTCTCGCAATTGTCAAAGTTCTTTTTTTTCACCACGGAATCCTAGAAAAGTCACCCCTGTGTCCAGGCTTTATAATTGATGTTCATAAGTAGGTTTTCAGGTTTTTTAGAAGTAAAATATGGTTTATTTTAAAATATTCGCATTATTCTCAACTCACCAATAATTTTTAAAACAGTCATATTGACAGGCATATAAAAAATTGACAAGTTTTAATATATATATATATATATATATAACTCCAACTTCAGAATATGATTCCCTAATACCCATATTGATTCCTCGCTGCTCCATGTCATTTAGAATATTTTGAAGAAACTACGAATAGTGTGAAGACAAAATAAAATGGTTTGTTCACACTATTGTTATGTTTTTTTTTTTTTTTTTATCACACAATACCATATTTCTTGAGGTTCCACATTAAGGGGAATGTCTGTAGGACGGCGGAAAAATAAACTTTGGGATATACCATTCTCTATCCATTAAGTGGGTTGGTGAAGTCTTTACTTCCCGAATCCCATGCTCCCATGATCATATCCATATTTTCTGGGAGGCAGAAGATCCATATTTCAAGATTTCAATATCATTAAGGCAGTTAAGTACACAGTTAAAATGACGGAGATCACCTATTGGCCAGTGAAATATTTAATGCACTAAATCAGACAACACTGGTAATTTGGCATTGGTTTGGTAAGATGTTGATGATGGAGTTCAAGCATTTATGAAAATATGACTCACTCATATTGTAAAACTCTAACATTTTTTTCATCTGATGATTTGACATCGATATTCTACAATCCCAATTTTATCATAATCTCAAATCGTATGAGGCATTGTTGTGGAACTTGGAAGATTTGGCAAGATTGTGCAATGAATGCCCAATGCCCATCACAGTGCTCAATCTTGGAGCTTTTGTAGGGGGAATACATGATATTGTTGGAGCCTCAAGTCTACAAAAGAAAAAAAATAGGAAGTCACAAATTCACAACCAATGAAGGTAAGCTCCTCTCCTGTATTTTCCTTTTGTTAATTTTTTTTTTTGGGTTTGCTATGTTACCAGCATACCCTGGTCCCTGATTTTCTTTAGTTTCAACAATAATATATAAATATTTTTTCATTATCCATATTATACGATATAACAGTTCCAAGAGAAATGTAGTTTGTAGGTGAAAATATATATTGAGTCACTTTAATGATTTTTGTTTTATTTTTCAGTAGTAACACAAATTCTATTGTTCAAAACAACAATTTACTAGCACATATCTTCCTCTATTCATTACTAGTTGCGTCAAAATTAATCAGTTTGTAGAAATTTAAAATAAAAATAATTTAAAATAATTTATTGGTCTCAAAGTTTATTTACAATTTATACTGAACAACATTATAATTTACATAAGGTCAACACTACCCTGTAAAGAAGGTCAACAGTACACTGTAATATCCGTCATTAGAATTAATCAACACAATCCACTTAACACTCATTGGATTGGGTGATGCTCAAAGGGGTGAAGAAGTGGGATTGAAAATAGTGAAATGAATCACATAGCATTAATCATCACTTAACACGGCTTCTCGGGAGGTCATCCATCCCAGATAACCTCTGGATTAAGCGCGCACGTAACTGTGAGTTTTCCCTACAATTAAGCCCACTTAGCTTGCTACCCCATTTTCAAAATATTAGCAAGTATTCTGCCCCATGAACCATTAAAGTAGAGTTCCCTTCACTTTTTGTATTTAAGTATTGAGGAGTTTTTATTGCAATCAATTGAAAAGATGTTTTATTATTATTTTCAATTGAAAAGATGCTTTCTATAGTTAAATTATCTGTGGCATCTATAGGAGGGTAGTTTTGTTTAGAATGGAGAAACAAATGTTTGAAACCAATATGCATCAATGGATTTCATCCCACATCATTTCCACCTAGTGGTAAAATTAAATTATGTCTGTCTCTCTGTAATATGGTAAGGAATTACAAGAGTTATTAAACATATAGTATATTTTAAATAGTATAAACTAAAGTAGAGATTCATATTAATAAAAAATAAAATGAGCATTTTACAATAAATATTTTATAATGAGCTAATAGAAGGTTATGCCACATATTGTTTTTTATATGAGGATATCTGTTATGAATCTAAACTTGAAATAACAATTTATAATACATGATTTCAGTTAAATAAAAAATGATTTTATATATATATATATATATATATATATATATATATATATATTCCCTTCAAAGGTTTGTGAAGCAACAAGATAACCATTGTAGGAGAGTTGCAGTATATCATATTACTGCTAATCCTTTTGAACACTCTTGGCATTAACCTATTATGAGTATAGTCTTTGATTGCAATCCTAATCCGTTTTTAACTAAAACATTTACGAGTTTCATCTCACAAAGTAGTGTAATGCTATAATTTTGAGCTTAAACTTTGTTATGAGTACAAGTGAAAGTGGGGAAGTTTGTGGTGTCTGTTTCCAATTGATTTCTGTGAGAAGAAAAAAGAGGAGGTCTTGCCCTTGAAGTTACATAATAGAGAGGGACAATTGCCTGCAGATTTGAATAGGTTTGGTGAGCTAAGTTCTGATCTCAAATATTTCAATAAATTCATGATTATGTTGTTGTAAATGGAGTGAAGAGAGTCACCAAAATATTATTGTTGTGTGAGAGAACAAGATGCATATCTTAGTGATATTTAGCCATTGTTGTTGGATTCGTAGTGAGCATATAATTTTTCACAATTATGAATACTTTTATTGAATATATAAAAATTAGTAAGAAAATTGTTTTAATTTAATTTTCAATTTCAAAATAAATGATTTAAAAGTTTAGATAATGGTATAAAATTTTATTATAGTTTTGAAATAAGATTTAATTATTTTAATTTGATTAAAAATAGTTTTTTAAATAAGTTAATAGAAAGAAAGAAAGATTTTTTAAAGTCCATAAAGCTAAAAATAGCTTATGGGACAAATTGTTTTTCCATCTCACTCTTGTATTTGGCATTTTTCCTGTGGAAATAGCCTATGGAACATATTGCTTTTCCATCTAACTCTTGTATTTGGCCCTTTTCCAATGAAGTTTTAGTGCTCTCTCGACAAACTCTTAGCTAGATAGTTTAAAGTTTGGTATTTGGCCCTTTTCCAATGAAGTTTTAGTGCTCTCTCGACAAACTCTTAGCTAGATAGTTTAAAGTTTGGATATAGTTAGTAAGATTAAAAGTTTTTATATTTATCTAAGATTCTAGATATACCTTTATCTAAGATTCTAGATCCCTCTTAACTCTTTAAAAAAAAACTGATAAATATAATTTGAAGAACTTAAATAAAACTAGTAAAAATAGATATTAAAAGTCATACAATGGAAAGTGAATATAATTTTAAAAAGTCAGATAAAAACAAGTAAAAATAAATAATAAAAACCATACTATGGGCAATGTGAAAAAAAAAAATTCATAAAAAACATTTCACTGATGGGTAGGGGACCGTAAAATTTAACCCCTACGGCTGTGTCTTTTGAAATTGAATGCTTTTGTGCAATCAGTTTGACGTTACTTATCATCTAATGTTCGACGTATATGAAATTTATTGCTGCCATTGTTGCTTTTAACGTACTGAAACCTGAAATTATTTCGCGATCAAATCCTTGATTGTTTTATTATTGTCTGTACATGTTTTTTAATTATTAGCCCTGCCAAAATAAACTAAACTACATATGGGGTCGTTCACAAGATTCTCGTGGATGATCAAAGTTAGAGTGCTGTCAAAGTTGCATTAACCAGAAATTGTTTGGTTATGACAATTCATTGAATCTTTTGTCTTGATCGCATTAGATAAAATTTACACAGAGACATTGAAGTGACGAAGTTCGAAACGACACTAAAGGCTCTCTTATTTTCTCCGAATTTCCATTTTTGTCATTGGATCCCATTATTGGAAGATTTAGAGAACATGAAACTGTTTCTCTGGTTTACAACGTTTGGTATTTAAACGCTGTTTCCCGTGACGGGATATAATTTATTTTTTCCTCCACATTTAAGTGTGCCCGGATAGTAATGTTTGCTGCTGTAAATACTTTGTTTATTTGAAGTCTATCTTGCTTTCTGATTCTCTTTCTCATTATAATCTAATTCTCAAAGGAAAGAAGACTGTCTTTCCCTAGAAGACTGAAAACCGTGTTTAAGAAATAAATATCGTGTTGATATGCTAAATCATGTGAAAGTAGATATCTTGGGATTATGTTAGACGTAGATAGTAAAGACTACTCTCCATGTAAATGGGAAGGCTATGACTGGTTATTACAAAATAAAATTACTTCCACTATAATCTTCTTAAGGAATGAAAAACTATAATTAAAAATTTATTAGAATTATTGAAAATTTAAATATTAAGTACTTCTACTTTTATTTATTTCTTTAGAAAGAATAAGTTAATTTAATGTTAATGTAATATTGGTATGTTAATTTTCTTTAAAACATGCTGCAGATAATATTATATCATCTCTATATATATATAAAATTGTAGAAGTCATAAGAGTGTAACTTAGGTCACTGGAATTTTAACATAATTTATTCTTATTTAAGTGTAAATATTTATTTATATTTCTTCATACTTCATTGTATAATTTTTTTCTAATTAATAAAATAAAAAAATTTACACATATACAAAATGGAAATAAATAAATATTAGATTTTTTATTGTTTTCCATAAACATATATATTTACACACATGGAATTTATATACATAACTTTATAAATATGAAAAATACCATTGATAAATTAATAAAATTAAATATCATTAATACCATGTTTTAATAACAAACACACATAAAATTTACATATCTTAAAAAATATGTAAAAGTGCTTTACCTTTGCATGTTGCAAATATAATCTTAATAATTCTAATTTTTTTAAGTGCTAGAGCACCTATTTTTTGTCCACAGATATAGTCAAGGTTCTTAACCCATCTTCTTCTTGAAAAATTGCTTGATGGTTCCACCAATATCATTAAAAGATGAGATCCTTTAGTGAAGGCATGTGTCGTGGGTAGAGATCTCATTCAAAGAATTTCAAGCCTAAAAGGTTAATATTCCCATGCAAGGTAATTTTTTTTCATTTTTACCTTGGTCCAGGCTATTGGTGCTATCAGCATTGCATATACCTATTAATATTAGATATTTGTACATAAAAACTAAAAATAAAGGTAGTATGTGGATTTCAAATGCATCTTTAATAATGCTCGAGCTTTAATTTTTTTTTAAATTCCCAAAGATATTTATATGTTTCTTTAGCCATTATCAAAATCCAAAGATCCATGTGTTTCATAGAAAATATCATAATATCCCTTGGTAGATGTCTTGCTGGAAGGTTCCCCAAGGGGAAACATATATTTGGTTATATGATTTTTTATTGTGATTGAACATGGTAAATGCCATTCTATGCCCATGGTGCTTATTGTGTTGGTAAAATCTTAAGACTCACTCTTCAACCACATCTAACTTAGGCATGGTGCTCATAACACTTTTGAAGATTAATGATAATCAACGAAAGTTACATATAGTGGTTCAAACACACATCTATAGTGCTTTATATATTTCAAGTTGTTAAATTTAAGAAAATCACAAAAATTAATTAAGTTATAATTTTATAAAAGAAATAATAATTATTAGTAATGTTGTGTATATATATATATATATATATATATATATATATATATATATATATATATATATATATATATATATATATATCAAGAGTCTTAATTATAGATATTCGTCTCATTTTATTATATGGCTTGTGAGCACAACATGCAAAAAAAAACTTACCTATAATAAATAATTTTTTTATTTTTATTTATTTAAGATTTATTTATTTTAATAACGTAATTTTAATTTCCTTTAAAATATGCTATAAATAAAAGTAAATATTTGTATATAAATTCAGAGAAGTTTTCACGCTATAGGCCTTGCTTGGGTGTGATTACTATGTATTTTACTAGACTTCATGGCAAATTGATTAGTTGCCTATGTAGGGAAATGATAACTAATTTGGAAAATGGGGGAATTTGACCTACTGTGACTCTTCAAGATCCAAACCTTCTCTTACAAGCAACAAACAAACATAGTGCAAGGAAATAATTACTGAACCGATGAGAAAGTTCAAGTGATGGGACTCTTCAGATTCCCAAACATGGTTTAAGGGAAAGGGACATGAAAGGGAGAAGAGCTTGTGAAGCTTTAAATGAGCAGAGGAACAAAGGAAAGAGGAATCGTTGGATATACCTAGTGATGAAACATCATGTGGGTATAAATAGTCAAAGAGAAGAGTAGGAATGTATAGAGATGGTTGAATAAATTACTGTTTATATTAGTAAGAAATAAAATCATGTTTTTTTCTCCGATCTCGTTTCCTGTAACTTCTGAATTCCTTATTTCTTACTATATGTTAGTCTCATTAGTACTCTAGTATAACAAGTGATTGTATGGTCTGTGAAAAGAAACCAAGATGAAAGAGGGTCACGATCTTGAGCTGCAGACACTTGTAAATATTGGGCGTGGAGCCTGATTATCTTCTTTATTTAGATGTATCACATCGTTGGACCCCTGTTCTTAATGGGGAAGAAACACCGCCTGTCATTGAACGCTACCTGGGGGGTCCAGGGGGGGTGGATGCGACTTTATGGAGCCCCCGTCCTGGCGGGGGTTTTTTGGGGTAGCGCCCTCGAAGCTAAAAACATATGTAAAATTTCCTTGTAAAATTATTGTAAATTCTAGTCAATCTAGGATGTTCATTAGATAAATGATCTGACGGTAGAATTTATGTTTTATTTAGGGCTTTTTTTCCCTAGAAGGAAACCCCTCGTTTTGTATGAGGGTATAGTATTGCGCCTATGTGTTGTATGAGTATTATGAGTGAGAAACAAAAAGGGAGACTGTGAGAGAGAACATAGGGTATTACAACAGATCTGATGTTGGTTGTGTCTCTTCATTTTGCTGGATAATAGAAAGGAAGGACTCGTTGTTCGCGGTGGACGTAGCTCAGATTGGGTGAACCACGAATACCCCTGTCTCTCTTGTTTTATATGTTTTATGTGTTTGTGTTTCCGCATATTTTATGTGTTGCATTTCTCTGTAATATATAATTTTCTAACAACTGGTATCAGAGCCGAAGGTCTGTTTGGGTGATAAACTTGCAAGAAAGAAGGGTTCCTATTTGGAGTGGGAGAAATGGCAGAAGATGGTAAGTTTAGGGTCGAGAAATTTAACGACCAAAACTACCCACTGTGGAAAATGCAGATGGAATATTGCATGTATCAGAAATATTTTCACCTACCATTGGCGGAAAAACAAAGAATTCATCGATTATGACACACCTAGAGTGGCATATTCTCGATAGAAAGGCACTTGGAATAGTATGGTTGTGCCTCACGGTGTCGGTAGCCTTCAATTTTTCGAAGGAAACAACAACAGAGGGTTTAATTAAGGCATTGGAAAAACTATATGAAAAACGCTTGGCCTTAAATAAGGTATTTCTTATGAAAAATTTATTTAATATGAAGATGTTGGAAGCTGGATTTGTTGCTGACCATTTAAATTATTTTAATACGTTTACTATTCAGTTAATTTCTGTAGCGGTAAACTTTGATGATGAAGTTAGGGTTTTGTTATTTTTGTGCTCATTGCCAGAAAGTTGGAATAGTTTAGTTATGGCCATTGTTAACTATGTCTTTGTATCTAGTACTTTAAAATTTGATGATGTTATTAGTGCTATCCTTAGCGAGGAATTTCAACGAAAAAGCTCCGGTGAGACATCGGTTAATGCTTTGAGTGCAGAGACTAGGGAAGAAAAATGGAAAGAGGAAAGAGCTCAGGATATCATAGTAAATCAAGGAAAGGTGGAACCATGTCTAGATCGGGGATAGTGTGTTGGAAATGCATAAAGAAAGGACGCCTGAAGAAAGATTGTAGGTCTTGGAAGGGAAAAGAAGAAGGCGCACAACAAGAAAACAATCATGAAAAGAATGTGACAGGTGATGTGTTACAAGATGATTTGATTCTTTATTTATATAATGTTACTGATTCCTGGGTGGTACATTCATGGACCTCATTCCATGCCACACCTGATAAGAAATATTTTCATGAGTATGTTCAAGGAGATTTTGGACAAGTTCGTTTGGGTGATGATAAACCCTGTAAATTATTGGAAAGGGTAAAGTTCTTGTAAAACAACATAATGGAAACCCATGGTTATTAAATGAGGTAAGGCATGTTCCAAATCTGAAGAAAAATATGATTTCAACAGGGCAGTTAGGTGGTGAAGTTTGTGTGACAACTTTCAAAAATAAAACTTGGAAGGTAACTAAAGGAGCCCTAGTAATAGAAAAAGGCAAAAAGGTTGGTACATTGTATTTATACAATGGTATTTATAGCTTTGTTAAATATTTAACTTCCAAAGGAGCGGATGCAACATTATGGAATCATAGGCTCAGACACATGAGTGAGAAGGGGGTGAATATTCTTCACTCAAGAAATTTGTTGTCGAGTTTGAAGAATATTGATTTGGATAGTTGTGAAAATTATATTTATAGAAAACATAAGAGAGTCAAATTTCTTAGAGTTGGGAAAGAAAATAAGAGTGAAAAATTAGAGTTTGTGCATACAGATCTATGGGGACCTCTTCAGGTATCATCTCTTGGTGGCTCTCATTATTATGTTACTTTTATTAATGATGAAACTAGAAAAACTTGGATTTATTGTATTCAAAATAAATCTGATGTATTTGGTACTTTCAATAAATGGAAAGCTTTGGTGGAGATTGAGACAGGAAATAAGTTGAAGTGTTTGAGATCAGAGAATGGAGGTGAATATTGCAGTAAAGGGTTTGATAGGTACTTTTCATAGCATGGAATTCATAGAGAGAAGACAGTTGTAAGAACGCCACAAGAAAATAGTGTGTCAGAAAGGATGAACAAAACAATCATGGAGCATGCAAGGAGTATGAGATGGCATGCATGATTGGCTTTACAATTTTAGGTAGATGTTGTAGATACTTTTTTTAATCTAATAAACAGAGGGCCTTCAAGTTCCTTGGATGGTGTTATTCCAGAGGAGGCATGGAAAGGTAAAAAGGTAAACTACCCTTTTTTAAAGTCTTTTGGTTGTAAGGCCTTTGTCCATATTAATAAAGAAAATAGAACAAAGCTTGAGGAAAAATCAAATAAATGTACCTTTATTGAATATGGTGTTAATGATTTTAGTTATTACTTATATGATTATGAAAATCAAAAAATAATTACGAGAAGAGATGTAATATTCAATGAAAAGGTCTTGTATAAGAATCAGTTACAAGAAAATAAGCAAGAAAAATAAAGCAAAGAATACACAATTCTTGATGAGATCACAGAAAAAGTAAAGGTTCCTGAAAATAATAATAATCAACAACCACAACAACAACCGCCACAACAACAACAAACACCGCAAACACCTGGAAGTGGTGTTAGAAGATTTACCAGGATAAGTAGACCTCCTCAATGATATTCTCCTTCATTATATTATCTATTGTTGACTTATTCTGGTGAACCCGAATTTTATGAAGAAGCAATGTAGGTCAGAACCAGGAAGAAGTGGGAGCTAGCCATGAAAGAAGAGATGAAATCCTTAATACATAACCAGATTTGGGACTTAGTCAGGTTTCCTATAGGTAAAAAAGATGTTGCAAAATAAATGGGTTTACAAGTTGAAGGAAGAATATAGAGGAAAAAATAGGTACAAAGCTAGACTTGTGGTGAAGGGGTTTGTATAGAAGAAAGGTATTGATTTTGATGAAATATTTTCTCCTATTGTAAGATGACTTCAATCAGAACTATTTTAAGTCTTGTAGTAGCGGAAGATTTGTATCTTGAATAGTTAGATGTAAAGACAAAATTTCCCCGTGGAGATTTTGAGGAAGAGATCTATATGCAGCAACCACAAGGATATGAGGTCAAAGGGAAAGAAAAATTAATGTGCAAGTTAAAGAATATCTTGTATGGATTAAAACAAGCTCTAAGGCAGTGGTATCTACAATTTGACAGGTTTATGCCGGAACAAGGTTATACTATATGTCACTCTAATCATTGTGTTTATCTGAAAAAAATGATTGCACCTATATTATATTGTTATTGTATGTATATGACATACTTGTTGCAGGGTCTAACATGCAGGAAATAAATGTTTTCAAAATAAAATTAGCAAATTCATTTTCAATGAAGGATTTCGGAGCTGCAAAACAAATCCTTGGTATGAGAATAACTAGAGACATGAAAAATCACAAATTAACATTGTCTCAAAATGAGTACATACAAAAGGTGTTGAAAAGTTTTAATATGCAAAATGCAAAACCAGTTAGTACACCTTTGGCTAGCCATTTCAAATTTAGTAAGGAGATGTGCCCCAAGACCTAAGAAGAAATAGATTATATGTATAAAGTTCCATATGCATCATCGGTTGGAAGCTTAATGTATGCAATGGTCTGCACAATGCATGATATTGCACATGTAGTGGAAGTTGTAAGCAGGTACATGTAAAATCCAGGAAAAGAACATTGGATGGCAGTGAAATGGATTCTCAGATATTTGAGAGGTACCAAAAATCAAGCATTATGCTTTGTTCGTTCAAAATTTCTCTACAAAGATACGTTGATGCAGATATGGGAGGTGATAGAGGTAACAGGAGGAGCACTACAGGGTATGCATTTACTGTAGGTGGAACAACTATCAGTTGGGTTTCAAAATTCCAAAGTATTTTTGCATTTTCAATAACAGAAGCATAATATGTCGCTGCTTCAGAGTCTAGTAAAGAAATGATTTGGTTACAAAGGTTTATGGATGAATTGGGTAAGAAGCATGAGATGGAAATGTTATACTGTGGCATCCAAGGTGCCATTCATCTTGCAAGGAACTCATCATTTCATTCCAGGACTAAACACATACAACTCAAGTACCATTTCATACAGTCAGTGTTGGAAGATGGACAGTTCAAGCTGGAAAAGATACACACTAGCCAGAATCCTGCAGATATGCTAACAAAAGTTGTAACCAGGGAGAAACTAAGATTATGCGCAATTTCAATTGGTCTTCAAGTATGATGATGAATATGAGAAAAAACCAAGTCCAAAGTGCAGTGTTTGTCCAACAAATGAAGAAAAGAAGGATTTGCTACAATCAGTCTCCAAGTGGGAGTTTGTTGGGTGTGGAGCCTGATTATCTTCTTTATTGTGAAAATAGCTCCAAAAAGAGAAGAAAAGAGATATCAAAGCCTTATAAATAAGCCACTTTGAGGGGGAAACCTCCAATACATTACATGAATGAACAATTCTTGGATGATTCAAATTACAAAACCTCCTTTCTATATATAGGAGTCCATGGGGCCACAATGTAATCCTAGTGGGGCCACAGTGTAATCCTAGCCGACCTAACAATAATAATTTAAGGGCACAATAATAACAATATGGGGGTTACATGGGTACAATAATAACAATAAGGGGGTTACACTAACAACAACAAGGGACTATACTAGTAATATAGGGACCTAACATGCCCCTCTCCTTCAAAAAAGTGTTGTCCTCAACACTTGAGTAGCTCTGGGTGCTTCTGTATAAAATTCTCATCCTCCCATGTAGAATCTTCAGTGGGTAAGTTCTTCCACTCGATGAGATACTCTGAAATTGATCGATTCCGTAGTTGTCGAGTTCTTGTTTCCATGACCGCTTCTGGTTCCAATATGATTTTTCCTTCCTCATCAAGTTCCGGCAATATTGTTTGAACTGGAAGATTTTCTCCTATAACCTTCTTTAAGCATGAAACATGGAAAACTGGATGTACTCGCGAAGAAGCAGGAAGCTCCAATTTGTATGCCATAGTACCAATCTTTTGCAACACCTTGTAAGGACCATAGTACTTTTGCGATAATTTATTATCCTTCTTAGCTTGCTTGAGGGACATTTGTTTGTATGGTTGTAGCCGTAAAAATACCCAATCTCCTACATCAAAACTTCTCTCGCTGCGATGTTGATCTGCCTGTTGTTTCATTCGATTTTGTGCCAAAGTCAGGTTATCCTTTAAGAGTTGGAAAACTTCTTGTTGATGCTCGATGTGATCTTCCACTGCTTGAACCTTCGAATTTTCTCTTAAATATGATGTGATGGATGGTGGATGATATCCATAAAGTGCCATAAATGGGGTCATTTTTTATGCAGTATGGAAGGAAGTGTTATACCACCATTCAGCGAGAGGTAACCACTTGACCCATTGTGTTTGTTTATCAGATACAAAACAACGAAGATATCCTTCCAAACATTTATTTACTATCTCTGTTTGACCATCAGATTGAGGATGATAAGATGAGCTATGAGCTAATTGAGTACCCAAACATGAAAATAACTCCGTCCAAAAATTTCCCGTAAAAATGGGATCTCTGTCGCTCACAATAACCCTTGGGCTTCCATGTAGCTTTTGAATTCTGTCCACAAATGTAGTAGCAACTGTACTTGCTTTAAATGGATTAGATAATGCACAAAAGTGTGCATACTTGGTAAGTCTATCAACTACCACCATGATGACATTCTTGCCTTCGGACTTCGGTAAACCTGTGATAAAATCCATTGAAATCTCCTCCCAACGTTGACTTGGAATGGATAAAGGTTGTAGAAGTCCCAGGGTCTCCACTTTATTCTGCTGGAAAACCAAAAATTCCACCACAAACTTTTGAATATCAGATTTAAGGCCATCCCAAAAAAAATCTTTCTTCACCCTGTGGTAAGTTTTTAAAAATCCTGAGTGTCCTCCTAAAGGAGAAGTGTGCAATTCCAAAAGAATCTTTTGTTTTAGTTGGGAATTCTTACAAAGATATAAGCGATCTTTGTACCATAAGGAATCATTTTCCCAACTAAATGTATCAGATGTACTAGGATCTTGCTGCAACTTTTGAATGAGTGTCCATACATCTTTGTCCTTCTTCCATTCATCTCTAGCTTCGGTTATCCAATCTGGTTGGATAATAGAAATGGCACAAAGCAATGCTTCCACCTCTTCATTCTTTCTTGAGAGTGCATCTGCAACAACATTAAGCTTTCCTTTTTTGTAGATTATTTCAAAGTCATAGCCCAACATCTTTGTGACCCATTTTTGCTGCTCTTCTGAAGATAGTCTTTGTTCCAAAAAGTGTTTAAGACTATCATGATCAGTTTTTACCTTGAAGTGTCTTCCCATTAGGTAAGTTATCCATTTCTTTAGTGCATGCAGTATTGCTAACATTTCCTTCTCATAAATAGGTTTTCGTAAATACTTTCCTTTGATTGGACGACTTTCAAAAGCAATGGGTCTTCCTTCTTGCATTAAAACAACACAAATTCCATTTCTTGAGGCATCACATTCCACAATAAAGGTTTTTGTGAAGTCGGCATAGCTAAGACTAGTGCTAGGCATATTACCTCTTTAAGATGTTCAAAGGCCTCAGTTTCTTCAGGAGTCCATGAAAATGAATCTTTCTTCAATAATGTTGTTAGAGGCGCTGCTATTCTCCCATAATTCTTAACAAACTTTCAATAATACCCTATTAACCCTAGAGATCCTCGTAACTGCTTTATGGTTGTGGTGACTTTCCATTCCTTAATGGCTTTAATTTTGTTAGGGTCTACCTTAACACCCTCATGAGATACAATATGACCCAGATATTCTACCTCTTGTACTCCAAAGAAACATTTGGATGTTTTTGCATATAATTGTTTCTCCTGCAATAGTTTGAGCACCCTGTCAACATGTTCAACATGATCCTTCCAAGACCCGCTATAGATTAGTATATCATCAAAAAATACCAGCATAAATTTTCTAAGGAAGGGTTTGAAAATGGAATTCATCAACCCTTGAAATGTAGAAGGTGCATTGGTAAGGCCAAAAGGCATGACCAAAAATTCATTATGGCCCTCATGAGTTCGAAATGTTGTTTTTGGAATATCTTCAGTCTTCATTCTAATTTGATGATATCCTGAACGAAGATCCAACTTGGTAAAATAAATTGCTCCATGTAATTCATCCAATAATTCATCAATCACAGAAATGGGAAATTTATCTTTAATGGTGAGCTTATTGAGCTCCCTATAATCCAGACACATTCGCCATGATCCATCCTTCTTGTGTACCAATACTACAGGAGTAGAGAAAGAACTTTGACTTGGTTGAATTATACCTGCCTCTAACATTTCTGCAATCATACGTTCAATTTCGCTCTTTTGGACATAAGGATATCTATAAGGCCTGATGTTTGGAGGAACACTTCCTGGAATCAAATGAATAGCATGATCATGATCACGAATAGGTGGGAGTCCTTTGGAGTTTCAAAAACCTTGGAATGATTGTCCAAGACTTTTTGGAGATCTGCAGAAATAGATGATTTTGATGTTGGAACTTCTAGTGAGCATAATTGTGCAATTATGCCTCGTTTTTCTTTCTTTATAAGCTTTGTCATGAAATTAGAGCTTATTATCTTTCCCAGCTTCTCTGCAATACCCTATAATTCAACTTCCTTTCCTTTTGAAAAAAATTTCAAGAAAAGTTCTTGAAAATTAAAATCTACCGTCCCCAAAGATTGTAACCATTGTACTCCTAGTACAACATCAACACCTCCCATAGGAATGGAAAGCATTGGACTATTTAATACATATTCCCCCATGCTTAGCTTGATATTATGGCATTTTCCAGAGAAATTTATAGTTCCTCCATTTGCAACCATCACTTGACATTCTGGTGCTGGGTATATGAAACAATTCAACTCCTTGCCTACCTTACAATGAATAAAATTATGGGTACTACTTGAATCAATCAACACTATTAACTTTTTCTTCTTGATATGTCATTCTATCTTGAGAGTTTGAGGAGTGGTAATTTCTGCCAATGCATTACATGATATGGTCAGACTCATTTCTTCCTCTTCTTGGGTTGGTTCGTGGTGTATATCCTCTTCTTTTTCATTTTATTCTTCCTCTTCACAATCTATGTAAAATAATTTCTTCTCAACACACTTATGACCTTTAGTGTATTTGCTATCAAAACTGTAGCAAAGCTCTTTTGCTCTTTTTTCTTCCAATTGTTGTGGTGTCAACCTTGTAGGTTGTGGAAATATAGGAGTAGCAACACTTCCCTCTTTATAGAGGTGAGTGGTAGGCTTTCTTGTCGCCATAATTTTACATTCATTTTTTCTTGCCAACCTGAATGTCTTCTCCAATGAATCAGGTTCCAAAACGCGAACTTCATGTTGGATGTTATCCTTTAAAGTACCTATGAAGATATCAATCCGGTGTTCATCTGGAATATTAGTTACCCTTATATTCAGTTTTTGGAAGTCCTCAATGTGCTTCCCCATTAAACCCTTTTGTTTGAGATTTATCAATTAGCTAAAGAAGTTTTTTCTCTTTGTATCCTCATAATGTGCTATCATTTCCTCCGTAAAAATTGACCAAGTGACAATTTTTTTACGGGAGCAAAGCCATCGATACCATACAAATGTATTTTGTTCTAAATGTACAGTTGCAATGCGTACCTTTTGTGTGTTTTGCACATTATGGAGATCAAAATATTACTCCATTTGTAGTATCCATGTTACATGATCCTTTCCATCAAAATTCTTCATATCTATTTTTGGAATATGGTGGTTCTTCCCGCCGACATTAGATTTTATGAAATCGCGATTAACATTTATTTTGTTCTCATCACGAGTTTACTCTACCATCTTTTCACCATTAGGAAACATTTCTTGTATCAAATTTGTCAAACCTTCCATGTATGCTTTTAGATCATTCTTCATATTTTCCATTTTCTCATCGATCTTAGCTTCCATGTCATCCATCTTAGATTCCATGCCAGCTTCCATTCCATTTATCTTCAATTCCATGCCATCTATCTTAGATTCCATGTCATTCTCCAAACCATCCATGCCTTTCTTCAAACCATCCATCTTAGTTTCCACGCTTTTCTTCAAAACTTCCATGTCATTTTTTGTTTCTCTTTGCGAGAGCGAAATTTGTTGAACTTGCTCTTGTAATTTTGATATGTCATGTTGCCATTCTTCATCTTCATGAGTCATAGTAGAGCTTTCTAAAGGCTTAATTGGTGTTGAATTATTTTTAGGGGCCATTTTAGAATCCAATACTGATATCTATTCTACAATATGTCCTTGGAATCAATTCAACTTGATTCTTCAAACAAGACTTATGTAATTCGAAAAACAATACACACCTTTTACTTGCTTTTGAGGAGCTCGATATTTGAATTGAATTATCTCTATAATTTCGGATCCTCAATATTTAAAATTCAGCGTTGTAGTAGCCCTCTTAAGCTTTTTTCAAATGCCACAGGTCTAATCTGATTTTTATTCTTCAAGGAAAAGTTATGTCCAATCTCCCACAATGACCCAATTTTGGATGGGTTCAGTAGAGAAAACCTGTACGACTTGCCACGTGCCACAGTTTTCTCCTTCGGCTCTAAAATTGATAGACCGAAAACTACAGTTTGTGTACTTGCGGCCACTTTTTACAGCATTCCAATCCAATCCTCAGAGAGAGAGCTATGAAAATTTTCCCACGATCACCTCTTTGAGATGAAATTCAGAAGCCTCAAAAGCCCTAACTTCCACAGATCATATCTTTAAAACTATTGCGAACCGATATCTGAAATTTTGTGACGATGTTCCTCAGGATTATGGCTTTGCACTCTAAAAATTTCAGCTTTTGAACCTTCGTATAAAAAAAGTTATTAAGAAAATACCACGATGACATGTTTAGGTTAAATTCAGGAGTCTGCAAAATGACCTAACTTGCACAGATCATATCTCCAAAAATATTGTGAACCAAGCTCTGAAATTTTACGACGATGTTCTTCAGGATTTTGGCTTCGCACCCTAAAAATTTCAGATTCTAAACCTTTGTAGAAAAAATTTATAGCAAAAATGCCACGATGACCTGTTTGGAGCAGCGAAACTCAAGAATCTCAAATCTCTGATACCAAATGTTGTGAAATCAGCTCCAAAAAGAGAATAAAAGAGATATCAACGCCTTAGAAATAAGCCACTTCGAGGGGGCAACCTCCATTACATTACATGAATGAACAATTATTGGATGATTCAAATTACAAAACCTCCTTTCTATATATAGGAGTCCATGGGGCCACAATGTGATACTAGTGGGGCCATAATGTAATCCTAGTCGGCCTAACAATAATAATTTAAGGGCACAAAAATAACAATATGGGGGTTACAAGGGGCAATAATAACAATAAGGGGGTTACACTAACAACAATAAGGGATTATACTATTAATATAGGGACCTAACATAAACACATACAACTCAAGTACCATTTCATACAGTTAGTGTTGAAAGATGGACAGTTGAAGCTGGAAAAGATACACACTAGCCAGAATCTTGCAGATATGCTAACAAAAGTTGTAACTAGGGAGAAACTAAGATTATGCGCAGTTTCAATTGGTCTTCAAGTATGATGATGAACATGAGAAACAACCACGTCCAAAGTGCAGTATTTGTCCAACAAATGAAGAAACAGAGGAGTTGCTACAATCAATCTCCAAGTGGGAGTTTGTTGGGTGTGGAGCCTGATTATCTTCTTTATTTAGATGTATCACAACGTTGGACCCATTTTTTTTAATGAGGTGGAAATGCCACCCATCATTAAACGCTTCTTGGGGCATCCAGGGGGGCGGTTGTGACTTTATGGACCCCCCTCGCTGGTAGGGGGTTTCGGGGGCAGTGCCCACGAAGCTAAAAACATATGTAAAATTTCTCTGTAAAAGTATTGTAATTTCTAGTCAATCTAGGTCGTTCATTAGGAAGTTGATGTGACGGTAGAAGTTATATTTAATTTAGGGTTTTTTTGCCCTAGAAGGAAACCCCTCGTTTTGTAAGAGGGTATGGTATTGCACTTGTGTGTTGTATGAATATTATGAGCTAGAAACAGAAATGGAGACTGTGAGAGAGAACATATGATATTACATCGGATCTTCTATAGGTTGTGTCTCTTCATTTTGCTAGATAATAGAAAGGAAGGACTAGTTGTTCGCGGTGGACGTAGCCCAAATTGGGTGAACCACGTATATCTGTATCTCTCCTGTTTTATATGTTTTATGTGTTTTTGTTTCTGCATATTTTATGTGTTGCATTTCTCTTTAATATATAATTTTCTAATAGTAAAATTGTTTACAACGTTGTATTAAAATGCCCTAATTTAATAATTCCAAGTTTTCATACTATTTTTTAAGCAATATTGGATGATACCATTCTTTTTTCCATAAATCTATATAATTGAGATAAAATTAACTTTGGAACTAGAACTATATAGTTTGGATATTACATTGTAGATACTGTGTCACTATATTGCTGTAAATATCACATTGTAGGTACTATGTCACAAGATTGTTGTAAATATCATCAGTTGAGAGAATAAATGACAAAATTTAGTGTTATTTGTCTAATATTAAGTTCATTCGGAATCGGGATTTCCAATGCCTATGGATCATATTTTTCTTTGGTAGTTTTCTCCATAGCTTTGGTCTCCAAGTTTGATAAAATTTTTGTTTACGGTTGATTATGAGTTAAGTTTTTTTGTTTGCTAAATTTTGTTTCTGCTTCATTGTGATTCGTTTGTGACTCCATTTCATTTTTCTATTTTTTCACTTCTAACTTCCAAGAGTTTTAAGGCGTTTCAATTTTTTTATAAATAATAAAAGCAAGGAGATGTGAGGAGGGATTAAAGACAAATTATTAAAGAGAAAAAAATATCATCTTTGTATGAACTTTTTCTTTTCTTCTAAATCTATATTGCAATGTTGGAAAACGTTGGTAGATTGAGGAGAAGTGGAGTTAGCCATTGTTTTTTTCGTAGTTGTAATACTTATTTTTGTTACCATTTCTTAGTCGAATGAGATATAAAATATTAATGAACTTTCTTTTAGAGAATAAGGCATGAACAATAAGAAAAGACATTTTCAAAGTTAGTTACGAGGTAGGAAATTGTAGTATTTTGTACTTTGTTGATTAAAGTGACTTTTAACATAAATGTTGGTAACTTTATTTTTATATATTTCAGTAGAAGAGAAATGTGTGATCTTATAGCTTGAGAAAAAATGTACTAATAAAATTTAGAAAAACTATTTCCTATTTTACGTAGAAAGCCACATCAAATAAGTTAAAAAATTAAACTTTATAACTATATTTATTTTAAAATACTAAATATTTAATAAAAATATATAAATGAACTAACATGTTTTTAATACTAAATTAGCATATACACTATATCATAGTATATTATACTGTAATGTGAATAGCAATAAAAATTTGGCATTCATGTAAAATAACACATAAAAACTAAATGGCCATAGTTAAATCTGAATGATGAGTATTTCCATTTTTATTGTTATTCTTAAAACATCACATATAATATCATAAAAAAATTTAACATTTTGGTAAAATGCACGTTAAAATTCACCTTATCATCCCAGAGCATTCTATATATTGATAGCCATTCTGCCTTTTCATGCCATTATTTATTTTGAGCTTTAGTGATGTTAGGAATTTATTTGTGTAAAATAACCTTGCTTCCGCAATTAAAATCACCATAAAGATTTTGCAAAGGCATGGATGATAATGAAGAAATGGTTGAGTAGAGACTGCAAGACCCAAATCCTCACAAAACTTTTCACATGGTGATCTCTTATTCATTTTTATACCTAAGTTGTTTCTATAATGAGTTACGCTGGGCAGATCCAGCTAATCAAAGAGGTTCTTTTTCGTGTTTTTTTTCCTCCAACAATATTTAAACACATGACAAGAACATCAATTAAATTTTGATTTTTTTTTTTTTTACACTCAAACCTAAAATTATTACTATTAAATTTAATATTTTCTAATTTTGAGTTAAGAGGTAAGCATAAAAACTTGGCAATTGTGAAAAATCATTCTTACAACACTACTCTTAATTTGAGTATTTTCTAATTTTACGTTAAGAGATAAACACAAAGCCTTGGCAATTCTGATAACAACCAAGTTTAACTACCAAATTACTACTCTTGAATTTAGTATTTTCTCATTTTAAGTTAAGAGATAAACATAGATAAACCTAAAGACTTGGCAATTCTGATAGCAACCAAGTTTCACTACCAACATTAACTGTAGTAAAAGTCCTGTACAAGCCGGAGTAATGGCCGACGTGGGATTTGGTGATATGAATAGTCACGTTTGATTAACAGTATTAAATTCCCTTGTTGGCTTCAAACAGTAGGTTTTCTATGTGAACTCTCTCGTGACATGGATAGACACCTTGGATTTAACAATACCAAATTCTATTGTTGGATTCAAACACTAAATTTTCCATGTGAGGGGAGTTCACGTGATTTATTACACGTCATTCCTACTCGTATTGTCTCATAAATATTCATCAAATCAAACGTTTCATTAGCTAGCCGTGACACCCCTGAAAAGTAGAGTATTACATAACATTAAAAATAAATCTCATGAGGGGATTACAAGACAGATGGACCATATAAGCACCGTAAACCACAAATAAAAGCAGGACGCATAAGCTTACGTAAAACATGTATCATCACTCGATTTATTGTTGCAGCATTTAAACCATGAATAATACAACTTTTGTTGAAGTAGGGTCCTACGTTTTAATAACTATTTTTGTTTTATTTTCAAGTCGTAAAGTAGGGTCCTACGTTTTAATAACTATTTTTGTTTTCTTTTTCATATTCGTAATTTGATTTAAGTTGTTTGTTTGAGAAACCTAATTAAAGGAAAAAATTATAATTATTTGTGAAATTTTTAAAATAGTCTTGTCAATATCTGTAATGTAAAATTGTAAATTCAAACCACATGATTCTATTTATGCTGTCATATATGTAGTATTCTAGCCCATCAAAGAGGCTCATTTTAGTCTTCTTTTTTCCAACAATATTTGAATCTATTAAATTTTGTTTTTTTACACTCACCTTAGTCTCAAACTCCTAAAAACATTAGGACTATAAACTCTAGTATTTCTAATTTTGGGTTAAGAGATAAACATAAATCTTGAAATACTCCACCATGTTCATTATCAACTTTATTTCTCTTTAGTGGTCCATGTGGACCACTCCTTCCTCCTCCAACAATATTTGACCCAGTGGTAAAAATAGGGATTAGAATTATTGAATTTAGTATTCCTAATTTCTCTTAAGAGATAAACTTAAAACTTGAAATACTTTAGTGGTCCACTTGATTGTTTTTAATTATTAAAAAATTCAAAAGCATTTCAAGTAAACATATTATGCAACTAAATATTACAAAAAAATATAATTATGAAGATAATTTATCTTTCACCCATATTTAAACCAAATATTACCCGAGAAAAAATAAATAAATATGAAGATACCTATATTTAAACCAAAAAAACATGTAACCAAAGGCTATCTTCTTTTCCAACATTTATTAAAGAATACTAATCATATAACATTTATATATCAACATATTTTTTGAAACTTAAGAAAATCACTATTTAAGGTTTATATATAATTTTGATTTAGATCTGTATCAAAGTTATGTAACGTGTAAGATGAAATAGTTGTGATTATGGAATACGTTTTCAGATTCAATATTATGAACTCTAAAAAAACTCATAGTTTATAATGTGAGTATCAAAATCATCTAAATCAAAATAAAATCAATCACTTAAATAGTTATTAATAATATTTTGATCATATCTATTTAGTACTAATAAGATTTGTTGGTGGCCACATGATTTTCCAAATGTCCTACCCTTTTGTGTACTTTACACCTTTAAAGACAATTACTAATTTTGTAAATGATTCACCAACTACTTGATGTGATAATTTTGTAAATGATTCACCAACTACTTGATGTGATTTGATTGGAGATTCGCTAATCAATTTGAAATTCACGGATTCTGTCTTATTGAAGGCAATGGGTGATTCACTAGCCAAAAAATCCAATGGCACTATTGGCACTATTGATGAGGGACGTCGTGGGTCCTACATCCACCGGAGCACGGCAGATCCCTTGTAAATGACATCGGAAAAGTATATCCTTTTCGGAAGAACAATATGGCCATGAGGATCGCGTGCGTTAAGTATTCAGTATAATCTGAGATTAAAATATAACGTGAATATAAAGTGATGGGTGGATGTTCTTTCATGAAGCTCAATGGTCGTGGTTAGTTTCGGTTAGTTCAAAAAGAAAAAAATTACAAATTTCCCAACTTATATCACCATCTTCAATCAACGATGCAACTCGAACATGTCACAATAATAGACTTAAACAAAATTCACCCAAAAAAAATAAAAAATTACCTAGGTCAAACTTGACACAACTTGTAATATTATCTATATTTTTAACAATAAGTTCTGAATACAAACACATTCTCTAATCACATAATCCTAATCCCACCTTATAATAGCATGATTTATAAATATCATTTATATGCATTAACTTCATATTATTTATAAAGTCTACTTTTTGTATACCTATAAGGTATAGACTTACCTTTGGTTCCATTTACATTAGAGGTCCAATTATTACATGCCTCCTCTGCATTAAACATTAAACAAGTGAGCGTTAAAGCATACATATCTTTTAATCAAAACTTTGGAATTATATGTTTATA
This sequence comes from Pinus albicaulis, assembly GCA_034641835.2. Lineage (NCBI taxonomy): Eukaryota > Viridiplantae > Streptophyta > Pinopsida > Pinales > Pinaceae > Pinus > Pinus albicaulis. Next base: position 375,246,859 of record CM076569.1, on the reverse strand, counting down.
AAATTTGGAAGTACCACGACTTAACATCATTCCTGGTACATATGATCAGAACCTTGATTTCTCTGTATACTAGTTTTCATGCGATATTTAATATGATTAGGAGGAGTATACTAGTTTTCATGCGATATTTAATATGATTAGGAGGAGATTCATATAGACTGTAGACAATTATTAACTTTGTGATTGAAATCTGATTTGGTTTTATTTTTTCAATCAACACCTAGCTCTTTTAAGTACTGTTGTTGTATAGTTATCGTAGATATTTGGTTGGCAAGATCTCGTCTGTTGATGGGTTTAACCCTAGATCCAACAGATCTGAGGGCCTCTAGAGTAGTTAGGGTAACTACTCACCTGAGCACGAACACTCTGTCTCATTCCTTCGCCGCGTTGGCTTTCATTTTACTCTGCAATTTCTTGATTTTCTTGGCTTTGGCTTCCTGTTGGCATGAAGGCACTAGTTTATGAAGTTTAAAGGTTGTTTCCCATGCCACATCCACCATACCCTACACAGGTAAACATCCTCCTCGCTCCATGTCGTTGTTTATTTACTACAAGAAGGGTCATCTCGTTTGAAACCTGCCCAGATGAGCTCGTCTCAGTTGTTTATGGTTGCTCTCTATTATATTTTTCTTGTTGTAGTAGATTTAGGTTATTCTAATTACAAACTTAGGTCTGGTTCTTTCACCGCTGACATTAAGCGTATTTCTCTTCCTTATGTGGAGGATATACTATGCTTGGTCTCGCCAGATGGGTGTTTAGGTTTACGAAGATGTGAGAACAGAGCAGAGCTCTATATCACGAAAACACCCATGTAATCTTGCTTCGTTAATGTCGTTTTACATTATCAGTTTCTTCTCTAAGTTATTTTTTCTTAGGTATTATTATTTTCATTTAATCAACTCACAATGTAATTCCTTCTTTTTTTTTGAGGTATGGGTTTACAAATTATTCCTCTAGAGAGAGCTTGGCTCTCGTTCCCACTCCTCCATCGAGTTTACTGGTAAGTCCTGATTAATTCTTCAGTCCGACATTTATGTGCACAAGTCTGTTTTCTTATTGTCGACTGAGGGTAAACCCCTGTGTGTACAAGGTGCCTCAAAATTCGACAGCACCAACATAACGTTCGTTTGAAGTTCCGGCGTGAATATTAATAGGGTCACTTTATTATTACTTATGTGTACCTGTGCTTCTAGCGAAGGTCTGTCTGTAGTAGTTTTTATGTTATTTTATGAGGGTTATGTAATACACAGGCTCTTACGCCCCTATATCAATCTCTTTCAATGAAGACTGGAGTTACTCGTTTTGGGATTGTATATAATTTTGAATTTTCGAAGATTTTCTAGTTAATTTTGAGAACCCTATTGTGGGTACTTATCTCATTGGTTATGTTATTTCTGGATACAAGTTTTATCAATAGATTTCTGAAATTCTTGTTTCTATACTGTTAGATATTTGTATATGGAAGTTTTATTTGTCAATACTTAAAGTTTATTGTAGTTAGATATAGTTATATTTTATGTCGACATGCATACTTCATGTTGTGAATTCTACTTTGCTATATATTCTGAAGACATTTATGTTATAGGAAATGCTATGGTACCTTTAAATCATTTTTTCTTCTGTAATATATTATAGAATAGATATTTTCGCAACCATGTCTCACCTAGGGGATTGTGACCCTTGCCTTGTCTTTACAGGGTTCGGTGCTAAACCCTAGTGCCCTTACAGTTGCAGGAAATTTTATGAGTTGTTTTCTACTGCATGTAATTCTTTATGAATTTTTTAAATTTGTTTGGACAAAAATATATTTACCCTGTTTTGGGAAGTGATATGGAGTTTACAACATAACTCATTTGATAGAATCTTTCTCTTTTCTTCATTTAACTAATGAATTTTCCTATAATCGGTCTTTAAGTTTATTCCCCATGTTATCTCGTTCATGCTTTACAAATCACACTTTCTATGTTACAGTTTTAAAGTAAATATTCTCCCAGCATACAATATCAGAATACTCATATTCATTCTTAATAATACAGTGAGAAAAACTAAAACTATTTTCAAATCTTGTATCATTCCTAGTCTGTCATGCATACAGAAACATAAAATCAGATATTCATTTTATACTTATCTCAATGTCTATCCTATTAACTGAAGGTCCACCCAACCATGAGAGAGGCAATCACTTCCTCTACTCCCCCCGTGCTCCTTCCTAGAGCCTTATGCAGCAGACAATGTTTATTGCGGAGATAGGCCTCAGGACTTTCCAAATCCAGTCTATACTTCTCAGGGTCTAGAGCTCCACTCGCCAAGCTACCAACTCTAGACAAATCCTAATCAACTTGAAGTTGTTTAACCCTTAGCCTCTTTTTGAACAAAACCCTTTCCCTTCTTCAGGAGTTTCATTATATCATTTTCTGGGAAAGTAACTATCAGAACCGTCTCTATTTTTACTCTTGAATCTTGGAAACAATTACCATTCAGTTAATTTCTTTTAATCCACAAAAATCATCCATCTTTTATTTTATTATAATTAAATTCAAATCCTACTAACGAATATCATATTCATTAGTCAATTCTATTCAAATAAATATTAATTTATCATAAAGTCTGTCATCTTACTTAATCATAAAACGGGGTGTTACATCTTCCCCCTCTAAGGAAAACACCATCCTCGGTGTTAATTTTTTTGAAATAGTTCAGGATACGCCTCTCGCATGAAACTTTCATCCTCCGAGGTAGCTTCCTCTGGGCTAAAGTGCTTCCACTGCACCTTAAACTGGGGGGATGACTCACCTCGTGAGCATTATTTCTCTCTGATCGAGAATACGCTGAGGATCTACTAGAAACTCGTCGTCTGGTTCTACCTGCATTAGCATGAATGAACTTTAATTAGTTCCAACAAGAACCTTTCATATTAGGAAATCATAATGCAATCAGGAATTACATGTATATTTTTCCAATGTATCAGATGCTTAGGGTCATGTATGTATCGTTTCAATAGTGATACATGGAACACATTATGTACCATAATATGACTGGGTAGTGCAAGTTGATAAGTTATCGGCCCGGTCCGTTCCAAAATTTGGAATTGTCCACAATACCGGGGGGCCAATTTAGCACAAGAACTCCACCTCAAGGTGCTCCTCTTTGGTTTAATTCTTACATATATGTGGTCACCCACCACAAACTCCCGGAATGTTCTTTTTTGATATGCATTTACTTTTGTGGGTCTTGAGCTGCCATCAGGTTCTATCTAATATTTCTCACCTCATGCTCCATTTTTTCAAGCATTTCGGGTCCAAGCATCATTTTGGTTTCTAGATTGCTCCAATTCATAGGGGTCCGACATTGTCTACCATACAATGCTCCAAAAGGACTCATTTTGAGGGACTCTTGATACCCATTGTTATAATAAAATTCCACTAAATGCAAGTACTCCTCCCACTTTGCAGGCTATTACATCACGTACATGCACAACATATCCTCTAGAAATTGGTTTATCCTCTCTGTTTGCCCATCCATTTGAGGGTGATACGCAGCACTAAACTGAATTTGTGTTCCTAGCCCAGTAAACAAGGTCTTCCAGAAGGAAGATGTAAATTTTACATCTCAATCTGAGATAACAACCCTTGGGATACCATGTAGTCTAAAAATTCATTTCATGAATATATCCGCAATTTGTATTGTTTTGTATGTGGACTGAATAGGTATGAAATGAGCTACCTTGCTGAGTCTATCTACCACCACCATGATTGAGTCATTGTGCTTCTTGTTTCTTGGCAACCCAGTAATAAAGTCAAGGGATATGACTTCCCACTTCTAGTTAGGTACAGGAATAGGCTGAAGCAACTCGGCTGGGTGCTAATGTTCTACCTTGACTTGCTAGCACTCCAAGCATTTCGTCAAGTACTCAGCAATGTATTTACGCATTTCCGGCTAGAAATAGTCTTTTCTAGTTGTTGTTAACATTTTCGGATATCCGGAGTGTCCTGCATAGGAACTCCTAAGATATTCGTCTAGAACCAGCTTTTTTAGGCTTATTTGATTCAGAATAAATATCTTTTTCCGGTAAACGAGGAGTTGTTTTTCATTAAATTCATATTCTGATTGTTTTCCCTCATTGCTGCCATCTCTTGCTTGCTTCCATAAGAATTGATACTTAGGGTCCATTCTTGCTGCCTCCATAATCTGCTCATGGAACTTAGATTCCACCTGGTTGAAATAGATTTCATAGATGCCATGCAATTTTCTGCTCAAATCATCAAAAACATGGTTCTCCTTTCCTTTTACATTTTGAATTTCAAAATAAAATTCACTTAGGAGTGCATTCCATCTTGCCTAGTGAGCATTCAAATCAACTTGCTTAAAATAGCTAGTTAAACTGCTACAGTCTGTTCTTAATAAAAGTCTTTTCCTGAGTAAATAATGCCTCCACACCCGCAAGGCATGCACTATTGCAGTTAGCTCTAAATCATATGCAGAATACCTCTGTTCATGATCCTTTAGCTTCCTGGATTCGTATGCAATGACTTTACCCTCTTGCATCAAAACTGCTCCAACTCCTTCTTTGCGGGCATCAATCCATACCTCAAACTCCTTGCTTGGATCTGCGACTTTCAGTACTGGGGCAGTGGTTAATAATTCCTTTAGCTTTTCAAAAATGTTTTGGCATTCTTGGGTCCATTTAAAGATTTTTCCTTTCCACTGCAAGGAGGTAATAGGAAAAGCTATTTTAGAGAATTTATTAATGAAGCGTCGATAATAACCAGCCAATCTCATAAATGAACGTATGTCTAACACATTCTTAGGGACTTTCCACTCCATGATCATCTTTATATTTTCTGGGTCTACTGAAATCCCTTTAGTTGATATCACATGTCCCATATACTAAATCCTCTCTTTCTAAAAATCACATTTTCTAAATTTGGCGTATAGCTGATGTTCTCGCAACATCTTCAACACTACACGTAAATTCTCCTTGTGGTCCTCCATATTTTTAGAGTAGATCAGTATATCATCTATAAAGATCAAAGCAAATTTAACCAGGAATGGGTGAAAGATTCCATTCATCAAGCTGATGAAGGTTGCTAGTGTGTTAGTTAACCCGAATGGTAACACCAGGAATTCATAATGCCTGTATCGGGTACAAAATGTTGTTTTTGATATATCTTCATCCTTAATCCATATTTGGTGATATCTCGATCTTAAATCAATCTTTGAAAATACTGTTGCCCCCTTTACTTGTTCAAACAAGTCATCTATACATGACAATGGATACTTGTTTTTTACAATCAACTTATTAACTTGTCGGTAATCCATACACATACGCATAGTCCCATCCTTCTTCTTAACAAACAACACCAGTGCTCCCCAGGGAGACACACTTGGCCGAATATATCCTTTATCCATTAACTCTTGCAGCTGTATTTTTAACTCTGTCAACTCAGGTACACTCATTCTGTAAGGTGCTATTGACATAGGTGTTGCCCCAGGTAGTAATTCTATTGTGAAATCAATATCGCATCTTGGTGGTAGTCCTGGAATACTCTCCGAAAACACATCCATAAATTATTGTATAACAGGAATATTTTCCAACATGAGGGTTTTATCTTTGGAATTTGAGAAACCCACCTGAATTGCATAAAATTTGCATCCTTTTCTAATGCATTTACTCAACTGAGATGTTGTAATGGGGCGTAACTGAAGTGGTTTCTTAATTCCTTGCAATTCTTGTCGGGTACCGTCTTCAGATTTAAAGTAGATAACTTTATCTTTATAATCCACTAATGACCAATGTCTTTCTAATGAGTCCATACCCAATAAAATGCCATATGAACCCAAAAGTAGTATGTTCAAATCTACAATTATGTGTTGATCCCCTAAGTCCAGTTCACAATTTGGGACTTTGGAATTAACTCTCCTTTTCGTCCCTGTATTCAATTGAACCATCCATGTATTCTTAGATTTTTGATTTTGCAATTTACAATTTTCTACTATGTGAGGGTTTATATAGCTCAAATTGGCACCAAGGTCAACCAAAATGGAAATAAATTGAGTTTGAAGTTTACCTTGTAGTTCAATCATGTTTGGTTGAAAATCCTCTTTTCTATCTTCTATAGAAACATTGATCCTGGGTATGTTGCGCTCCACATCTCCCACTATAGATGCCTCTTACAGGTTAGTTTCCACTTCGTTTCTCCCTTGATGAGGGCAATTCTTGAAATATTGCACTTCGCCACATCCCCAACATTGCAATGGTTTTTTTTTTGGTTGTCCAAGATCAGGCCTACTAGAAGCCTCTGTATGGCATTTTTCAGCTACCCATAAGGGTTTTTGCTGATTTCTCCTAATTCATTTATTTTCTTTATTTTTGGTAGTGTCTTTATAATTTCCTGATTTGCTATTTTTAAAACTTGAGGGGCCCTTCTGTCCTTTCTTAGGTGGCCAGCTTTTACTAATTCCCCCCTTAGCCTTAGAATGTTGATAGCACATTCTGGTTTTTCTTATCACCTCATCCATGGTTTTTGGGTTCACAAGCTCGATTATTTCCTTCATGTGAGCAGGTAGTCTACTTAAGAACCATTGTTCCTTCGATTTTTCATCTCTTAAATATGGTACATATCTTAATAGAGAGGTAAATTTTGTGACAAATTCATCCATAGACATTTTCCCTAACTTCAGATCATGAAACTCTCGTGATTTCTCATCATAAAATCATCCAGTCAATTAATTATATTTAAAATATTACCAAAACTCATCCCATGTCACGTTCTGGTCTTCAGTTCCACATAAAATTTTCACCTCCTCGCATCATAATGTAGCATTTTTCCTTAATTGGTAGATAGCTAGGCGAGCTTTGAGTATGTTGTTGTATTCATAAACTTGGAAGTACTTATTCATATTTATTATCCAGGCTTTCGCCATCTCCTTAGCTTCTCCATCGAATGTAGGGGGTTTAATTTTCCTAAATTCCCCTTATAACTCCACTTTCTGTTTCTTCAGTTCTTGCTGATATGAAATTTTACCAGATTCAGCTTCTTTATAAGTCCTACTCTTGTTACTCCATTGAGTGTGACTCCCCTTTGGGTTATCATGTACTTGTTTTTGTTGCTCACCTTCTCTGTGGGTGTACCTTTTCGTACTAAGATGTGCATTGTGATGGTTCTGCTTATCCGAGAGGGTCTTCAGTATCTTTTCTTGTTCTCTCATTAACTCGATTCATCTCTATCGGAAGCTGTTGTACCGTATCCAACAATCTATTTTTCTAGCGTTGCTGCTCCTCTAGTATCCTACTGGTTTTTTGGTGTTGGTCTACGCTTAATTGCACCCACATTTCTGAGTTGAATTCATGATTGGGCAAGGGATGGGTTCCCCCTATATTTCTGGGCGTTTGATGACTAGTCCCTCTCCTCATTGTAGCTTGTGATTAGCCTTTCTGTCACTGTGCACAGTTTTCAACACAAGCACAAAATGAAAACATCCATGTTATCACATTGGCCCATCTGGCCCCAGTGTGTAAACTTGGCTCTGATACCACTTGTCACAATTATAGACTAAACAAAATTCACCAAAAAAAAAAAAATACCTAGGTAGAACTTGGCACAACTTGTAATATCATCTATATTCTTAATAATAAGTTTTGATTACAAACACATTCTATAATCACATAATCATAATCCCACCTTATAATAACATGATTTATAAATACCGTTTATATGCATTAACTTCGTATTATTTATAAAGTCTACTTTCTCTATACGTATAAGGTATAGACTTACGAATTATTACATGCCTCCTCTACATTAAACATTAAACAAGTCAGTGTTAAAACATACATATCCTTTACTCAAAACTTTGGAATTATATGTTTATAAAATCCGGAAGTACCATGACTTAACATCGTTCCTGGTACATATGATCAGAACCTTGATTTATTTGTACAATATTTTTCATGCGATATTTAATATGATTAGGAGGAGATTCATATGGACTGTAGACAATTATTAACTCTGCGGTTCGAATGTGATTTGGTTTTATTTTCTCAACCAACACCTGGTTGTTTTAAGTACTATGGTTGTACAACTGTCCTAGATATTCAGTTGGAAAGATCTTGTTTATTTATGGGTTTAACCCTATATCCAACAAATTTGAGGGCCTTCGAAGTAGTTAGGGTAACTACTCACCTAAGCATGAACACTCTGTCTCATTCCTTCGTTGTGCTGGCTTTCGTTCTGCTCTGCAATTTCTTGATTTTCTCAGCTCTGGCTTTCTGCTGCTATGAGGGCACTGGTTTATGAAGTTTAAAGGTTGTCTGCAATGGCACATCCGTCATTCCCTACACAGGTAAACATTCTCGTCACTCCATGCCTTTGTTTATTCACTGCAAGAAGGGTTGTCTCGTTTGAAACCTGCCCAGATGAGCTCGTCTGTGTTGTTTATGGTTGCTCTATGTTATATTTTGCATGTTGCAGTAGATTTAGGTTATTCTAATTCTAAAAATAGGTTTGGTGCTTTCACCATTGATAGTAAGTGTATTTATCTTTATTCTGTGGAGGATATATTGTGCTCAGTCTCGCCTGATGGGTGTTTGGGTTTATGAAGATGTGAGAACATAGCAGAGCTTTGTATCATGAAAACCCCCAGGTAATCTTGCTTCATTAATGCCGTTTTACATTATCAGTTTCTTCTCTAAGTTATTTTTGCTTCAGTATTATTGTTTTCATTTAATCGACTCACAATTTAATTCCTTCCTTTTCAGGTATGGGTTTACAAATTATTTCTCTAGAGAGAGCTCGGCTCTCGTTCCCACTCCTCCATCGAGTTTATTGGTAAGGCCTGATTAATTCTTCAGTTCGACATTTATGTGCACAAGTCTATTTTCTTATGTTCGACTGAGGGTGAACCCCCATGTGTACAGGGTGCCTCAAAATTTGACAGCACCAACATAATGTTCGTTTGAAGTTTCGGTGTGAATATTAATAGGGTCACTTTGTTATTACTTATGTCTATCTGTGCTTCTAGCGACGGTCTGTCTATAGCCGTTGTTATGTTATTTTATGACGGTTATGTAATACACAGGCTCTTAAGCCCCTATATCAAGTTCTTTCAATGAAGACTTGAGTTACTCGTTTTGGGATTGTATATAACTCTGAATTTTCAAAGATTTTCTAGTTAATTTTGAAAACCCTGCTGTGGGTGCTTTTATCATTGGTTATGTTATTTCTGGATACAAGTTTTGTCAACGGATTTACGAAATTCTTGTTTGTATACTATTATATCTTCATATATCAAAGTTTTATATGTCAATACTTAAAGTATATTGTAGTTAGATACAATTATCTTCTATGTCGAGATGCATACTTTATGTTGTGAATTCTATTACTCTGTTATGCATTCTGAAGATATTTATGTTATAGGAAATGCTATGGTAAACCTTCTAAATCATTTTTTCTTATGTAATATCTTATAGAATAGCGATGTTTGCAATCATGTCTCGCCCAAGGGACCGTGACCCTTGCCTTGTCTTTACAGGGCTCGGTGCTAAACCTCGGTGCTAAATTTTCTCTTTTCAGTTGTTTTGTACTGCATCTAATTCTTTACGAATCTTTTAAAATTGTTTGGACATAATATATATTTACCTTGTTTTGGGAAGTGATATGAAGTTTACAGTATAACTCATTTGATAAAATTTTTCTCTTTTCTTCATTTAACTAATGAATTTTCTTGTACTGGGCTTTTAAGTTTATTCCCCATGTTATCTCGTTCATGATTTACAAATCACACTTTCTATGTTACAGTTTTACAGTAAATATTCTCCCATAATACAATATGAGAATACTCCTATTCATTCTTAACAATACAGTGAGACAAACTAAAACTATTTTCAAATCTTGTATCATTACTAGTATGTCATGCATAGAGAAACATAAAATCAGATATTCATTTTATACTTATCTCAATGTATGTCATGTTAACTTATGGTCCACCCAACCATGAGAGAGGCAATCACGTCCTCTGCTCCTCTCGTGCTCCTTCCTAGGGCCTTATGCAACAGACATTGTTTATTGGAAAGATAGGCCTTAGGATTTTCCAAATCCAGTCAATACTTCTCAGGGTCTAGAGCTCCACTAGCCAACCTACCAGCTCTGGACAACTCCTAATCAACTTGCAGTTGTTTAACCCCTAGCCACTTTCTGAACAAAACCCTTTCCCTTCTTCAAGATTTTCATTATATCCTTTTCTGGAAAAGTAACTCTGAAAATTGTCTCTATTTTTACTCTGGAATTTTGAAAACAATTATTTTACTCCACAAAAATCATTCATATTTTCTTTTATTATAATTAAATTCAAATCTTACTTACGAATATCATATTCGTTAGTCATTTGTATTAAAAGAAATATTAATGTAACACAAAGCGCTAGTCAAACTAAGATGACCTCGACAATGAGACTTACATAGGTCATTTTCAAAGTTCCATGACTTAGTTTTTGAGACCTCCCTTCAAAGCCCCAGCTAGCCATGCGGTAAGGTCTGCCATTAGTTGGCACTATTGAAATCGAGGGATTGTAAGATTGTTGGATAAGCATGAAGAATCGAAAACAGTATGCGTATAGTTTATTTGAAAGGACTTGAAGAAGATTCCTCTCACAACTGTCAAAGATTTTTTCCTTTACACCGTAGAATCCCAGAATGGCCGCCCTTGTGCGTCTTTTGGAGTTGAACGCTTTTCCTAAATCAGTTTGACGTTACCCATCATCTCATGTCCAACGTATATAAAATTTATATGCTAATATCTTTGTCTTTAGCGTAATGAAATCTGAAAAACGACGTTTATTTCACGATCAAATCCTTGACTGTTTTCTGTGCATGTTTTTAAATTCTAGGCCCTGCCAAAATAAAATACGTATGGGGTTGTTCACGAGATTCTCGTGGATCATCACAAGTTAGAGTGTTGTCAAAGTTGCATAAGAAAAATTTGTTTGGATATGAAAAACCATTGAATCTTTTGTCTTGATCTCATCAGATAAGATTTCCACACAGAGATTGAAGTGACGAAGTTCGACAGGACACTCAAGCCTCTTTTATTTCATTCGAATTTCCATTTTTTGTCATAGGATCCCATTATTGGAATAGTTCGAGAACATGAAACTGTTTCTCTGGTTTACATCGTTTGGTATTTAAAATTTTATTTCTCCTATAGGATATATTTTATTATTCCCTCCACTTTTAAGTATACCGCCTTAGTAAGGTTTGCCACTGTAAATAATTTGTTTATTTGAAGTCTATCTTCTTCTTTTTCGTTTTTTTCCGTGGGAAAGTCTATCCGCCTTTAACGTTTGCCGCTGTATACTTTGTTTATTTGAAGTCTATCTTCTTGTTCTTTTTCGTAGGAAAGTCTATCTTGTTATATGAATGACAATTTTTTTTGGGAAGTACTCTACTTAATAATCTTGCTTCTTATTGTCAATAATTTGTTTATTTGAATTCTGTCGATTTGTTTAGATGCACTCTCGTTATAATCTCGATCGATTCTTTTTCACTCGAAGAGTAGACACCCTGTTTATAAAATAAATTTCGTGCAAATATGCTAACCATGTGATATTGCATATCTTACTTTTTATTGAAATCGATGTAAAGAGTATTGGTTTTTTACTTTTATTTACTTAATATTTGTAGTTATTATAATAATCGTATGTTAATTTTTTTAAAAATATGTTTTAAATATCAATAAAATGGTTATATATATATATATATATATATATATATATATATATATAATAATTTTAGAGAAGTTTTGAAAGTGTGAGTTCAAGCTTGAACATGGCATGAGAATTTTAATATAGTTTATTATTTTTTCTTTTAATGTAAGTATCTATTTACACTTCTTTATTGTAACATTTTTTTTCCAAATAAGTAATAAATAAAAACAAATATTCTACATAAACTGAGTAAATGTTAAATTTTTCCATATGTATGTGCACACATGAAATTGAAATACAAAGCAATTGTATGCTTGATGAATTCATAACAATGCATATCAGTAATAATTAACATGCTTTAATAACAAGCATGCATAAATTTACATAAGATTAATGTAAAAATCTTTTCTTTTGGCATATTTCAAACACAATCCTTAATCACTCTAATCTTAATTAAGGGTTAGAAGACCTATCTTCCTTCCAAGGAAATATTTAATGCTCATCAACCCATTCCTTCTTTATAAAATTGCTTGATGGTTGCTTGAATATAACTAAAAGATGAGTAGGAGCATCAATGCTACTTGTATCATATTTTTAGGTTGAAAATGGACATTTAAATTTCATACAAAATTTTTGTTTTCTTAGACTTTATAGTAGGATAAATTGTGTTCATTTTAGAGAAATATGGACTCTCAAGTTGTTAGGATATTTTAAGATTTTTTTGTAAATATTAACAAGCATTTAGCTTAAATCTTGAGTAGTTTTAGGGCAGATGTCCAGTCTCTTGTCTTGGAGAGATACTTTCCTCATCAATAGAAATTGTATATGTGGAAATGTATAGTTAGATAGCATAAGGGGTTCCTAGTAGATGCAGAGAGGAGACCTTGAGAAGCGAGCCTTGGCAGTTTTTCTATAAATAACCCCTTCATGTTTAATGAAATGGATATGGTTTTTTGTGTCCACATTTCGTGTTCAAGTGTATGTAAACTTAGTACTAGTAATAAAACGTATCTTTTGTCAAGGTTGTAGAGAGATATGGAACATAAAGGGGCGATAGAGTCAATTAGCTTACAAAAAAATTGAATGGGGAGGCCAAATGGTGCAAATACCTATGCCTCTAAAAATTTGAATTTATGCATGTGAGGCATGTACTTTGGTAGTTGATCACCGAAGGGATTAACGCCCTAATTTTTTTATTAAAGGTATTAAAACAAAGCTTGATTATGAGTAAAAATAACCAACTAAAGATGAGAGAGGAGCTTAATCTTGATTCTTAGGATGATATTAAGGATCAATAAGAATGGTGTTCTAGTGTGAAATATGATAGGCTGGTAGTGGTGGTTTTATGAAGGACCGAGAGCTCCATAATTGAAACCTATTTGTTGGTAAGGAAGAGAGGAGAAACACAAACTTAATTAACATAACTATCTAAATTCAGTCAACTCCTCATGCGGGAGCAATTAGCTTATTTTAACACTCCCCATTAATTAGGACTGTATGACTCAACATAACTCAAACATGAGTTAACTATGCATGCTAGGCTTACAATAGAAATTGACTCAATTATCACTCAAATATGCCTGCTAGTCTATGTCTCAGCTAGACTTACAATGGCTCAAAACTTTTACATTTTTGCATTTTATTTTTCGTTTCTCAAAGATTCTATATCCTCGAAATTGTTTCATTCTATGTTGCGTGTTCTTACTACAGGCTTTATATTTCTTTCCTTGTTGTTGCTGCAATGTTTCTTTGACTTGTCTTGAATTTTCTCTCAATTGGTCTTCTATTACTTCCTCTTCAAATATTCGTTCAACCATGGACTATTGCCACAATATTACATTTTCAAACTATCTTGTTTGATCTGCTTCTTGCGCTTCATATTCCTAACTTTCTTTCTTTCATATTTCTTGATAGCAGAATCTGATCTCTTCTTGATTGTAGTGCGAAAAATGGTTTTAATGCATTCTTCCTTGTTTTCAAAAACTTCCATATCATTCTCTTCACTTTAATAATCATTTGTTGTTTCTTTCTTCCTACAATAATGATGTAGCCTAAGCTGCAAAAACCCACAGTAATCAATAAACTTTATCATGGTAAAAATCCACTTTATCCAAACTCTGAAACCTTTGAATTAAACTTTACACGGAAACTCTGCCCATCTATTTCTTACCTTTACAAAACTTTATCGGAAACATTTTCGATTCGGCCTTTACTCTTATAACTCTACAATTTACTTAACTGAATTATTACATTCCACATTAAAATATCACACAAGCTTGTCGGAATTTTGTTAACCCAAACATTATGTTATCACCCATGGAATAACATAAAACCGTATGATTTTCCTTTTGCACCCATAGCACATTTACCAATGCTCCATTTAGCTTCAAATCTCCACTGTCTAATCTACTACCTTGGATCCAACAGACATCGCATTCCAACTAGCACATTATTTAAGAATTTTAAAACTTGCGATATAAATGGTTTTCACTACTCAATTCAATGCTATGTGCCATTTACTTATTTGATTGCACAATTTTAGAAAATACCACAAACCACTGTGAAGTCGAGCGATATACCATACTCGGATTTTAAAGACTAATATGAGGAAATGTGATATACCACTTACCATCTATTTTCTGCGTGATATACCACCATAGTTTTATGGAATCATTTTCACCGTTCTGCACGTTTCAACCTTCTGGTACACGACTCGACCAGGAACACTATCCCACACACTAATATCATTGTTGTTCCTTAATGTGACTCCCTCTTAAGTTTTAAACGTATACTTCTCACCTTCATAGGCATATTATGCATGTGGTTCCAAATCCGATCTCCGGCTCTCCACAGTGTACTCTGGATATCAATTTGAAGGGTCACGTTTTTTTTTTTTAATGGCATCAATACATTCTGTGATCGATGATTTATCTTTGACACACACAAATCCTCACAGGATTCAAACTATAAAATGAATGTTCGACCTCTTAAAAACACGCAATCTCATGAATTCATGAAAACTATAGCTTGGATGCATAATGGCAGAAATTACATGTTACCAAATACATATTTTAATTATTTTCGAATAACAAAGCTTGTATGAGCCAGGTCACTCTCTCCACACTTGATGTTACATGTCCTCTGGCCTTTCTCTGTTTTTATCACCTGCATGCTTTATTATACAACATTTCTACAATTTATAAATCCATTTCTCAATATTCAGTACATAACTCAAAAATTGAGTTCTCCATATTAATAAATAGATATTTACAAAAATAATTATGTTCTAGCCTGATCTTCTCTATCAATGGCCTCTTCAACTATTCTCTGACCCATAGGCTTTACAATCCAACCCTATATAATCCTATCTAAGTCCCGAATCTCTCCCTCTATGCCTTGAGGCTTATAATTTTATACAAATTGTTCTGAAACCAATTCTGGTTTCAGATCCTCTATCTTCTAAACAAAATCCTGAATATCCTCTAAGTCCTTTTTTTACTCAACTAATCCCCAAGGATCCTCTCTAATCCACAAAATCTTGAAACCAATTCCTAATCTAAGATTTTCAATTAATTCCCAAATTTCTCAATCTATCAACTATCCTAATTCTCTCATGTTCTCCAACATTCGAGAATATTTACAAAATTCCTCAAAATATTTAATTAATTCCTATTCTAAATATATCTCATTAAAATCACTCAAAAACATTAGTAATTACATTAATTTAATAGATAGGAATCTAACTTTCTTAAAATCATAAGACCCTTATGTCTACTAAAGTACAATGAGCTTTCTGAGCCAAATTCTCCTGCATCAGACTCCCAAGGTTGAAAATAATCATGATCTCCTGATCATGTGCTACTAATATTTGTCTTCTTGGATCCCATACCTTGTTCTGTAATTTGTCGTTTATTGTTGTTGTTGTTTGTTGGTTTTCTCCAGGTCTCCACACTTTATGTTTCTTTTCTCCACTAACTATGCTTTTACAATCTGCTACTGTCTTTCTCTTGCTGCTGCTTCTTTTCTTTCCTGCTGCTATCTTCCTTTGAGACAATTTCAACATTATCCTTCTTATCAATTCAATTTTTTTGTCTATTATATCTTCTGACTGCTGATTAATTTCACCTCTTGATTGCTGAACTTTTATTCTTAATGCCGCCCTTTTATCCTTACCCTCTTGTTTACTGTTGTCTTGCACCTTTTTAGTTTTTGCTACATTGTCTTCCAAGACAATATTCTTCTTCTATTTACTGCAACTGATAACTTCTTCCTGATTGTCACTTAAGACAATTTCTTTGTCTTCTTTCTTCAACAATTCCTCTTCCATAGTTACCTCTTTTTGCATGAAATCCTGAATTTCCAGCATTCTTTCTAGCACTCTAATATCTCTGTTCCATGGATTAAATACATCCATAGATTGTTCTTCTTCCTTCTTTACTTGATTGCTCACCTGTGTCAAATTTTCTCCAGCATCTGCAACAAAACCTATAATCATAAAACAATCATTAAAATAAAAATCATAAGACCTTTGTGTCTCTTCTTCCTCTGGAAACATTTTAGCTTGCTGTTCTGATTTTTTCTCCTCTAACTCTTCAGTATGTTGATTCTTTAAAGAATTTTCGAGACTGTCAACTAGTCACTCCTTCACATCATTTGCTCTAATGATTTCTCTTTGTCCTGGTTCATAATTATGAATTCCTTCTTCTGTAATCATATTGTTATACTCTGATTTTTCCAACAAATACTCCAACAATGCAATTTCTCTTTGAAATTTCCTAAGTACTTCATCATCACTTACAATCCCTTCATTTATACACAAATTTTTAGTTTTCAAATTACAAGGTTCAATAGTCTCAACTATTGCTTCACCTATTAGCCCTTCAGTCTGAATCTGATCTCCTTCTTTCACAAGAAATTGTTCCTGTGTTGTAACAACTTCAAATATCAATGCATTACTAAGTCCTTTCTGCTGCAATAAATCACTAATTTTCTCATTCAAGAGACATTCTTCATCATTAATCTCTACTTCAGAGTATTTATCTTCTGAAATATAGTGTTCCATACTTTCATCAATTTTTATGATAGTTTCAAAAGATTTTTCATCATCTTCTACACATCCTGCAAAAACACAAAATCTGTGAGTTTTAAAAACACAAGGCCCCATAGCCTCATCTGCTTCCTTTTTCAACATATCTTTGAATTGTTCTAAACTATTGCAATAGTCTATGAGATATTTCTCATCATTCTCTTCACCCAGAATTTCACCCTATTCTGGTCTACAGATGGAAACTTGCATTTCTGACTCCACTTCTCTGAGTTTTTCTATCAACTACTTTTTTTGTTTCTGTTGTAGCCTTTTCTGTAATTTAGACCACTTCAATGTATTTTTCTTCAAAACCCAACCTTGTCTTTGGTTTTATTCTATCTACATTCTTAACACATCAAATTATTTTCTTATTTCATCTATTTCTTTGTCAAGCTCTTCTTGACTCATCTGTTTCTTATGGATTGCTTTACCACATTTTTCCTTCATCTTGTAGCCTTCTTCTGAACCTTCCATATGACTTTCCATAGCCATCTTCACTTCTGTGTGAGCTTATATTCCTGTAACCAATCAACTTCCCTTTTGAGTTGATCTTCTCACCAAACTTCTTCTCTTTCTGGTTACCAAGTCCCCTTTTCTTTAGTATTTTCACTGAGAAATATAGCTCTCTTGTTGTTTACTACACTCATTTCTCTTAAGAACTCCTTTGTCCCTGTATATTCCAAGCCTCAACTGAAATAAGGTTCTGCTACAATCTCTAAGAACTTCCAAAATTTCTTCCTACAGTTTTACCACTATAGTCTTGTGCCAAACTTTTCCATTCATTCAACTACTGCAAACTTTCATACCTTTGTAATCAATTTATGTCTTGGTTGGTTGTTTCCTGCAAACATGCAACTTTTTTACTCCTTTGATCTATTTCAATCTGTAAAATATCATTGATGAATCAAAAGTTATGCATACCATCTTCTCAACGTCACCTATCTTTAGGATCTCCTTATCTGTTGGTCTTCCTCAAAAGCTCTGTTGTCTTTGCTATGACTATCAGTAGTCATATTTTTTCTCTATCTTCATGAGTTCCTCACTCACTCACTATGAGCTACACTAAGCCTCTACAATAAAAAGTCCTCCTTGTTACTACTTACCTCACCAATCCTTTCTTTGGATTTGGTCTTTTGGAAAACACTAGTCCCTTCAATGAAACCTTCTTTTGAGCATTTCTCTTTGCTCCTTCTAGGCTTTAAATCTTCTGCACTTTTGAGAACACAATTGTCCCTTTTATCCAAAATCTCTTGGAATTCTTCAAGGTTCTGCTCCACACTTTGCTTTCACTCAGAACTCTTACCAGCTTCCTTCATCACTGCTCTTAAGGGTGTGATATTCTTTTCTTGAGATTCTCTTCAACTGTCTACAACCTGAATTCTACAAACATAATCTTCAAACTATATTAAAATAACACATAGCACATCACCTTCAATATTTCTGTGTGATCTTGTTTCACCACTCATTTTCACTTTGAATGGATTTTTCTCTATTTCCTTTCTTCCGCAAATTCTTCTAATATTCTACTACACTTTATCTCTAAGTGCATGCTCTCTGTCATATTCAAATATGATCTCATTTTCCTTTCTCTCATCACCATTGTACCTATATACACACCTTTCAAAACATAACTATGTTAATCTTCAAAGAAAATTTGCTTCATTTAATCACCTCTTTCCATCACACACAGAATCTCCTTATTCTGCTTCATTATCAAATGTCTTCTGCATAGTCAACTCTACAATCTTCATTTATAATAGTTACCATTATCGGCTTCGATACCAAACTGATGCAGCCTAAGTTGCAAAAACCCACAGTAATCATATACTACATTTCCCAAGATTTCAATACGCTTTATCATGGTAAAAATCCACTTTCTCCAAACTCTAAAACCTTTGTATTAAAATTTACACGGAAACTTTTCCCATCTATTTCTTACCTTTATAAACATTTATCATAAACATTTTCCATTCGGCCTTTACTCTTATAACTCTACAATTTACTTAACTGAATTATAACATTCCATATTAAAATATCACACAAGCTTGACGGAATTTCGTTAACCCCAATGCTATTTTATCACCCATGGAATAACAAAAAACCGTATGATTTACCTTTTGCACCCATAACACATTTATTGATGCTCCATTTAGCTTCAAATCTCCACAGTCTAATCTATTGTCCTGGATCCAACGGACATCGCCTTCCAACTAGCACATTATTTAAGACTTTTAAAACTTGCGATATAAATGGTTTTCACTACTCAATTCAATACTACGTGTCGTTTACTTATTTTATCGCACCATTTTAACAAATGCCACAAACCACTGTGAAGTTGTGTGATATACCATACCCAGATTTTAAAGACTTCTATGAGGAAATGTGATATACCACTTACCGTCTCTTTTCTGTGTGATATACCACCACAGTTTTATGGAATCGTTTTCATTATTCTGCACGTCTCAACCTTCTGTTACACGAGTCGGCCAAGAACACTATCCCACACACTGATATCGTTGTTGTTACTTAATGTGACTCCCTCTTAAGTTTTAAACTTATACTTCTCACCTGCATACGCATCTTATGCATTGGTTCCAAATCCAATCTCCGGCTCTCCACAGTGCACTCTGGATATCGATTTGAAGGGTCACCTATTTTTTTAATGGCATCGATCCATTCTGTGATCGATAATTTATCTTTGACACGCGCAAATCCACACAGGATTCAAACTATAAAATGAATGTTCGACCTCTTAAAAACACACAGTCTCATGAATTCATGAAAACTGTAGCTTGGATGCACAATGACAAAAATTCCACATTACCAAATATAGATTTCAATTATTTTTTAATAACAAAGCTTGTATGAGCCAGGTCACTCTCTCCGCACTTGATGTTACATGCCCTCTAGCCTTTCTCTGTTTTTCTCACCTGCACGCTTTATTATACAAAATTTCTACAATTTATAAATCCATTTCTCAATATTCAATACATAACTCAGAAATTGAGTTCTCCATATTAATAAACAGATATTTACAAAAAGAATTCCGTTCTGGCCTGATATTCTCTATCAATGGCCTCTTCACCTATTCTCTGCCTCGTACCCTATCTAATCTTATCTAAGTCCTGAATCTCTCCCTCTATGCATTGAGGCTTATAATTTTATACAAAAGGTTCTGAAATCAATTCTGGTTTTAGATCCTCTATCTTCTCAACAAAATCTTGAATATCCTCTAAGTCCTTTTTTTACTCAACTAATCCCAAAGGATTATCTCTAATCCACAAAATCATGAAACCAATTCCTAATATAAGATTTTCAATTAATTCCCAAATCGCTCAATCTCTCAACTATCTAATGCTCTCATGTTCTCCAACATTCCAGAATATTTATAAAATTCCTCACAATATTTAATTAATTCCTATTCTAAATATCTCTCATTAAAATCACTCAAAAACATTAATAATTACATTAATTTAATACATAGGAATCCAACTTTCTTAAAATCATAAGACCCTTTTGTCTACTAAAGTACAATGAGCTTTCTGAGCCAAATGCTTCTGCATCAAATATGCACACTCAAGATCAATATTGACCATTTCATTCAATTATTTTGTTCCAGTTGCTGCGTTAAGAATCACATCAATTTGTTCAATTGGCTTCTGAATCCATCCTTTAATGAGCTTCAAATATGCATCAAACTTATTAACAAACTTGATTTCAACTTCTACTCCCATGCTATTTTCAGCACCTACATATTCATAACCAATGTTAAAAAAATCCTTATTATGCTCTTCTGTGAGAGCTTCCTTCTCTACATATTCCTTCTTTACCTTATTTTCCATGGTTTTACCAACCTCTGCAACTGCAAACATTTTTTCTTCCACTTGGCTTCCAAACACAAGTATGTTTCTCTCGCCAAATAATAACCTATCAATATGTTCTTTTGTTGAATCATGTGCTACCACACATTACTAGTTAATGGTTCTTCATCAAATTTAATTTCAACAATTCAAATTTTTGGTTCCACCAAACAAATTTCTTCTCTATTGATAGTTTTATCTAAGCCAAAATCAATTACTGCTTGTTCGCACAATGCTTCATCAGCAGTTCCAACTGATTCATAAGTTGTTGCTATAATTGTAGCTTCAACATTAAATTCTTCATCGAACATGGAGCTTAGCATATTAACAAAATAAATTCTTTTTTCGGAAAAGAAACCACATATATTATCAACATAATGTTCATCCACTCTATGGTGGGATATTCGAGCATGCATATGCTCATCGTTAATCTCATTGACAATTTCAGCTTCACCAAATCCATCAGTTGCGATTTATTCACCAATGCATTTCTCACTTTACAATCATCATCCACTTGTGTTTTTTCACGGTGGGATTCACAATCATCTGCACCATCCACGTTACAGTGGAGTGCTTGAGAATTGATATATTCTTGCTCTGCTTAAAATACAGAGGCGTAAACTTCTCTCTTTCCATTATTTGTTGCATCTTCTTCATCCATATGCATGCTTTCATAATGGGTTTCAATTTTATCCTCTTCATGACTACCTTCCACTTTCAGTGGGATTCTCCAAGCTTTGTTGTCCTCCCAGAGTCTTACTCATCTACTCTCAAATCTGCATCTGACTTCTTTGCTTGTGACATATCCTACTGCTGCGTTTCACTCCCCCTTGCACAAAATTCTTCTTTCAAGATCTTCCATGCTTCCTTGGAAGTTGTATCTTTTTCTACCTTGCACATAATAGTTTCATCCATTTCTAGTTGAATGAAACTCAAAGCTATGGCATCAACCTTGATTTCATCTTTGTCTTCTACTATACTTCTTAGTTCCTTGGTTGTGGCTTGAACCTTTTTAAACATGGCAACAATCTCTGCCTCTTCTTCTTGATCCCTTTTCTTAGTATTCTTCAATCGTGCTTTGCGACCCATCATTGCTATCATTCCTCTGTCTTATAGGTGCTTGCATGATTGCATGAGGTTATCTTCCACATCGCCACAGGAAAAAAATATGATTTTTAATATGTTCCCTCATAAGGAACAATATTGACCCAAAAACCTGTCATCCTTGACAAAACACCAAAATATTTTTGTAGATTGAAGGACTTTTGCACAGCCCTAAATTCTCTCGCTAATATAATTTTTTAATAAAACCCTTTCCTTATTTCTTTTCTTTTTTTCTAAAAAACAATTTCCATTAAGAACTTCCTTATACAAAAACCTTTTTAGTCTCTTTTATAAAATTCTCTTTATAATAAAAAAACTTTAATAAAAATCCTTTTAAATTTTATTAACCACATTAAAAAAATCCCTCTTCAAGATCCTTTCACAAACTTTACATAGCTACTTTTAACAAAACCTTTTAAACCAATTCAGTAGCATGCCATTAAGATCACATATATATTGAAAAGATCTTTAATATTAGGCAAAAATACACACGTTGTTTTTAATATGATCTCGAATTACCTTGAAAGAGTGCTTTTTAATAAACTTTTGAATTTTGTCTCGTATGAAGAATAGTCTGTGTTTAATGCCTTTCACGACAAGGAGTGTCGCGTTAGTGCTATAACACTTCCAAGATCGGGAAGAATCCAATTTAATGACATGTAACGTGGCTCATTTTTGAGCCCTTGTGCATTATAATGTCGTGTTTACCACTGCAGGGTGCGTTATAACCTGAATCAAGAGAAAACATATTTTTCTTATCTCACTCACAGATTGTTGATAATCCCCCCTCTCTCTTTGTAACCTCTCTCTGATCTTTATGATCTTAGCTCTAATACCAATTTTTTGGTAAGGCAGAGAACAAAAATAAAAACTTGACTGACATAACTTTCTAAATTTATCCAACTCTTAATGCAGGAGTAATTAGCTTATTTTAACAAAATTCTGAAGCCATTAAATACCTTAAGCTTGGGATTGCAAGGAGAGAAGGATATCAATTGGATTTTCATGGGTGAAATTTCCGAAGAGATTCCCATTCAATAGTTCGAGGTGGAAAGGAATAAATGCAAAATTGGTGATTTAGTGCCGGGAGCCCAATAAAACCCAAGAAACCAACCTTTAAATCATGGAAGTAGTGTCCAATACCTGTGAGAAAGGTTGAGTTTGAATTTTAATTAGTTTTTTTGTCAAGGTATACACCAAGGAGAGCCAACCTCTAACTAGTATTCTTGGTCAACTTGAAGCGAGTCAGCAGGTTCAACTATTGGTGAGTCATCATGTGTGGAGGAAGTTACAAGAAGTGGGACATTTGAACCCCGACTTAAACCTTTGTACCGATGCGTCCTCAAAGGAAGCTAGTTGAGTCTAACCAAAGTAAATATAGTCGATCCTTGGTGAATTTGGGCTTTGTGGGAAGAAATTCGTAAGGGCAGAACAAGCCGACCTCTGAATTTCAAATCGGTGTCAATCCCGACCTATTTGGTAGGACTGCTAACATTGTAACGTTACAAGTTGATTAGGAGACAGAAGGGTTTCAAGAAAAATATCCTTAAGAGGTCAGGGAAGGAGTTGAAGCACATGTTGAATGCTTCTATAAAAGAGGAATATCTCAAAACAACCGAGCTTAAGGTTGGAGAGGTTCACACTTTTGAATTAGTAAGAGGTGTCATCCTCATAGAAGAGGGCAATGAGAGACCATTTGAGAGTCGCGAGGGTTGCATGCAGAGTACAAAACAATAGAGGGAGCTCAAAATGAGGATGTTGATTTGACAGTAATCGTTGATGTATCAGGGAATGTGAAGATGGTCTTGTGGGAGGTCAACATGGAGAGTTGGTAGTAGAAATACTAGAGGTGGCTAGGTGGCCTTTTCTCTTTAAATTTTCTTATTTTTATCTGAATGTTTTCCAGAGGCATAGACAAAACGTCTCACAGAGAGGAGAAGGAATAAGAACCACCTCTCAATATGGAAAAAAAAAACAGAGAAGGAATGTTGTAATAAATTGCCAGATATTTCCATAATGGAAGATTAGAATAATGTTGTTGAAAGGTCCACAAAATATATTATGCAAATAAGTGAAGGTGATGATGAGAATGAAGAGAAGAGACTAGCTGAGAGTCTCATGGATTATGGGGAATGTCGAGAACAACAAATGGTACTACGAGCATCTACAGAGGCTCAAAAGCCTCACTTTTTTGAAACTGCAAAGGCTCAAAAGCTTCATGGAAGATGCATGGAAAAATAATCCACACAAATGATCCCAACCGTTTTTATGTTCATGGAAAGAGAGCATGATGAAAGGATTCTTGGGATTTAGAGAATTTTTCCAAGAGATGAAGGAGAGGAGAAGAGAAATGAGACTAGTTTGTCTCATTAAAGTTTATTTCATTTACAACCAAGAGTTCGAGGGAATCAAACACTTATAGATAGTTTCCACCAGTTTGTAATTATGCATTCCATTTAATATTGTGGGGATGTAGACAATTGGAATCCATATAATGAAATAGAGACTTAAGCCCTAAAGGTATTGACGAGGTTGACTAGCACCAAAATTTTGGACTAGCAAGATATGTTGATGAAATGATTACTTGAGGAATGGTGCGAGGATGAGGAAATAACATTCAATTTGATGGCATGTGTGCGACAACAACAAAGATGGATCTGAGATCATGGAAAGAGAAGCACAACAAACAACAAGCTGACTGCACAAGATTTTTTTGGAAAGGCAAGTGGAATGCATTGAAATCAAACCTAGGATCCCGGAAAAATGAAATCAGCACTAGTGCAGAAACATACTTGGGCATATGGAAAACAGAAACATTTTGTTTCAGACCCTTTAAGATTTATCATATTGACCAGGAGGTCAATTTTTTCATCAAGGGATTTTGATGCAAGAGCATCAATAACAATTGTACCATTTTTTTAATGCCCAAAAAAGACATGAAAATTTTAGACATAAATTTGTTTTCTCATTTTATTTAATGTATTTTGTAATAGGTCCAACTGTCATGATTGTAGAGAAATTTGGAGTGTCAAGATTTCAGGATATTTTGAAATAAGTCTTCATAAATATTGGTAAGTGTTTAGCTTAGTTGTTGAGTAGTTTTGGGGTAGGTGTCTAGTTTCTTTCCTTGGAGAGAATTTTTCCCCATCAATGGAAACAATATGTGGACATGTATAGTTAGATAGTGTAAGGGCTTTCTGGTAGATGAGAAGAGAAGAGCTCGAGAAGTAAGCCTTGGAAGTTCCTCCATGAATAATACCCGCATGTTTAATAAAATGGATATGGTTTTATGTGACCACGTTTCCTATCCAGGTGTGTGTAAAATTAATACTATTAATAGAATGTATTTTTTGTTAAGGGTATTGAGAGATCTAGAGCATAAATTTGGGACAGAGTTGAGTAGATTACAATGAATTTGATTGGGGAAGTTGAACAGTGCAAATACCTCTACATCCAAAAATCGAAATTTATGTGTGTGAGGTGTGTACTTTGGTATTTAATCACTAAAGGGAACAATGGCCTAAATTTTTTATTAGAGGGATTAATCCAAAGCTCAATTATTAGTAAAAATAAACAATAAAAGATGATAAGGGAGATTTATCTCGGTTATTAGGATGAGATTAAGGATAGATAAGTAAGGTATTCCAGTGTGAAATATGGTAAGCTGGTAGTGATGGTTATATGAAGGACTGAAAGTTCCAGAATTTAAACTTCTACAACAATAAAATACCTTAATCTTGGGATACCGAGGAGAGAAGGATATCAAAACGATTGTCATGGGTGGAATTTTTGAGGAGATGCTTGTTCAATAGTTTAAGGTGGAAAGGAACAAATGCACAATTGGCTGTTATAGGATGAGATCCCAAAGGGACCCAAGAGGTCAACCTTTAAAACATGGAAGCCATGGCCAATATCTATGAGTAATATTGAACTTGAATTTAGTCCATTTTTTTTTTTGTGAAGACATGCACCAAGGAGATGATTCAACCTCTGACCAACATGTTTGGTCAACTTGAAGAGAGTTAGCGTAGTTAGCTATTGGTGAGTCAAAAGGTGTGGAGGAAATTACAAGGAGGGGGATGTATGATAACTAACTTAAACCTTTGCACTGACCTGTCCTCAAAGGAAGCTAGTCGGGTTTGACGCAAGCGAATCTAGTCGGCCTTTAGTGAATTTGGGCTCATTCGAAGAAAGTAATAAGGGAAGAACACGCTAACCCCCAACCTTCAAATCAGTGTCAGCCTAGACTTGTTTTGCGGTACCCATAAGGTTGCATTATTACAATGGAGGTTATAGAAGGAGGTTCATTTCTTTCATTTGTGGAATACGAACCAGTCACCACCACATTAATAATTAATGGAAGAAGAGGGTAACTATTGTTTGCAATGAGAATAGGGTTACGCAATTGGAGAGAAACGAAGGCCCTTTAAATGTTTTGAAAAACAAATTCCACCAGTTGAGGACTCATGAATGTAATATTTCTTTTTCATAAAGAGTGATTAATAAGGTCTGAAGGCGCAAGATAAGGGGAGAAAATAATATTTCGTTGTATAATTGATGGATAGAGTCTTCGGTTATTTAGCAAGCCACCGAAGGGGCTGCTATCAATGAGAGAACCTTTATGGAAGGAATTTGTTGTGAGTGGAGGATTATTCAAGTAATTTGAGGCATAAAATATTTATTTTCCCATGTAAGGTACTATTTTTCCATTTTTACCATGGTCTAGGCCACTAAAACCATCAATACTACACAAAACCAATTAATCATAGATATTTGTACATAGAGTCTAGAGATCACAAATAAATGTCCTATGTGGTGTTGAAATTCATATTTAATTATGCTTGAGCCTCAAAATACTTGTTAAATTCCCAAAGATATTTATATACTTCCTTAACTATTATCAAGAACCAAATATCAGTATGTTTTAATGAAAGCATCATAATGTCTCTTGGTAAATGACTCAGTTGAAAGTTCCCAATGGGATAGAAAATTACATGGGTTATAGTTTTTTTCATTGTGATTGAACCTAGTAGGTTTCATTCAATGCACATGACACTTATTGTGTTGAAAAAATCTTGAGAACCATTCTTCATATATCTAACATATTCACGGTACACATAGCACCTTTGGAGGTGATTGATAATCAACATATCGCACATGTAATGGTTCAAGGACACATCCATGGTGCTTAAACCTAAGAATCAAGGTTTAAAGCTAAAAACTCCTCCTCCATTCCCATGAATATGGTGGAGAATTCAAGGCCTATCCATGATGCTTAAGACCTTGAAATGGAACCAATTTCAAATAGATCACAAAAACTTCCTAGAGAGTCCTCATATAATGGTTTTTAAGTATTTTTCATCATAATTATGCTTGATAAAGTGAAGGTAGGGATTAACCATTTTCTTCACATTGGCCATGTTTATGCTCCAATAAATATTTCCACTACACAAATCCTACTATTTTTTCTTATATCCTATTCAAGGGATAAAGACCACCTATATAGTTCCTCTGTGTTGGTTAGAGGGCCTATTGAAGGTTGTTACTCTAAAGAATATTCAATAAGATCAATCAGTTTTTATTTCATTCTTTGATGATGGTCAAGGTCCCATGACCCATCCATGGTCCCATGTGTTCATTCCAGGATGTGCTCATGGAATTTTAAGCCTAAGAAGCTATGTTTAGGGCATAAGGTTTTATCTCCCTCGCTTGAATTTGATCAAGGTAATGATGCTATATTTTCCCTACTAATACCATTGGTAAGGCCCAAATTTCTATAAATGTTCTGTAAAAATTATTAATGGAAAACATATCGCACTCCTAAGCTAAATACCTCCTAGTAGTTTTGAAGTTATTGTTTTTATGTGTTGCTTTGGGCACATAAAATTTAGAAGGATTGATCATGATTAAGACTCTAACTTTCATACATTGTCCATACTTAGGTGTCAAAAAATATTTATAGTGCATAAAACCTACACATGGGACTTGTATCCCACTAAATTACCTATAAAGAACCCACATAAATGACTCAAATTCTTTTCAAAAGACTTAGTCAAGGATTTGAGCCCAAAAAGATTCAACAATATCCCAAGGAACTATTTTCCATGCTCAACTATTATAGCCTGTCCTGGATATATTAAACCTCCTAATGGCATCAATATCCAAGTTTCTTACCTATGACCACCCTATAAAGGGATTTTGTTATGCCTTGTAAGTGTTTTCTACAGAAGTTGACCATAATAAATGATATTTAGGGCCTAAGTCCGAGTGGTTTCCTCCCCTTACCATGAAACTTGAACCCATGAAGATTTATTTATAGATTATGCCCCTTGTCTCCTCCCTAATCATGTGTAAGACTTGAGATCCATTTCTATTACACCAACCCTACTCACATTGCTTATATCTAACTCAAATGTTATGGAAGCCGAACCATGGACCCAGTGATGGTTATTCATGTGGACCTAAGACACATTCCTATTTAGGGATTTTTTTTGTTTAATCATGGACGTTATATCACTTTAATAGATCCCTTCTAATTGTTTTGTGTGATTTTCCAATGACATGTTCAACATGATAAGCTATAAATTATTATGGATTGAAGTTGTTATTCATGATGCTATTCAGGTAAAAAACCACTATTTTCATCTCTTGGCCTTGGTTACACTTAGAGACCCATTCTTGGATTACAAATTACCTAGCTAGAGTTTCGATACAACTCATGGAGGCAAATGACACTCTCAATAGGTCATATTTAGTTATTTGGGGACTCATCCATGGCGATTGAGCTTAAAAAAAAAAATTAGGCTTAGAGACTCTTGTTTCCCTACCTTAAAAATGATTAAGGATAGAGGCAAGTCAATGGTGGGAAATATCTCATAATACTACCCATATTCACCTTGAATGTAAAAAACTCCTTAGAGAGGACTCATATCATTGTTTCTAGGTGTTGTTAATGGTGGTTTACCTTAGGAATCTTTAATTATAGATAAATGTTTTTTTCTCCCCCATAGCCATTCCATGATAGCCATTTTTTTATGAAAAATCATAGTCATGGCACTTATATCCCACTCAAAGGAAAAAGGCCCCTTATAACACTCCTATTTGTTAATTTAGGAGTTATTTAAGTTTTTTGAGCTCAAAATTATTTTATAGCATCAAAAGGTATTTTTTTATTCTTTGATGATGGTAAAAACCTTGTGACCTATCCATGGTCTTTTATGGTGATTTGAGAGCATGTTGATGGCGGTTAATATTGATAGGACATGTTTAGGGAGTTAGGATTTTATTTCCCTTGTGGTACCCATATCAAAATCGAAAGATAAAAATCCATAACCATAACCACACAAATGATTGCTAATGTGAGCCTAAGAAGAATTTTATAGTGGATTAAAATCCATTGGTTGTATACCCAAAATCATGAATTATGCCAAGTAGTGTGCCTAGCCTTTCTATAAGTCTCGAATCCCATTCTTCAACCACGTATTTCATATGAAGTTCCTTCTAATGGTTTCAAGATCAATTTATGAACCATTTTAAAAACATGTGCATATTAAAAATGTGTATGAATTATTAAACATGTATATAACAGGTGTGAAATTTTGATGGGCTTAATAAAAATGGCTCAAAGAACAACCTCATTTTCTTAAAAAACAAGGCCATATCTACGTAAGCTCAAATATTTCCCAGGAAATAATATTATTTGAACATTTACATTAGAGTATGAAAAGGAAGACAATTTTTATCAAGATTTTATCCTTATTTATCTTTTTGAATATGAGAAACATAAAAAATTGAGTAAGAATTTTCAATAGGAAGGAACGACCTTTTTAAATTTTCAGTGAAGACGAAATAAAAAGTTCGGTCTCGAAAAATATAGGCATAAAATAATCACTACCCTGATTCTTTACATACTAGATTTCATAGTGATATATTCTTTATTACCATAAGAGTATACATGTGTCTAATGTTGAGAATTCTAGTTTCAACATCAAGTCAAACTCCAACCACTATTCCATCGGCAAAATGTGATCAAGTTAAAAAAAATACAAGTAAAATTTGGGAGATAGCAAGTATACAAATGGAAAAATGAGACAATCATATTTTCTACAACCTTCTAGTGAAGAGGATCCTATGGTGTAGGATGTTTAAAATCAATCATATTTTCATCGTACTTACCAATAACACATCCAACATACTCCTAATATTAACTACTAGGTGAATGAGGTGTTACGATCTCTTAGTCAATTTATAAAGTACCTTAGTCATGGGCTCCAAAATTTGGGTCTCAATTCCTATCTCATATGTGTTAAAAAAAGAAATCCTAGATTTTTTCACGTGCATGAAAGTTCCCTAATGGAACTCAAAGTTAGGTTACCCAAAAAAAACTAATGATTGGTTACAATGCAACAAAATTATTAAAGAAAAGTTTGAATCGAAAAATGATGCAACTAGATTTTCATAATTGTTATCTTTGTTAAAGTTACACACTTTAGATACTACTAGGAAAAGTTTAGGCATAAGAATGGTTAAAACTTTGGAGATCAGTAATCATTTTGTTAGATTTCTTTAGGACACATTTAATACAATTTGAAATAAAACTCATTTGAGTGATTTTAATCTTACGCATCATGTATTGTTAGAGTAAATTATAAAGATGTCCATAATGCTACACTAGTTGCTAATACATGTATCTAACATTTTCAATGTATATTTCAAATAATTCAAAAGTATTATATTAGAATCAAAATATTGAATGACATAGATAAAAAATAATATTGGTCTTTCATACATTGCCTCATTTTGAAATGAAGTTATTGAGGAAATTAAGAGCATTAGGGGAATTTTAAGGTAAAAAATGGGCCTCAAAACAAAAAATGTACTAAAAAAAAAACTTTAAAAGAAGCAATAGGATTCAGGATGATGATGTCATCCCCAAGGGTAAATATTTTGGAGGGAAAAGAAGATAAATGCTTTTTTTATTTGTATTTTTGGCTTACATCCTTATACCTTCACTCAAATGTCAAGTGTAGACACTCATTGGATGCAGAATTAGATTCCACATCCAATGAGCACCCACTTTGCATACTTCTGAGTAGACACATTGAAAATTAATGAAAATACATGAAAAAACCATGTTCAACATGCTTTTTTCATGTATTTTCAATTATTTTTAATGTGTGTATAATAAAAATTATGTAGAGTGGGTACGCATTGGATGCATAATTTAATTTCACATCCAACAGGTGTCTATACTTGACATTTGAGTAAATCTATAAAGATATATGTTGAAAATACATTTAAAAAAGGTAGTATTTCCATTATTTTTCTTTAAAAATTCATAACTATTATTTTATTATTTTAACTATTATTTATTATTCTCCTTAGGAGCCCCATTTTAGACCTAAAAATTCCCCTAATGATTGGATTAGAATTTTTGGCATGAAAATGCCCAATATTAGTCTAATCAAAATGATGTTCTATATTTTGATTCATCAAGAGGTCAAATTAATTCTGCACACAACGCATTATTGTAACTCCTTGAAACCCACTATAGAGCAAAGCTTCAAAGAGAATAATGCTAAATATATCAACAACCTAATCATCTATCATACAATAAATAAGGTTTATAATATTTTATTATACTAACAAAATAATAATATGGTAAGCTACACTAATATAGCAATCAATTTTCTTTGTTACTTTAAAGTGTTATTGTTCCTTTTATTTTTGCCTTTGTGGTTTTAAACCAATATGTATTTCGACCATATTCTTTCTCCTAACCTCACACATCACGGGGAAACTTTTATCATTGAAACTTTGTGCACTAAATTACACTATATATGACACTCAACATTGATTAATGACATGTGTAAATGCACTAGTGATCATTGGAAAAAATAAAAAATCGAGAAAAACAAAAGGTTCCCAATGTTTCCATTTAAAAATCAAACTAGACAAAGACATATCAATAGTTTTCATTTACAACCATGGATATTTCATTGATAGTTATATGTATCGATATAAGTGTCATCTTAGCAGCCCATGATCCAATTCAAATTAAATTAGAAACCACTAGGTGAAAGGACATGATCAGGTAGTTGAGTCTCGAACCAGTACACCATTGAAGTGGAATTAAAGGGACTCCAAACAACTCCCACTTTCTCCCACTAGCTCACTCAAATATCAAATCTCATCAATGAGCCAAGGTGAGGTAAGGAATGAGATTTGTCTTATAAATATTACTGCAAGAGTTAGACCAAAACAAGATATAAGCCTAAGAAAAGTTATTTTACCAAATTATATAGCAAAATAACATTTATTTGTGTTCATAGATTTCTCCATTAGAGTGTTCCCATACGAATTCTTTGAGAAGAGAACATTATTTTAGGTAGATGGAATGGGACCTTCTTTTAGGAGTCTCATAGGGTCGATTTCCTTATCAAATCCCTTTATTGTCTCTAGGATTATTTTGAAACTCTTTCATCAAGTAATAAAAAAATTCTTGCTTCCCAACCTACATTGTTCATATTTTTTATTTTCTTTGTTTTCACAATGTGACTAATGATCTTTTTTATATTTAGTTTCTTTGTCCATTTGTCTATTTCCTTTTCATACTAATCATTTCCTTATTGGTTTTATTCATGGAACAACAATCTTTTAATAGAGTTGATTTTGGCACATCCATACTCCAAAAGACACACAACAAAGTGCACGGGCTTTGAAAATTTTCAATATTCCCATCTTTACCTGATTATCCTTCTCATGTATTAGGGACTAAAAAAAAGCATCTAGTGTGGGAAGTTTCCAAGTTTCTCCTATTGCAAGATTTATTGTGTGAAAAGTGGAGACAAATACAACATAGCCTAGACTTGTTTTTGATAATATGACAAGAAACAATTAGATTTCTTGCTTATATTTTTTGATTCTGCATAATTTTAGTTGGAGTAGCAAGGTTTTGAACAATTTGAATAAATATTGAATGTTTTGAAATAGATAATATCTAATGAGTTGATCTCATTTTCAAGGGTGTGGCCCTACATCTCATCATACTTCCCAAAGTGAGTATCCAAAGACATCCAAACATCATTTTGAATGGTGCATGCTTTGACATGAAATAGTAATTATAGAGAAATTAATAAGCATATGATACGAAATGCCTCATCCATTGATTTGAAATTTTTTGGATTTTCAAATACAAATTATGTTCAATCTCAATTTCCATGGCTATCTGATACGAGTCTCTATTTATAACTTAAAGTATAATCTTTGGTTTCTATTGCAAATAGTTATAGAGTGTGATAATTATGGAAGATGGAAACTCCATTATTTTTTATAGCTCCAATCTTTAGTATCTACATAAATATTGTTTATGTTAATTCTTTCTAGCTTCCATCGGCTCTAATACCATGTGAAATTATTGGTGAACTTACATAGAATGTATCAAGCAAGAAACTAATGAAAGGAACTTTTAATTAAGAAATAAAAAAGAAAATTGAGAGAATATTAACTGAATTCTATTTATGCACACGAAAAAATAGGGAATAAAAATTTTATACTATATTTATTCAACATGGCTGAACTAATGTGCCATACTAGTGAATCTAGGGATATGTCAACATGCATTCAAAAAAATGATAACTAGTCATAGTCTTAGTTAATTTACCATGTAATCACAAATTAATTATGTCATGCAAATTAAGGTAAGTAAATTCATGCATGCAATTGTGAGCTTCCTCTTGCCGATAATAACTAGTCTTTAATGCATAATTCCACTCCACTAATGTAAATTAAATATAAGTAAATATATGTAATACCTCCAACAACTTGTATTCTCCGTCTTAAAAACTCACTTATAACTAGATCTCCTCATGTTGTGCATTTCCCTTAATAAGTTCTCTCAATTTTCCTAATTCCCCAAGAAAAAATTAAATATATACGATGTGAAATTGTTAGGTGGGTATGGCCGACTAATGAGGCATAACTCTAGTGAGAAAATAATTTTATTAGGAAAATTAATATCTATACAAAGAAATTAATAAATTCTTGTATCATTTAACTACACATTTCTAAAGTCCAAAGTGTTGATCTTTTCTTGCAAATATATTTACTGGTGTCTGAATGGAGTTTCTAGCATCGCATTAATTGCTATTTCCTTTCCAATAAGCATATGTTATGTGTATGTTTTGGCATGCATACACATTGACATATCATAAAGAACAATTAGCTTTAGTTAAATTTAATCAGTGTTAGTTCTTGCATGTCATGTACTTCCACATTAACATAGAATAACACACACTTAGCTTTAGTTATATTTAGTGCTTTAATATAGTTAAGTTTAACATAGTTGATTTATGCATTGATTCTTTTATCAACATTGAATATACATAACTAATTAGCTCCTCCAAATTTCCTCATTCATGCAATTTTATGCAATTATTCTCCAACTAGGTCCTTACATGTGTAGACTCTAATAACTTAACATGGTATTAGAGAAAATAGGGGTTTGGAGAAGGCTAATGAAAAAAGGTTTGAAGATAAAATCATGTTTGACTATCAAATCATTGGAAACTGTTGGGAGATTGAAAGAAACATAATTTTCCAAAAAGTGAAAGTGTCAAAAACTGTGGGAGAATTGAATTGGTGAAAGAATGGAATTCACAACATCTATCATTCTCACTCCATAAAATTACTATGAATGGAAGAAATGATTTTTCTCCATCTTAGGAGAAAAGGATTGTATCGGATAAACATGGGAATTGAGACAGAACCAATGTCAGAGGATGAGAATTTTGATAGTCTTAACATATATAACATAACTTATGGAAGATTGTGTCTATCTGAGTCTCGTGGTATTATTTATTATATCATAGATATTGAATCACCACATGAAATATGGACTACATTTAAAGTATTATATGGTGATGAGATGATCTAGAAGAACACCATTTGGAGATCGAGAGCTCGATCTACCATGGCAGTCACGAAATCGGTGAAGAATTATTCAATAATGTGGAAAAATATTCTCCAGACATTGTTTCACATGCAGAATTTTCTTTGTATGTTGTTGGCGAAGCTGTTTCATATGAGAATTTTATTCTTTTCCACTAAAGGAGATGTTGCACATGAGGAGATATCTTCCTTTGATGGTGATGAAGACTCTCCTACACATGGAGACATTGCTTTAAAAAACATATATAAGAGGACCTTAGTTCCTCTATTTTTGATGATGTTGATGATGCATAACTGACGAGGTCTCAATTTGATTATTTCCCACATGCACTATTAGTTGCATATCTATTTATGCACATGCATGCATATAAGGAGGCATATATAACACCTTTCATGCACCAATGAAGGAATCCCTAAATACATCCATGCACATGAATGCAACCCTAGATACAATAATGCCCATGCATGTATATATGGTACATAAATATGATCATAAAACACATGCTGAATTTGCAGGGAATAAATATTAGCATGCAAGGAAGGACAAGGACAATGAGTCCTTGATCCAAACATGGGAGTTGCTACCTCTACATCCAAAAAGGAAGCTTGTTCCTCTAGATCCATTCGTAGAGAAGGAGTTCACCTAAGAATATGTACTTAATTTTGGATTTGGCCCCATTTGTTGGTCAAGCAAGAAACATGATGCCATTGCTTTATCATCAACAGAGGTTGAGCATGGAGGAGTAGTCAATGATGCAATTCATGACATTTGGTTCTAGCATTTCCTTTTCGAGCTTGGTATCATTTTCCATCGTATGATTGTCATATGGTGCGATAATAAAGGTACACTAAAATTTTACAGAGATCCTTAGTGTAGTAACATCAAACCAAACATATCGAGGTCCACGTGCACTACATCATAGGAATGATTCATGATGTGATCATCGATCTGTAGTACTATCATATTTTTGAGCAGACTGCCAACATATTCACCAAGACTTTCGCTCAGTAGAATTTTCACTTTGTACAAGATCATATAAGGGTGAAATATAAAACTACATATCAGTTATCTTTTCTTTTAGTTTTGCATTATATTTTGAGAGGGGGTGTTTTTCCCACTGGGTTTTCCCTCTTCTTCTTTCATGAATTGCACATGGGTACCTAATATGGCCTTGTTTTCAAGATTCATCCATATTGCATCATACTCACCTATGTTATGCTTAAGGGGGTGTTTGTGTACATGCACAATAACATAGAATAAAGCACACTTAGCTTTAGTTAGATTTAGTTAGATTTAATTAGCTTTAGTGCTTTCATGTGGTGTACATGCACATTAACATAACATAAAACACACTTAGCTTTTGTTAGATTTAGTGCTTACATGCAGTTAATATTAACTTCGATATTTTATGTATTTATTCTTTTATTACTAGTGAATATACATAATTCATTCTCTCTTCTATTTTTTTTCAATTCTTGCAAGTTTATGCAATTACTCTCCATCTAGGTCCTTAATTGTGCGTAATAGTATGGACATAGATTTGGATTGAAGGAGCGTTGTGAATGCACTATTGGATTGTAAGAATAAATTGATTGCAAATATATTAAATTTAAATTATACACAAAAACAGAAATAACAACCCCCTTCTAAATCTACTTTGAAATAGAGATCAAAATTTAATTCTACAAAAGGATTCAAGTTGAAAAAACAAAGAGTCCATTAACCCACCATGTACGGTTCAAGACTCCTTGTGTAATATCGTTGAATGTCGAACAGAGATTTCTAGTTTTAGTTATTATTATTTCACACATTGTGGCACCATTGTTAAGATATGGGTTAATACACCATTACATGAACTAGATACTTGAAAGATAGGGAATCTAGAGAAGAATGGAGATAAGTAGAGAGAGAGGGGCATGGTCCTAAGAAACAAACACAACCTTAAATCATAGTTATTAAATTGAGTTGAATCAATTTGAACAATTCAAAAAAATATTAGTTTGGTTAGATTGGGAATTTACCACTTAAATACGATTCAATAAGGGAAAAACAATTAGATTAAAAATTCATCCTGCTCAAGTCTGGAATTTTATGTTCTGTATAATTTTTTTTTTTTTTATCGTTTTAAACATATTTTATGGTGTGGGAAAATTTCCAAATGTCAAAAGAGATTGGTTATAAAAAAATTAAAATGTAAATTTGATGTTCATTAATTTAAATTAACTTCCATAATCCATAGAAAACATGTTTGAGCTAGGTATGAGGTTGTAAATGGTCGCATAGTTTTCCAAAGGAGCATGGGCCCAAGTTCTAGTATTCAATTTGTGGAGTCCAAATTTTGATTGTTGAAACCAAACAAATAACACTTCATTGTATGTTTATGGAGGAGGTCTTCGAGAGCAAGTCTCGTGCTTGATATGCTATTGATCTCACATCCGCGAGGCAATCACATTCCATCACATCAATGGTGAGTCGGTTTGGGGTCATATTTGATGATCATCTAGTGGGTTTGTGATCGTCAATCTCAGTCATATCCACCAAGGTTCCACCATTGATCAATTCCAAAATTGAGGGGATATCTCATAATTGATTGCATACAACTCCAACCACCATTGTGCACAAGAAATCCAATAAGTCACACATCGTCATGCCAAATATTTCAATAAATAAATCTGCATGCATTACCACACATGTTCAAATGTAAGTTGAAATATTTATCCCTTTCTACAACAAAAACAAAATTTTGTTCATGCGATATGGTTGTACATCTGCCTCCTCACTGTTTGAAAACCCTAAAGAGTATACTTAATTATTTAGCTGATAACTGTTACAAACTTACATTATCCAAGGAATAGGTTTATAATTGTGTTTTTTAATTATCTTGGGGCACTAAAAGGGTTGAATGAGCGATTTCAGAAATGAAGCTATATGTGCAGAAAATTTTTTTAACCACTTTTTGATGCAATAATTTTTCATTTTATTTCACTAAAAAAATACAATCATTCATGCCACAGATTCCCTCCATCCAATAGTTATTTTTATTAAGTTCATTTTCCAATGTATATTTCTGAATGTGATGGTGAATATTTAAAATCCACTAATTTAAGTCAACCAATAACCCTAACAAGAAAACAAATTGTGTGTGTGTGTGTGTAGATATATATATATATATATATATCAAATATAATTTTCCATTATACAAGCCTCTCAGGCCATCCCAATTAATATGGGCTACTTCGTTACACAATTCCTTCTTGTTACACAACTGACTGACTGTTAAAGAACAAAATTTACCGATAATTAAATTAATTACTTAATTTGTTGTCACATTTAAATAAACTCGACCTTGACAACAATGTTCCTAATCCCTTTCCCATGCCCATTCATCATCTATTATGCAAGCCAAGAGAAGCTAGAAGACATCACATCTTCTCTACTGTAAGTGGCTTCGTGAATATGTCTGCATGATTCTCTTGTGTATGGAACTTCTTGAGAGCTACTTTGTCATCGACGATCACATGTTTCACAAATTGATACCTTACATCAATGTGCTTGGTCTTGCTGTGATAAGTTGTATTTGTAGCTAAATGAATAACACTATGACTGTCACAGAACCCATTCACTTTCTCCTGCATCCTTCCAATCTCATCAAGTAGACCTTTTAACCATGTTGCCTCTTTACAGGCATTTGAAGCATCTATATACTCTTCTTTAGTTGTGGACAAAGAAAATTTCTCTTGAATCCTTGACATCCAGCTAATTTCTCCACCTGCAAGAGTAAAGACATAACCTCTAGTAGATCTCCTTTTGTCCAAATCACTAGCATAATCAACATCCTCATATCCGTAGAGTGATCCTTCACTACCATTAAAGATGATGCAATGGTCACTTGTGCCTTTCAAATACCGAAATAGCCATTTCGCTGCTCACCAATGTTCTTCCCCTGGATTTTCCGTGAACCTGCTAACAACTCAAACTGCAAGTGAAATGTCAGTTCTTGTTGATACCATCTCATAAATTAAGTTTCCTATTGCATTTTCATATGGTACAGGAGACATATACTTCTTTCCTTCATCATTTCTAGGACTCAAAACCAAAAAAAGATTAAAATGGGAAGCTAATGGAACATCAATAGGTTTCACATTATTCATACCAAACTTTTCAAGTACTTTCTCCACGTACTTTTGTTGTTATAACCAAAGCTTACCATTATTCCTGTCTGTATGTCTCTCCATGCCCAAGATATGTTTTTCTGCTCCAAGGTCCTTCATATCAAAATTCCTAAAGAGTTGAGCCTTTAACTTGGTGATTTCTTCCATGCTTTTGCTTGCAATAAGCATATCGTCAACATATAAAACCAAGATAATGAATATTCCATTGAAACTTTTGAAGTATACACAATGAACATACTCACTTTTGATAAAATTTTGGATCATCATGAAGGAGTCAAAATTCTTGTACCATTTCCTCAGAGACTGCCTCAGGCCATACAATGATTTTCTGAGCTTGCAAACTAATCTTTTGTTGTGACCTTGTACAAAAAATTTTGGTTTTTCCATATATATCTCTTCATCCAAATCACCATGAAGAAAATAATTTTTAACATCTAACTTTTCCAACTCAAGGTTATGTAATGAAGTTAGTGCTAACAATGTATGAATAGAAACAAGTTTTATGACTGGTGAAAAAATCTCATCAAAATCAATACCTTCAACATGAGAACACCCTTTTGCAACCAACCTCGCCTTATAACTTTCGATACTTCCATAAACTTTCCATTTCAATTTGAAGACCCATT
Source organism: Pinus albicaulis (assembly GCA_034641835.2). NCBI lineage: Eukaryota > Viridiplantae > Streptophyta > Pinopsida > Pinales > Pinaceae > Pinus > Pinus albicaulis. The sequence goes on along the minus strand of CM076569.1, from coordinate 375,207,362 downwards.
TTCATCCAACAACACTTCTCCCTTCAAGAAGTTCTACAAGATCCTAGGTAATATTGTTCTTGACTAAGGAATCCATTTCTTCTTCCATAACCTTTTTCCATTTTTCGTTGTCTATATCATCCTATGCTTCTTGATGACGAGAGGATTCCACATCTTTAGTAATCAATGCAAAAGATGAAGCATAATCTTCTTATCTTTTGTGTGTTCTTCTTTCCCTTCTATAGCTTCTTAGAGTAACTGGTTGCTGAACTATTTTTGGAACTTCTACAACTTCCTTTTCTTCTTCTTCTTCACCCTTTTCTTTAGAACTCTCTCCTTCTTTTCTACTTTCTGGAAAAGGTTTAGCCTCCAACTGAATTTTTTTATTTTACAAGACCTATTCCTGTTCAAAATTTTCAACATTTTATTTTATAAGAGAAGATTCATCAAATGTTACATCTCTACTAATGACTATCTTCCATGAAGAATTGTCCCACAACATGTATGCTTTCACTGTATAATCATACTCAAGAAATAAATAACATTTTGATTTTGGATCTAATTTTGAGTGTTGATTCCTAGGAATAAGAGAATAGGAATCACAACAAAGAATCCTTAAATGTGAATAATTACAAGACTGAACTGAGAAAACTTCTTCAGGAATTTTACAATTTATGGAAATAGAGGTTGATCTATTAAATAAATAAAAAGTAGTAGATATTTCTTCTTCCAACAACTCCTTTTGTAGGTTAGCATTTTTTATGATGCTTCTGGCCCTTTCCATAAGAGTCTGCTTCATACGTTCAACAACGCCATTTTTCTTAGGCGTATAAACAACATTTTTATGTCTAAAAATTATATCATCCTTATAGTATGTTCAGAATATAAAGAAACAAATTCACTTGTCAGTTCTTAAACATTTAATTGATTTTCCTGTTTTCTTTTTCACCATAGCTTTAAATAATTTAAAAACATTAAATACATCAACTTTATTTTTCAACAAATAGACCCAAAATTTCGAGGATAAATAATCAATAAATGTTAAGAAATGTAATGCACCTCCATAAGATACAGTAGGGGATGGTCCCAAAATATCATAATGGATATAGTCCAAAAATACTTTACTATTATGACTTCCAGTTTTAAATCTCTATTTACATTATTTTCCATACACACAATTATTACAGAAATCCAAATTCAAGGATTTAAAATTAGGAAGCAACGTGTGGTTCATCAATACTTGAAGACCTTTCTCACTCATGTGACCTAGCCGATGATACCATAGGCAAGTACCTTCTTCTATTTTCTCAGATACAATCACTGCCTCACTGACCTGTGTACTTCCTTTGAGCCTATAAATATTTCTAACCTTGTATTCCTTCATAAAAACCAGGGCATCTTTTGAACCATCTGAGTCCAACACTTCGAAAGAAATAATTGTTTTCCTCAATTCATTTAATGTTCTAACTGTGTCATGATACATCTTAATTTTGAAATTTCCCATCCCAACATCTCACAAGATACATTATTTCCCATAAACACAGAACTATCATTCACAACTTCATATGAACGAAACTAATTTTTGTGCACACTCGTGTGATGAGAAGCACTAGAATCTAACAACCAATTTTCAAAATTTTTAGAGACATTACAAACAGGTAAACCTTTATCTACCGTACCTACTTCAGCAGATAAAACTTCATCAACCACTAGAAGGAAAAGACACTCTAGCAAAGGTTATAAAGGAGGTTTTTAGTGTTATAAAATTGGCCAAAAATTTCAAAAAAAAATTTCTACAACCTCTATTTTTGGTAACGGAGGTTTTGACGGAGCTTCAACACAACTAAAAAAAACTGGGCGGTTGGAGTTTTTTACGAATGTTTTTTCTCATCGGTGTGCGAATCGTGTGTGAACGCATTGGTGTGTTTTACCTTGTACACATTTGTACTGTAAATATACCAAGCACCAGGATGGAAAACAAATTTCGGAAGCCCCGGGGAATTTATCAACATCCCAATGTGTGTCACCCATAAAGATTCATTGAGCCTATAGAATGTGCATGCACCGGTGCCCTTAAGGTGTAAAAACATGTCGGGCCTATAGAAGGTGCATGCACTGGCGCCGTTAAGGTGTAAAAACGTAGCAAGCCATTTAGGTGTTCAAACACACTGGGCTATTAAGTTATATAAACGCACTGACACATTAAAGGTAAACCATACAATTGCATGCAACGCCTATCCTCCCGACAGGTTATTAGCATTTTGTGCGGTGCCCATAGGTTATAGAAATGCGTCGGTGTGCAGTATCATACAAATAGATCAGTGCATAGTAAGTAACATGCACCAGTGTTCATTTTCTATTTTTTAGAAACATCGACCTGTGATAGTGCAATTATTGTGATTTTTTAAAATTCATTATTCATCAAAAGTCAACACATATGTTATAGTAGTATTCATATCAATTAAATTTTTATTCGTGAATTTGAATATGATTTTTGGATGAATTTGTTATACAATATCATCACATGTTGCATATGTTCATTATAATATTTAAGCATCCATATATTTAATTAGTGGTGTAACATTTCACAATGACAATGGAGAACACAAAAGAATAAATTAAAACGCATATATATATATATATATAAGACACCCTTTTTCATACAAAATGGGACAGTTACTAGTAACCCTTTGTCTTTCAATTGTGACACTATGTCCATTACATTAAACAAAATGTCTCATTTCACAAACACATATTTCAAAAAATACTATGCCTTGCTTTGATATCCAAGCATATTGATCATCATTCTTCTCTGGAACTGTTGTCACTCCTCAAGATACTTCCATGACTTGGGTTATTTGGAGGAATGTTTGGTTCATTGTGTTGATTGTTTTCTTCTTCTTCAAGTTCCATCTACAAGCATAAAAATAAAGTGTAATGAGTGTATATACATTGGTGAGAATAATGAAAATTGAAATATTAAATAATATACAACAATGTAAATCTAAAATAAATCTACCATAGCAAGAATTGAATTGTGAACTATACACATTCTTTCAAAACCAAATTTCATGCCATCTTTCAACAATTCATTTGTTGGCATAGTTCTATACTTTGTTTCCTGCAAGTTTTATACCCCATAACAAATCATAGATTTAATATAAAAGATTTTTTTGTTCTATTAATTATAGACGGAGCTAAGTAAAAAAAGATAGATGCTTACAAATTCCACAATTAATTTCTGATATGCCAACATATACTGACAACTCATATTTAACCCAATGTCAATCAATCCTTCTGATGGCTCTTCTTTGTATGTTAGCACCTGTTTGAAGACATTCAATGATGGTTATTGTAAAGAAACTTAAAATATACAAAAAAGAAATCTAGTTAAGTTGTTATAAGGAAGTAACAATTACTCACAAACATATGTATACCAACCATTTTCTTCCTTGTTGTCCTGTTTAATTTATTGAATGGGTTCCATTTTCTTTTCTTTTCTACAAGAAAATACTTGAAAATTAATATTTAATGCTAAATTGTTTATTTATTGTACCTAATCGAAAATTTTAATGATTACATATTACATTTGAAGCACGTTGTTTCTGAGATGGCTCCTCGTGAGATGAAATTGTGTCCATTTATTTGACCATCTCCTTGTACACATTTTTGGACATTCCTACTGGCCTATTTCTAATATCATCTCGTTCATCCTTTGAGATTTTCATAATCTTCTTGAAAATGTAACATGACAATAAACTATTTAATTTTTATATTGATATATGAAAAGTAAATATAACAAAAGTGATATTTATAAATGATTTATTTGCAGTAATATATACATATAGTTATAGAAAAATATTTAAAGGAATATTACTTTTTCAATCCTTCTTTTTTGTTGTTGTACGTTTTTGCTATTAAAAGTTTGACATGTCTCATTGACCAATTCTCTCCAAACTCATTACGTAGTTTAAATAAAATTTGGTTCTTGGAATCATTGGATTGATTTTTGTATTGTAAGTTGAAATAACGTCTATACATTTGTTCTACTAGATCCCTCAAAGTTTTGTAAAAGTTTTTCCCCCTTTCGTTAACCTTCACCACCACTCAAATTGAGCTAAGGAGCAATTCATTTTCATTTGCACATTCTACTTTTCTTTTCTTTTCTTAGAACAACATTCCTTTTCTTTGTTGTTGGTCCCGGTAGAAAATTAAACATATCTGAATTAATATATTGTTTGAAAAATGCTATATAATATTTTTAAGTATCTTAATAATGAAAATTCAAAAAATAAACTCATATTGGATCGATAGTATTTTTTCATTCACCCACTTCATCCTTCTGGAATTTTTCCATCAATATTTTATGCTCTTCTTGTCTTAGATCAGAAACAATATTATCAAGCTTCATCATTTTGTGGCTCTGCATGATACACACTAAAAAATACATATTATTTAAACTTACATATAGTTCAAAAATAGTAATTTTTATAAATATTTTACAAAGAACTTGCCTTTTTTGCTTTTCTGGATGTGTTATCAGTATTTTGTTACTTGAACTATTGTCAGCCATTTATTTACCAATATGAAACTTGTACCATTCATAAATATATTTTATAAATAAATCACATATTTTTCAGGTTAAAAAAAAAATTCAAGAAAATGGTGTGCCTTTCACAATGTACGTACTGAACGTGGTGTAGTAGATTCTTAAAAACGTACTACCAATACAGTAGAAACATCATACGATGCTCTTTGTCAACAAGGAGACTCGGTGCATTATGTTAATAATGGAGCACCGATTAACATAAAGATAAATTAATAAAAAAAAAATTATCAAATAGTGTTTTTTGTTAGTACGCGCCCGGTGCACTATACTACAATCGTGCACCTGTGCACTATTTTAAATAGTTTGCACCGATTAAAAAAATATATTTTTTTAAAAATCGTGCAAGGGCCAACATGGACTGGGATCCCACTTTGCAAGTTCTCTCACGGTTTAGATGTCATATGCCTATATATATAGTAATACAAACCCCATAAATCTAAAATGAAAAGCCCTAATTGTGAATTCACATAAACAAGAAGAAGCAAGGGTTTAGTGTAAGAATGGATTTTTTTGTTTTTTTCCCCAATTTGAATTAAATGTAAATAGGAATAGAGATTGTAAATGATTTTATTAATAAAATGCATAGTAAAATTTAAAATTTTTACTATGCATGTATTAAATCTAACAGGAACTGTAAGAAAAAAAATTATTACAGTAAAATTTAACAATTTTACTATACTACAGGATTTTTGTGTGAAACACAAGATCTTTCAAATTCTTATTCTCTGAATAGTGTTGTTGTTTGAAAGTATTTTGCTGCTCTACAGTGCTCTCGTGCTCTCTTTCTCTATGTATGTCTCTTATGCAAATCCCTCCTTAAAACATTTTGCAAAAATAATGAAATAATGAATAGGTTTTACTATTTAAAGAAATTTATTTCCAAAAATCATTTTCCACCCATTTTTCAATTTACCGTTTTTTTTCACTTCAAACAAATAAAGTTGCATTTTTTTTTCCCTATATTAGGTGTGTTTGTTTACTAACAACATTGGTGTGTTCGTTAATAAAATTTCACTGGTGTGGTTAACAATACATTAGCACCGATAACAATAAGTCCTTTTTTAACGCACCGAAATTACTTTTAGGTATGTACACAAAAATTTATTGTTGATTTTGCTCAAATGTAGGGAGAAAATATCGTAATTATATCAAATGGACAATTCTTGAAAATCCAACTCGTTCCATAATATTTCTCAAAGTCCATCATGGAGTTCTCCCTATCCATCTCCAGACGCAATTAATTCAGATTTTATTTATATTTTCATTATCTACTTGAATTATTTTTTTATCCATGTCAATCAGATGAATAAAATTAATGTATAAAAATTTGTAGGTTCATGCAGATTCATAATTGAGTTTAGATGCACAAAAAATTCAAGCAGTTCCAAAATGTCGAAAACTCTTATTAGGAGCAACATACTACAAAGCACGGTTGGTAGATGAAAATGCACAACCACTTCACCCTGCCAATTGTAACATGCCATCTTCTAGCCACAATCCTGGGACAATGATGGTAATAATAATTGTTTGATATAATTTAATTATTTCAACTTAAAACAAATTAATCATGCATTGATGTGCTTACTAATTGATATCATCGATTTTGAAATAATCATGTTCAAATATAATTTTTGAAAATATTAGGTTTCTAGAGATGATGACCAACCTACCTACCATCTTCCGTTGCAACCCACGAGAATGTCAAATTGAGAGAAGGTTGAATTAAGAGGAAAAATTGGAGAGGAACGATACCAAGAATGGTTGAATCAAACACCTATTCAATTCCCACTACGTCCAGATTCACCAATTAGGAATGACTATAAGAATAGCAGTTCTTTACAGGCTGGTAATGGAGGTAACAAATAGAGGTTGGTATCGATTATTACTCAAGGGATATGACTACCATGGAGACAATGTTGTTATATGCTTTCGAGAACGATGATCAACTAGGGGATGATGCTCATATCCCTGACACCTATTTTGAAAGCCTTAAATTTGCTTCCACCACCCCTCTCTTTGGACCTGGCAGTTAGTCAAAGTATACCTAGTTGGGGACAGCGACATTATTGTACAACTTGAAAGAAAATTTTGTCTTTTTGAATGAATGTTTCTCAGAAATTTTGAGGTAATTGACCATCAAGTCCCTTATATGTTGAGAAATATAATCACACAATCAACATTACAAATGGTCAATTTTATGAACATTAATAATAATCGGCATTAATGTACCTTTAAAATTTTCCATGACCAACTACATGTTATTCAAAGAAATTGTGAAGAGGCAATGAAATTGTTGAAAATTTTGGGTGTTGAGTACATATCATATCATGCACGTCCAAATGATTGTATTCTATATTGAGGAGAATATGCAGACAAAGAGATATGTCTGAAATGTGGGCATGATAGGTATGATAAATCAAAAAATAAGGGAAAATCATGCGGTCCTCCTTTTAAGATATTAAGGCACATGCCTATAATCCCAAGGATTCAAAGGCTCTTTCGTTGCAAATAATTACCTATGTTGGAGGGATGGCATGCCTCACACAGAATTGAGTTGGGAGTTATGTGAATCCCAATAGATTCAATAGCCATGAAGCATATTGAGGATACACGGCCCAAAAAGTTCAAGGATGAAGTACTAAGTCTACCACTCAGCATAGTTGGCTCTGTGAAGAATGAACATCTTATGTTGGCTCTCATAGTCCCTGGTAGAAGACAAGTGAATAATATGGATTTCTACCTACAGCTATTGGTAGATGAATTGAAGGAATTATGGGATGGGATAAATGTATACGATGTTTCAAGAAACATCAGAGCAGAGAGGAGTTTTACGTTGTATGGCATATGTGCTTACAAAACAATGATTATCCAGGCTTAGGATTTTTCTCTGGTAAATGACATGTTTGTTGATTTGTTTATATACGTAACAATATTCTTTCGGATATTAATTATTTAATTCGTCGTAATTGTTCTGATCTTCAGGATATTCTTTAATATTACATTCCTATTGTATACAATAATTTCGAAGGTCTTGTAACAAAAGGGTATTATGGATGTAAATTTTATGGACCTTCTTTAAAAGCTAGATGGTCCAACGACCTACGAAAGCCAGTGTATGACTGCTCCAGGGTATTCCTCCTAGAAGAAAACCCTTACAGAATAGCAACATCCTCTTTCAATGGTAAACGATAGAGAAATTAAAGTCCTGCAATAATGACACTAGCTAAATGGCTTAGAGCATATGAGAGAGATAGAAGGAGAAGGAGTTCATATAAATGTTCAATTCAAATGGGGAGTCTATGTTCGATGATCCAGAATTCTTCGACACCTATGTTGAGAAATTTCCCATTGAGATGAAAAGGAAATCTATATTTTATAACCTCCCATATTGGGAGCATATTAATATTACCAACTTATTAGATCCCATGCATATATTTAAAAAAATTTCAGCTTCTTTATGGAGGCACATATCATCGGAAAAAAGTGACACATTGGCTGTTAGGAAAGATTGTATTACTTCAAAAAATAAAAAGAAACATTGGCCAAGACAATTAGAAAGTACAGGATCAGAGGTAGCTGGTCCCTCTAATTGGTATTTCAAAGAAGGTGATGTCCCATGGATTTTAAAAGAAGACGATATTTCTTTGGCAAAGGAAGTTATAATGTGTGTGAGGGTGCCATCTTCATATGGGTCTTCACTATGACGCTTCTTCACTGTGGAAGACCATTTGTCGGGGTTGAAATTGCATGACCATTTGAATCTTCTAGGAGTACATATAATGTCAAAAGCATGATTTTATTATTTTTTATATTAATAAATTTTATCGCATGCAGGGATAATAAAACATAACTAATTTTTTATATTATTGCATGTGTTTATAACTTTGCAGTGTCATTATCCTTTATCCATGCATGGGTGTGTGAAACGTGACTTCCCCCAAGACCTATGGCATGCCATATCTAAATTATCTGCATTTGTACGTTGGATCACCTGAAAGGAGATTAATGTGGCTAACATTCCATGGTGGCATCAAGAGATAGTTGATATTGTTTGTACGTTTGAGAAGGAACTGCTGACGAGTTTCATGGACTTGCAGGTTCATCTTCTAATCCACCTAGTATATGAGGTTGAATTGGTTGGGGTGGTTTCTTGTCATTGGATGCTCTTCTTAGAGAGGCACATGAAGAAATTGAAAGGTTTTTTTCGACAAAGGGAAAAACCCGAGGTGTCTATGGCAGGGGGGTACATATCATATGATTATTTCTACTATGTTAGTGAGTACATCAATCAGATCGACAACAGACTAGGTGCGGTGATTTGGGACGATGAAAGGGATGAAGACAAAAGAGAAGGGGAGCTTCTCCAAATGAATGGAAAAAGGTGCTTGATAAAGAGTAAGCGACTTATAATTTTTAAAATTTACACAAAGTAAATATTGACATTGAACTTCGATATAATGTATATTTTGATCTCATATGTACTATATGTTGGTTTTATTTCATCAGCGAATGCAAAAATTGAAGCAATTAATAAATTCGTTCTTTACAATTCCGAAGTGACACAATTGTGGGTCGCATTGTATGAACAAAATAGGAAGAAATGGGATAGTGATAAGAAATAACTTATATGGTTGAATGGTAGAAGTGTGCCTTATCCCTATCGTTTAAAATAAAATATCCCAATTATATGCCCCAATATTTGGGTTGCTGACCAAGTGAGAGAGAAATACGGTGCAACTGGTCGTTAGCCATGTGCTGAAGAGGATGTGCTAATTGTAGTGATTGGGTGCAGCAACTCGGTAATAATATATTTATGTAGATTTTAAACTTAATATTGCACCTTTGAAATGTAACATCTATATTTCATATTTTAAAGTTGGTTTATTAGACACATGACACTATGATTTTTTACCTTTTTTATAGGTGAATTTGTTCCCATCTATGTTGGCATATGGACACCATTTTCACACAGAAAATGTCGATGATGAACACATGACACAAGACTGTGGAGTGGAAGTCGAGTTCGATCAATCTAGTTGAGCTAGCCACCGTGATCAAAACCTAGTATGAGAGACGTTAGGTTACGTTGGAAAGATACAAGATATCAATGAAGTGGGCTTCTCTTCTTTCCAATGTGTTATTTTAGGTTCAAGTGGTGGGACACCTTTGATCATAATAATTTAAAGGAAGATCACGATAGTAGGTTGATATGTATCGACTCTAGAAAGATGTGGGATGAAGCTAAGGAGCCTTATGTTCTCCCAAAATAATGCAACTAGGTATTTTTTTACCTAGATCTGTTTGGATAGGGATTGGTGGTTCGTATTGAGACATGACCCTAGATCAAAACATATTTTTTAGAACAATAATGTTATCATGCCAAGTGAGCTGGAAGATAATGAGTGTGATCATGAGAACAAAGAGTGATATGGTACATGTGTTATTTCATCATTTATGATGTTTAAGATGAGTTTTTATAAAGAAGAGGACTTAACCTTATAACTAATACTCTTTTTTCGAAACATTATAATATTTATTTTGAATTAATTGGTTTTCATTCTGTTAATGTTAAAATAATTTCACTTGATAATTTCAATTATTTTTATCTCGAAGACAATGCATTGTATCAAGTTCTTTTTTTATGTCAATTCCTAAAATAATACAACTACTTGATTTCCTTAAATGTGTGTGAATGATATCTTCAAAATTTAAAAATTTGTATTAATGTATACTATTATTTTTGGTATGTAAGATCATAATAAAATATTATTATTCTAAACATGAATTTATTTGCATTATTTTCTAAACTTTATAATGTTACAAAAATTCATATTATTCTGGATTTATTATTTTACAATTATTTATATTCATACCAATTTACAGTTTTACAATTTTGCAATTATGGTAATTTAACAATATTTATGGTATACATTTTACTTACAGTAGTTATGGTTCAAAAGTGAAAATTAATTTAAAATTTTACTATTTTACAAATTTACAAATTTTACAGTTTTAATAAAATTGAATCATGACAATACATACAATTACAATTACAATTTTACAATTTCACAATACAATTACAATTTTACAAATATTACAATTAGAATTACAATTACAATTTTGCAATTTTACATTTTTACATACAATTTTACAAATTTATAAATTTTACAATTTTAATAAAATTGAATCATGAAAACACATACAATTACAATCACAATTTTACAAATTCACAATACAATTACAATTAAACAAAGATTTAAATACAATTATAATTAAAATGGCAATTACAATTACAATTACAATTTTACAATTTTACATACAATTACAATTACAATTACAATTGCAATTTTACAAATTTACATACAATTACAATTACAATTTTAAAATACAATTACAATTTCACAATACAATTACAATTACAATTACAATTTTACAAATATTTTACATACAATTACAATTACAATTTTCCAATTTTACATAGAATTACAATTAAAATTTCAATTACAAATACAATTACAATTCTACATATAATTACAATTACAATCACGATACATATAATTATAATTACAATTACATAATTTTATAATTACCAATACAGAATATTTAATAAATATCATGATTTAATATTAAAAATAAACATCGTGATCATGATAACAATCGTACAAACATCATATTCTAAAATACACATTCAAATTCGCTAACATCATCTAATCATCATGATCATGATCATCTAACAAAACAAAAGCATTGTATAACATCATCACAACACAAACATCAAATATACATCTCATGTCAAATAACTGCTATCACATACACATCTATCTACAAGCACATTAAATGAACATATGTAACATGACCTAATAATATACACATCATGATGAACACCAACATGTAAATTAAGTACATGCACTATATATATATATATATATATAATGTCAAACTGTAATATAACTACATATAAATGTCAAATATTTGGTGGTACTACATCAATACTATAAATAGTACTAGTCGAGGTCTGCTCAGTCGATGGTGCAGCCTCATGCTCAGATGGATAATGTGCCTGCTTTGGAGGTGCCTGCTGATCAAATGGTGCAGTATGCTTAGGAGGTGCCTATTGATCAATGGTGCAGTCTACTCTGGAGGTGCCTACTAACGAATCATCGATGGTGCAACATTCTCAGTGGATGGTGCCTGCTTAGATGTACCTTCTTTCTTAGGATCAAGTGCCTTCTTAGTCGATGGTCGTGTCTGCTCAGGACTAGGTGCATGTTGAGATGGTGCATACTGCTCAGAATATGCCTATTGATTAGGACTCGATGCAGGCTTCTCATCTCTAGCACAAGGTGAAGGAGGAGGAGGTGGTTTACTAGAATGATGAGCACTCCCCTTATGATCATGATCATCAGATGAGTTGCTTTGTCATGCATATCCATGACACCTATCCCTCCTAGCCGCCAGTACTATGGAAGCTCCAATGATATGATGCATAAGGGTCATCATATCGCGGGGATGTCTCTCTAGAGCTCTTTGAACCTACGATTAGCCTAGATCTCTTTTATCGTAGCAGGGTGGGCTCCCTCATCAACAAAGATTCGACACAGTTGTTCACACAACACCATCCTAAATTGGATGTCAACCCTATGCTGCATCCCCACAGGTATCTGCACCCGAGGATCAGGTTTGTCACCCTGATTTGCCACCTCTACCATCTCCTCGTCATGATCTACACCTGGATCATCTGGCGAGGGTGGAATCATATCCCCAATGAATGAGCCAATAGCTGCAAAATATATAGTACACAACAATAATTAGAAATTTTCATTAAATTTTTTAATAAAACAAGTTAAAGAACGTGTTAGAGTAAATTTTATTCTAATTAATTAATTAAGACAATAAAATGAAACTATATTAATTTAATTAAAACACTAATATTACCTCTAGTATTTGCTGGCTCATCCTGGGTGAAGAGGATGTTGGTACACCCTTTCCAATCCAAACTGACGTACGGACATGACACCATCACGAATGAGTGATCATCAGCAATGGCTAGCAACTCCAGTGCATCACTAGATATCCTAATCGGATAGTCGGGGAGGACCCTCTTGGGCATCATCTGGCACCACATCGGCATCCGTACATGCAACATTGACCTACGAGGTTGTCGAAAAAAAGTAGGCCTCGTCTCTGGAAACCTCTCAAAAAATAAACAAAATAAATCTGAAGAAAAATGAAGGTTAAACTCTCACATGCCTGAGAACTACATATATGTAATGCTATACAAAATTGCTGCAAAAAAATGGCAAACCAACTCACAAGTCATGTTGTATAGAATAAAGAATCAACATAAAATAAAAGCTAGAAACTAATGCGATTCCCGTCACTAGTATAGTGTGCAATGGTCGTCATTGGTAATCAGACGCAACTCACCTCCTTTGGACCAAATGAAGAAATGTGTAACTGACCACTAGACGCCTGAAAATATACAGGAGAAGGTAGATTGTCCCTAATGTATCTCTTGGTGTATGCCAACTGAATCCCTGATGCATAACCGATGGGGACATTTGGGAATTGGGGAAAATCCTGCCCTCTCCTACATATGCCATTAATAAAATAGATGTCCTCCTCATTGGGCTCATACCACTAGCTAGGACCAACTTAGAAATCCTATCGGTGGGCATCCCACCTATAGATCAGTTGTCCCAATAACCCATTGTGCCCCTTCAGGGATGTAGCCTCATTGTAGAACTTGAGGAGGCCTACCTCCCTTAGGATCAACTAGGTGGGTGTCGTAATAGGGCTAGGGTACAAAAGTATCTCCCTCTCCCATGCCTCCCATAGTTTAATCATGTTATAACGATCCTCCAAATGCTCTTGTTATTCCCTTTGCTCTCTCAGTTGACATCGTTCAATGATTCACATATTAAATATTTTTCTTTTATTAAATGAGAAATATATATATATATATATATATATATAATTTTTATTCAAAACAAAACACTCCGTGTGCCCAAAAAAACAGTAACGCACTGTTACCGGTGTGTACCTCTTTATCATGCATCGTGCACAATGCACATGAAAAAAGTTCGCGCACTGTGAAAACAGGAAATTTTTTTGTGTGGTTAGATTCGTCAATGCACCACATGATAGCAATACATAGTTAATGATGTGATCCTTTAAACGACCGCACCGCTGTGTTATTTTTAAAATTTGTATCGGTGTGAATTTTCTCGATACCGCATCAGAACCTGGTGCGGTTTCTGTTAACACCATAAGTGAATTTGACAAATTAATCTGCTAAAGGTTTATTTATTGAGAAAAAAGTACATTACCTGTACATTTGCACATCGAGGAGGCATCTTTTCCAAGGAATACAAAAAACAAAATTTCCCACCGTTTTCGAAAATTCGAGATCCAAACAGTGAGCAATGGAATACAGAAATGTGGGAAATGGGAGTAGCGATGGCAGGGTGCCTTAGAGAATAAAAAATCACATCGGTGCTTGAGAGATCTAGAGCACTGAACAAGTAAAAATGAGGTTTTTATGGTCGGTAATTTTTTTTTAAATTAACCCTTTTTTGGTGCGCTCAATTTTGAGAGTCACAGGGCAGTTTTATCAATGGTGCACCGCACATCATTACGATGCTCTAGATTATGGAGACTCACCGAGCTAGTTTGTATGTAGAGAACCGGTGCTCTTTTCATAAAATAAACGGGTGCGTATTATGATTAGAAATGCACCACAAAAAAACATTTGCAAAAACCTCCACCCAACAATCTCCTTTAGTGACCTCTGCTACAAATGGATATCTGTGCTATTTTTATAAGGGCTTCCTCAAAAAAATTTGCTAGAGGGTCTTTTCATTGTAGTGAAACATACTTAAATCAACTTGATTTGCTTCCTTCTTCCTGTTTTCGTTTTCAGACTCCTTTCATTTTCAACAATATTTCTTGAGGTGTCCAATTTTTTTGCAGTACCATCTTTTCGCTTTACAATTCTTTCCCTTTGATTTTGATCTAGAAGAAACCCTTTCTTTCTCCCCTCTTTCCTTTGACTGACCTATGGCTACCATGGATTATGATGCAGATGTTTCAATATTGGACTTCCTTCGTACTTCTTTAGATAATAGAGCTACCACTACTGAATAAAATTGCATATACCTAGTAGTGCTCAAACTGATTGAAGTTATGAAGTGGTCCCATGACTCGGGAAGAGTACAGAATAAGGTTATACATTTGTCTTCTTCCCAAAATTTAACTTCCATATATAAGAATTTGCAAATAAGTGTACTAAAAATATTTAAATGTTCTGTAATTTTTGTACCCTCCATTATCTGAAGATTGTACAATTTTATTTTCAAATAATTTTTTTTGGTTATAGATTTGGTCCTATACAATGTTTCCAGTTTTCCCCACAAACCTACAATTGTTTTCTCTTCAAAAAAATTAAAGAGAACTTTATCTGTGAGGCATAACCCGATAGTACTGAGAGCTCGGGCATCCAAGCCCTCAGAGTCCAAATATGTCATGCTATCAGGTTTTTGCTTCACCCTGTCTAATGCATTGTGAAACCCTTGTTACACCAGGAAATCCCTAACTTTCAATTTCCATAAAGATAAATTGTTCTTGTCGGTGAACTTCTCCACCCGAAATTAGCATTCGTCATTTTTTCCATTTCTTCCTACAAATACCGTTTCTAGGGTTTCTTTCCTTCAACTAGGGTTTGTTTAAAAATTTCAGGTTTCCAGCTAGGGTTTATCTTTCTTCTTTCAATTTCTTCTCCTCAATAATCAATTTATTTTAAAACAATTTCTTGCAAATTTAAAAAATTCTAAGATTTCTAAAAAAAAATCCATAATTTCTCTTCAAACCCTATTCCAATTTCCATAAACCTTCTTCAATTCACTCTTCAAACAATTATGCTTTCTAAATTCTTTTCAAGAATTCTGATTTCTTAAGTAAAGATTTATAATAATTCTGTTTAAAAGAAAACTGTAAATATATTCTTAAAAATAAATTGTACTCGAATTTCTTAGGAATGCAACTCTCCCATAGCGGATTTTCTGACTAGTCTTCGCAATAAACAAAATATTTGGTTGAGACTTCTACGAATTAGAGCTCGACCATTCTTCCTTTCTCAACAGGAAAATATGTTTATGCTTTGCACGACATGTTCAATAACTTCACAGAAGGCAGCTACAGACTCCTAGATGGAGGTTGTTCCTTCTTCGAGCCGGATCACGAATGGTTGATGGCCTACGAATCCATTCAGCACGCGCAGGCTTAAGCGTTGATATTTCTATGAAGGTTTGAGAAAAAAAACTACAACTCTCCTGACAGTGTTTCACGATGGCGACAAGGATATTTTATCTACTCATGGTTGGTCTCGTCACTCATCGAGCAAGCAAGGTCATCCTCATCAAGCGAGCACCAGTTATGTAGCATTTGTCTTCATCAAGTGAGAAGAGTCAACAAAGATTCAAAATTTTCTCAATTTATCAAGCGAGTGTCGGTTCCTCAATGCACATGCTTTCTCACAAGGCTCAATTTTATTTTCACATCTAGACTTCACCGCATCTTCAACGACTCAAAGGATTTGATACCACTTATTCATAATAAGAGCTATTAAACACATTCACATAGAAAGACAAAATTGAATAGGAAACTGATTTTAATACACAACAAGAACACACAAGAGTTACGTTGTAAAACCTTGGTAGTGTGTCAAGGAAACCTTCACGAGGAAAGGAATTGTAAACTTTTTATTCAAAGATAATTCTCCTTCATACGAGCATCTCGAGCCATCCAAATTAATATGGGCTACTTCATTACATAACTCATTCTTGTTACATAACTGACTAACCATTAACGAACCAAATTTACCCATAATTACATTAATTTCTTAATTGTTTTTGTCACATTTCAACACCAATTCCCTTGACCCCACATTATAACATTGCAAATGAAAGTATTGTTATATAATATAAAATAGTACATTTATTTTTTCACCTAGAGGATTTTAAATTCTCTCATATATTTTTATGAATTGAAACAAATGGAAAAGTTGAATTTATGTATTTATAATTAACAATAATTATCTCTTATCAAATAATTAGTATTATATAAATTAAAAAATTTACATAACATCAATTACTTATTGTGAAATTTCAACATATTTCTAAACATTTTATTAAAAAATACATTGAACTCTGACATCCATATTTTCACAGTCAAGCGATCATAAAAGCATTGAAACTTCTAAATAATGTCTCACATAATTGGAGACTAATTCATTTGACCAACTTTTCACATGCATAAAATATCACAATTAGAGATGATGATATTAATAAATTTCTTTCATGGCATTCTCTTCAATTCTCAACTTGATTGTTACATTATCAAAGGGGCAATATAATATCATAATGTTCAACATAATAACAGTGGAAAATTCAACCAGAGAGAGTTTTCATTTAAATTGTGAAATATGTGTTGTCATGCTATATTTGCAGTATATGATACATTTACCCTATGGCAGCAACATAGTTATAGAGTCGAACTTCAAAGCATGAAGGTGGATTAAAGGATGGCATAGAAGAAAAAGTACAAAAATGTGAAAAGGACCACGTACACAAATATTAGATATGATTTAATACGGTGGCAAAAACTTGTTAATAAATCAGCATTAAATTAATTCAAGAATGCAAGTACTTACAAAGCTGCAACCTACAAGTTCTAAATTGTAATTTCTAATACAAGCCAAAAACCACCTCAACATAAAAAATTGAAATATTTTACTATATAAACTTTATGCATTTCAACTTGCAAGTTACAGAGCTGTAGCCCGCTCCAAATTTCACATGAGGCTATTGTGAATATTTTTGTGTTTGCAATAAGGCCTATAATTTCAAATCCCCTCTGCTCATCAAATGAAAATTTGATAATTTTTTTGCATCTTTCATGCTCTTAATTTTATGTTTTATGCAAATTTCTAAGTGTTGATTTTCTCTTATTTGGAAACTCTTTTTCAACTACACTTGCATCTCAACTTTCATTAATCTCCCTTTGAGAGTGCCTTTTTTTTTTCTCCTTTTTCTTATGTGTTTCAAGATAACATATAGCCGTACTCTTAAAATTGTATAAGGATTTTTAGTTTTGGGGGGTTAATAGTTTTGATTATGTACTTCAATTTTAACATGTGAAAGACACTAAAAAAGGCCACATGATTAGGATGATGAGGATCACCAACCACCATTTGATGAGATGGAGTTATGCATCCCTCTAGCCATATTAGACATGGAAAACCTTCATCAAGAGGACATTCATACTAAATTGAAGTAACTAGTTATTGAAGATCCATGGTCCATCAAAAATGACTTGTTGGCCAAACCCAATCATGACACCCTTGATCTTGTAGATACAATCTATGAGTGGTTGCAGGAAGCTGATGGGAAACATATCTTAATCATGTTTCATTAAATGGTGAACACAATTTCAATTATTATAGTTGGTATATCCTTTACATTGGTTACTATTGAACATACCATCCAAAAAAATGAAACTAGGTACTAAAATACAAAAGAGATGAGAGATGAACCCAACATTTTTATATTTGTGGTATCGTGTGAGACAATTAAACCTATAAATTCATGCTCAGCATATAAATTAAAACAAATGTGCAAAACAATGTCTATGAATATATGGCCTTTCTATAGGATTAAAGAATTAGGGCTAGTTTTACCTTGCAAATCTATGGTACTCTACAACTGTGAAGATAGTCACCAAATAGATATATATGTTCTTAACACATTTAAAAAATGTTTTAATGTAAATACTAGGTTAACAAAATAATATAAGAAATACAAAATTCTCATCTAAATACAAATTTTATATAAATAGTTCCAGATCTAGATGGGTTGTGCCCATTGTTAGTCATCAGTATTTTTTGCATATTTCGATGACTAGATTCCTTGGCTGAGTTTTCTAGAAGCTAATATCAAGCTGTAAATTTGTCATCTAGAAAACACCTCAAACAATTTTTTTGTCTTCCTACCCCTCCCTTTTAGTGTATGATGAGAATAGTCTTCAATTTCCCTACCTATCACAATTTAGCAAAACCTTTCTTGTCCATAACTATCATAAGCATAGTACATCTGATATCCAATTTCACCTGCTTCACATAACTCACTATCAAGCACAAGAAAAGTACCTACTCATTTTCCCTATTTATTTTTTCATCTGATAGCCTGACTATATCTCAAAAATCCCTTACAAACTATGACAAAGTCTCTAGGTCTAAGTGGTGGTGTTTAGGGAAAATACCTTCAGAAATTTTTCTCTAGTTAAAAACCCTGTCTTCAATATCAGTCAACCATCATGCCTTATTATTTTTCAAAACAAAACCCTTGTCTATCCCTATGTCATACACCATCAAAGAGGTCGCTTTGTTTTGTTTCGAGAAAAGCTCACCAAATTTCAATTCAAGAAGAAATAGTGAAAGAAGTTCCATGTCTGAAGAAAGTTATCATTTCAAACATTATCTTCAAATACATCAAAAAGTCTTTCCAAAGATCAAAGACATCCATCAATACATCTCTGGAGGGGTGTATGGATGGATGACAGTAAGCAAAGTGTGGGCAAGAGAACACTTCCAGAAAGGACTTCAAGATGTAGCAGTTCACTGTTGGAAATCAAAGAGCCTCTAGTAGACTAGGCATAAAAATGAAAAGTGTAAAAGGAACAGCTGGCTTTTTATCCTACTTTAGCCTAGCCTCTAAAACATCAAAGGCACTACCAGCATCAAAGGAGCTACAACTACTACAAAGAAGGGTTATTCCCAAGGCAGACACAACAGACATTTATCAGTTGGGAATGCATTACCTACTCATGGTTTTCACAATGAAATTTTTGCAAGAAGACATATCTCAAAAGAAAAGTGGACTAAAGGTAAGCTATAGTTTGCTTAAGGGCTTCCATCAGTGATAAGTAAAAAGAGGCCTCCTTCAAATGATAAACAGAGATAGCACCAAAACTTTGTTAAAGGCTGATAGTTAAATGTTTAAAGAGCTAAGCCTAACAGTTTGTCTGAAGCAGCCTCTTTCAAATAAAAAACAGAGGTAACTACAGTTTTATGTTTACCAAGGTCTCCTTCAATCATAAGTAGAGGACCAGAAACTTTTTGTGTTTACAGTGCCTTCTTCAATCATGAGCAGATGGCAAAAACACAGTTTTTCAAGTTCCTCCTTCAGTAATAAGAAGAGGGCACTTAGTTTACTTTAAGGGCTTCTTTGAAGGAAAATAATAGTTTGTTAAAGGTCTAAACATTTCTATGTGCCTTACCTCCTTTAGTGATGATTAGACACAGGGTACAGATTTCAGTTTTCAAGAACGTTTTTTCCTTCCAAGGATAAATAGAGCGCCCACCTCGTTTTAAAGAAAGGACCACATTCACTAATAAGCAGAGGGTCAACAATGTTTTTAAATAACCTCAGTGGCTGCTTTGCGCTACCTCCTCCAAAAGATAGACAGAGGACATTATCGTAAATGAAATCACATTATTCTTGTCTAAATTTTAAAGTGATATGGTGCAAATAAAGGCATATGTTACAGGTAAGATGTCACATATAAAAAGGACAGTTTATTGAAGATATTCATGAGTGATAAGGAAGGATTACAATTTACTAATTATGCCTTCTTCAAATGAGCTTAGAAGACACCCTGCAAAAGAGATAAACCAGTTAGAAAAAGGAGAAACCCCTCAGCAAAGGGTCAAAGTCATTTTGTTTCAATACAAATTGAAAAGCAAAAGGGTGGATTTTCAAATTGGAAAAAAGGGAAGGAAAAGGGTGCTTTCAGACCCTCTCTCAAGCATAAAAGGCCTTACCCGAGCTTTTTTTACTTTTCATTATGTCTTGTGCAAACATTTGGCAAAGGAGAAAAGGTGTTTTTTCACACCTCTACAGCGTTATCAACATGCGACGTGCCTATCAAGTGATGCGATGCGGCTGTAGGTGTTCGCAGAAGTCATTTTCACATGACGCGACACGCCTGTGCAAGCGCCCGGTGTTCAGTCATCAACACACGACGCGTTCCTCCGGGCCATCTCTAAACGGTCCACCGCCCAGCCTGAACGCAACACATTTTTCCCTGGGCCACCTCTGAATGGAGTTTTGACTGCCTGGGCCCATGCTAAAGGGAGGTGGTTTCCATCCTGATGAGCCCTCAAAATTTCCAAAAAACATATTTTTTCACAGGGAATTTATCTCCAAAAGCAGCTAACACATTTTCAAGAGGTATTTATTGTTTTCCTCACCTAAGTCTTTGATTTTAAGAGGTGTTAGAATCAATTTTGTTAAGAAAAATACACAGTCTATTAAAGGGGAAAACACAGTTTGTTCTCAAAACTATCATGTTTACTAAGAGACAAAAAGACAATATTTATGGAAAAGCACCTATTGTCAGTTTACAGAGCTTGTTTGGTGTAAGGGGTTAAAAGACAAAACTTAGTCTTACAAGGAGGGAAAACAACGATTTCAAAGGGAAAACACAGTTGTTTTCAAAAGTACCCTGTTTTCTTGAAAACAAAGAAAAACAGTGATTGGGGAGAAAGGACTTATTATCAGTTTGAAAAGGCCTGTTTTGCTGAGTGAGAAGCCAAACATAGTTTTTAAAGAGAAAAGCATTTTTTTAAGAAGAAATACATAGTTTAATCAAAGAATTTTTTTGATAAGACAAGTGGAGGAAATCTGAGCAAAACATGCCTCCAAGGAAAGCCAAAAAAGGAGGGTATCACAACAGATTTGAACCTATAATTGTGAAAGAGTTAAATGGTTCCCCTTCAGTCCTTTATAACTTTCATGAGGTAGGGTGCCTTGATTTTTTCCAAAAGGTCCAAGAAGTCACCAATCACCCTCCCTTGACACAATTGTTTGCCCTAAGGCTGCAAGTAGAACATGTTCACATAGCAGGCCTTGATTTTGTTCTCACTCCTAGGTCAGTGTTAAAGGCCACCAAGATCCCCTATCTTGGTGAGAAATGGTTCAAACAAGCTTATTTGGACCTAAACCACTACAAGCCCTTCTTGAAACCAGCTTACCAAAATGAATGCAAGGCTATCTTCCCCTTTTCTCATCTATTGAATAGTTATGTGCCCCTTATGAAAACCATCATGAAATATTTCACATGTGTGGGGAGATATTCTCGAGTTTACTCCTATCATGTCAGACTTTTGATGCATTTCACTCAGACTCAACTGCTGAATCTCCCTTTCTTCCTCTGCAAGACCATAGACAAAATGGCCTCATCTGTCCAAAATAAGCCCTCTTCTCAACAAAAATCTAGTTTGTTTCATCATTCTCCTATCAAAATCATCATCCTCCATCAACATGAACAAAAGGGAGTTTCTTGGGAATCCTTCATCTCCCATTCTGATTTTGCTTCTGCTTCTTCATCTCATGGCCCATCTCATATGTCCTCCTCACCCTCCTCTCACTATGTCTCCCCTTCATCTAGTCAATCTACCCCTCAAAATCAAACATCACCCATGATTGATAGTGAAAAAGAAGAGTCTTATGAAAGCAGGCATGAAGGTAGTGATGATGAGGAACATAGTGATACTTAGCAAAGTAGTGAGCATGAACCAAGTGACAAACAACAGAGCAGTGACCATGAGCATACTAGTGATGGTGAAGAGAGCTCACCAAAGGATAAGGAAGTCAGTGGTACTCAACAAAGTAGTGATAATTAAGAACAAATCAGCCCTTAGTAGAGCAATGAAAATGAGCACGGGGACAGCCCACATACAACTAGTGATGATGTGGAACAAAGGGAAGAGGTTCAAAGTAGTGATGAGAAACAGAGTGACAGTCAGCATGAAAGCAATCAAAGAGACAGTAAGCATAGATACAATCAGCAGCATAGTGATCATGAAGACAATCCTCAAGAGAAAAGTGAGGAAAGTAATGAAGGTGACAACAAACAAGATGGTAGTCCACAGACAGGCAGTGAAGATAGTCAAGCAGTAAAAATAGATGATAAAGCTAACAGCCCTAAAAAACATACTCTAAACAGCACGGATGAGGTTTAAGGCCACATATATCAAGAGGTTCAAAACATTGATTAAGGTGAAGATGGCATCCCTAAACAAACTCAAAACAGTGAAGAGAACAGTGAACAGGGCAGCAAAGTAGGTGATGCAGGAGGCAACAGTGTAAAGGATCAAGTTGAACAAATGCTAGTGATGAAACCTCCTCTCTCTTCTCCTCAACACATCCAAGAACATGTGCTTGCTGCCTCTCCTAGGAAAGGGTCCACGATTCATTCCTCAAAAGCACAAAAAGCTAAAAACACCAAATCTGCAAAGAAGAAAACCACTCAAGCAGTGAATAGTAATGTCACTAGGGCGCTAAGGAGTAGAGGTAAACTGCCTAAGAAGAGTATTTTTGAATTTCCAAAGAGAACAAGGGCAAAGAAGTCTATCCAAAGCAAGGGAAAAGAAAAAGTTGAACATCAGGAGAGTAGCCATGAGGATGAAAAGGAATTTGACATCATACAAATAGAGAGTGATGCTGAAGATGATGAAGCCAGAATTCTTTATTCACTTTTGAAAAATAGAGAAGCCCAAATCCAGGACTTAGAAACTGATCTAGAAAGGTCGAAGGACCTCATACACTTTCTACAAATGCAAAATAGACAAATGAGTGGGCAAATGGCAATCTATGAGGCCCGGGCATTCAAATACCAAAGGGAAGCATATAAAACACAAGTCAAACTTGAAGAGTATATGGGCGAATTTGATGATATTGAGGAAGAAGAGCAACCAGCAAGAAAAAGGCCTAGGACTATTGGTCTTAGGAAAGCTTTTCAAGAAACAAAGAGAAGAAGAAGTAGCCCTTGCTTGATCATATCCTCTCACACAATTGTTTGCCCAAGAGATAGAAAATGATAAAGAATCATGGCTTGAAAGAGAAAACAAGCATTTGGAGGAAAAATTAGACAAGGCAAACCAATACTTGGGCTTACAAAGGAAGATGACCAGGCATTACAAAAAATTGAATCAATTTTCTTGAAGAAAACTCAAAATTTCCCAAGAAAAGCTCAAAACTGCCCAAAGGAGGCGCCTAGTGAAAAAAGGGGAAAAAGACATATCTTGGCTTCAGCTTCCTTGCATGTTTCTAGAAACCTGTAAGGGGTTTTCTCACCAAAATTGAGAAATTTTGGACATGATCTTGTTTTTTGTGATTTTTAGGCCTAATTGCACATTTTTCTAGGTGCTGCCATGTTTGCTAGGAGCATCCTCAGCTCATGAAAGTTATTTTTTTGGATGTATTAAATTTGGGGGCATCTACTAAATTTTCATATCAAAAGAAGGTGTTTTGGTCCACCAAAGAGGCAAACAACAGTCAAAATTCACCTTTCTGCCTCAAATATCAGCAGGAGAGACCCTCCTGGGTTTTTTTCACTCAATCCACTTTTTGATAGACTTCCAAGGATTAATTTGAGAAAGCTCAAGTAGTTCCAGAAACTAGACATCTAGGGCTTTCCAAAGAGCCATCACATGCCTCGTTTCGACATCAGAAAGTCCCTCAAAAATCCTCTGCAAAAAAGAATTTTTTCTGCTGCTACGCTCCTGTAGGATTTTGCTAAAAAGATAGTTTTTTGAAGGTGCCCATCCAAATGTGCATTAAGCTATTTTTAACTCCACGTCAGAGATTAAAATTCAATTTTATTACTATTTTTAGTTTAATTAGATATTTTTGAAGATATTTTGTGCCTTGGGCTTTGCAAAGCCTCAAGGAAAAAATCAAATATTTGTATTAGGCCAATGGCCTTCTAGTTGCTTTAGGAGGGTTTCCTCCTCTTTGGCCTATATAATCCAAGAGGATTCATTCTAACTAGAGGCATAACTTGATGTTATAGAGAGAAATACATAGCATTATGAGCTTTGAATAAATACTTATCTTATGAAGTGGATGATCTCTTGCTTGACTTCGATGGTGTAGGAGGATTGTATGTAGGATTCAATGGATTGGTGAATGGTATTTTGTTCCTTATCTGTTATGTTTTCTTAGTTTATCATACATGTTTTCATGCTTCTTTCTTGTTGTAGTTCAGTAAAGAATAAGTTTGAGATATGCCCATGGAGGCACCTCAAATTTCCTGATTCATTGCAGCTTAAATGTTTTCAACTTTCTTGGTTATGTCAAAGAATTCTTAATTTCTCTTTGCTACCCTAAGAAATTTTTATCAGTTTCATTAATGGTTATTATGTATGTTGTCTAGTATGATTCACGGTATGCCCTGCTTACTCATAGCTAATCAAAACTCGATTTCTGAAATCTCTCTCTGAATTATTTATTGTTTTGGTTAAGTCAAAGAGGTCTTATTTCGATCTTGCCCTTTGTCCATGCTTTGCAGTCTTATTTCAAAGTTTCAGATAGCTCAAGATATGATGTTTAGGAGTTCCCTCTTCATAGATTGAGTTGTTTGTTTATCTTATTTTTTTTCCAAAAAGTCTTAAGGTGATTTTCCAAAGTTAGAGGGTCTTATACTTCTATGTATCACTGGATTGTTTATTTTCTGCATCTATCAGTTTGAGTTTCGTTCATAGAGATTAATGGTAAACCCTAACTCATGAATGCTTGATGTTTAAATATTTATGCTTAAAATATCTTTGTCTTCCACAAACTTAATGTTCACCTCATTTCATTTTCACCCAAAAAATCCATTTATCTCAACCAAATAAGCCCTGCAGTAATACCTTGTCCATCATTAAGATAGTCTCGACCTTATTCAACCCCATAGCCCAGTTGATTTGACGAAATCCATATCTATTTGTCCTTTGGATCAGTTCCCCGTAAAAAACCCACAAACCAAAACATACTTAACAACTAGCCTAAAATCAAATATACAAAAGCAAACAAGTTTACATCCTTTACATAATATAGAGAGCCCTCTCTGAGTCCAGGAAGGCTAGGTCCTAGGGCTCCAAAGCTTGGTCTGATGTTACCCTGTCATTTGGCTCACCAATCTACCAAATCACGGGACCATAACATAATGGCGATCACGGTGGGAATTTGAGTTAGTGACAATCTAAGTATACCTTAGGACTCCAGAAATCCCTTGTCTTCAAGAATATCTAAGTGAATCAGCCACCACATCGCCACCATAACATAATGGCGATCACGGTGGTATTATACGTTAGTGACAATCTAATTATACCTTAGGACTCCATAAATCCCTTTTCTTCAAGAATATCTAAGTGAATCAGCCACCTCATCGCCACCATAACATAATGGCGATCACAGTCGGACTCTGAGTTAGTGACAATCTAAGTATACCTTAGGACTCCAGAAATCCCTTATCTTCAAGAATATCTAAGTGAATCAGCCACCTCATCGCCACCGTAACATAATGGTGATCACGGTGGGACTTACTAAGTACATAACAGTCCAGCAAACTCTTGTAGACTCATTAGTCTTTCAAAATTAAAATCAGACAAACAGCCTATAAATTCATTTAGAGTAAACTCTTTTTGTTTCGCCACCTTAGCTAAGTGATGAATCAGGTTTAGGACACTCTTACAAACTAGGCTACATATAAAAAATCTGTAAAAAAACCTCACAAAAAACATCGCTAGATTGGCTTTTTATCAGTTATTGGTGGTGGACCATAAATACATATCTCTAAAAGCAACAAAAAACATCCACCTGGTGACTCCACTAGCCTCCAGTAGGCCTAATACTCCAACTAAACACCAAAAATTTCATAAACATACTATCCTGTTGACTTACATTTTCAAAAACACAAATATCGTGATGCAGACTCTAAAATCAGTGACAAACTAAGTGCAACTTAGGAATTCAGAAACCTTCATCTAAAACATAAGAAATCAACAGAATAGTCTAAGAATAGAACTATAGCTTTCTCAACAATCTAGCACACTGTTGAACTGAGTTTTAAGTTTTTCTTACAAAGTTTTCACATAAAATTTTTCTAGAAAAGAATTTTCCTAAAAAACATCTTTGTCAGTATTGGTGGTGGACCATAAATCTCAAGAACATCCACCTAGCGACTCCACTAGCCTTCATTTAGTTTTTTACCTTACTCACATCCGTGAAACCACTAGAGAGGACAACCATCCAAAAAACAATCACAACTATCACCCTCTCTAAGCTTTGACTTTGAAATCTTGCTTCACGAAGAATTAATACTAGATCTCACCCAGACCCGAATCCCCCTATCATAGTTGATGACCCGGAAAAGATTTTGTGGCAAACTTATGAAACTGGTAATTTAGCTACCGATAGGACCATCCACAAAGCAAGCTCTGTACCTGAACATCTTACATCCTTGCAAGATTCCTAGTTTGACTTGAGTTCAGAAAAAACCCTTTTCAGAAACAAATCTCAAAGTAAAACCAACCTTGCCGATCTTGAGCCCTTAGATTTACAATAGAGTCCTAGCAGAGAAGCCTCACCCACTACACCACCTGATTTTCAGCTTCTCCACCACTTCGGCTCTTATCACCCCAAATCTGCTCAGAATCAGTCTACAAGTCCAAGTACCTCCGCCACACCCATTCAGACCACCACTGTGCAAATCACCTCATCCCATACTACAAATCCTCATACTGTAAATCTACCATCAGCTCCCACATGGCAGCGTGGTATGCGCCCTTAGTGTTACCACAGCCTTTGGTACCTTTGCAAAATGATTACCAAACCAGAATCCCACATTTCACCAGGGCTGGGGCTACTACTGCCCAACAGCATGTAGATAGAATCAATGATGCTTTTGACTATATGGAATTAGAAGATGAAACCATAAAGATGAGAATGTTTGCCCAAAGCCCAGGCCGAGAAACCAAGAAATGGTTTAAAAACTTGGCTCCTAACAGTATACATGATCTCCCAGCACTTTACCAAACTTTCATAAACAGGTGGGAAATCAGGAAAAACCACATCCAAATCCTCTCTGAATATAACAATCTTAAAAGGAATATGGGGGAAAGTGTTCAAGAATATTGCACTAGGTTCAACAGTGTCTATAACGCCCTTCCACCTAACATGAAACCTCCACTTGGCTCAGCACTAGCAAAATTTCCCGAAGGTTTCGATCCAGATATGAAATACCAACTAAGAGAAAGAAACCCCGCAACTAGAAGAAACGAAAAAAGTAGTTGTTAGTGCCGAAGCCAACGTAGCTGAGAAGAGAGCTAGGATGATATCAGAAAAGAAAGTCACATAGTGAGATGAGGCCATACCTTCAATTTCCTCCTCAGATCCCAGAATAGATAACTTGGTTAGAACCATGGATAGAATGTTGGAAAGAATAAATCTAAAAGAAAAAGTACCTCTTAGGGACAACCAACCAAATCCTCAAAACAGAAACCGCAACCAAAAATTTAGAAGAGACCCACCTCAAATCAAACCAAGGGAGAATGATCAACAGATCAGGCCACCTTTCCAAGAAAACTATGTTGATGAGGTAGAAAGAGATATGGAACCACTTGATGAAAATCACTTAAACTTGATAGGTTCCGATAGCGAGGGTGAGGTTTTTCTCACAGAAGAAGAACAAGTTTTCTTCTCCTCAAACCAAAATGAGACAAATTATGAGGACCAGGAAGATCCCGAAATAGGATTACAAAATTCCATAGTGGAATTTCATAGGCAATATGATCTTAGGAGTAAGAAAAACCAAGACAACTCTAGGAAAAGTAGCCCAGACACTGCTGTTACAAAAGCCCCTGATACTATTCTTAAAAGGACAGTAGATAGTAACAAAATCATGGCTAAGAAAACTGATCAAAACAAAAACAAAACTAGCCAGGAAAACCTTGATCCTAACTATCCTAGTACCTCTACTAAGATTCCCAAAACAACTATATTGAACAAAGCCCTGAATCAAAATCAGCAAATTAAGAATATAGAAAAATTCATGGCTAAGAAAACTGAAGCAAATATATCTAAACTACAAGGACCCTTCATTTTTGAAGGGGAAATCACCAAAATTAAGATCACCATGCCTCTCACTGAACTTATTGCCCAAAGCTCATACAAATCTCAAGTGCTAAAGGTCCTAAACATAGGAAATGATGCAGATACTTTACACCTAGCTGATGATACCCCTGAGGTGTTGTTTGGACCAAAAATAGAAGGAAAATATCAAGAGGGAACCACTCTTCCTTTTTACATTAGTCTGAATATACATGAACAAATCCTACATAATGCCATGCTAGATTCTGGGGCCTCTCACAATCTCATGCCAAAAGTAGTAATGGAAAGATTAGGCCTAGAAATAACAAAACCTTATAAAGACTTATATTCATTTGATTCAAGTAGAGTCAAGTGTCTAGGCCTGATAAAAGATCTTTGTGTCAGTTTGGCACAAGTACCTACAAAACACCTGGTCATGGACATAGTGGTAGCATACATTCCTCCCAAGTACGGAATGCTTTTATCCAGATCTTGGGGGGCCAAGCTTAAAGGAAATATTCAATTAGATATGTCTTACGCCAACATTCCTGTGTTTAACCAAACAGGAATAATGTATCGGGAATCACACATGAAATATATGGTTAGCAACCAAGAAAGGCCAGATAACATCCTTAT
The DNA here is from genome assembly GCA_034641835.2 of Pinus albicaulis. Classification (NCBI taxonomy): domain Eukaryota; kingdom Viridiplantae; phylum Streptophyta; class Pinopsida; order Pinales; family Pinaceae; genus Pinus; species Pinus albicaulis. Next base: position 375,178,166 of record CM076569.1, on the reverse strand, counting down.
GTATTCCATACATTCAGACCTTAATTCCTTCATTTTACATATTGATGAAGACATTGATAAACATGTAGGTGAAGTTGAAACAAATATAGGCACACCGCATCAGACACCCCAGATTCTATATGATGAACTAGATACTCAAAGCTATCATGACCCTGAATAATTGTGTCTTAAAGAGAGGGAATTTGATTTTCTAGAAATAGAGATAAATAAAAAAACAGAAAACATTCTACACCCTCAAGCAAGTTGCTCAAACTAAGGACAAACATCAAAAGTACAATCAGAAACTTTTTTCAAAATAGAAGCACTAAAGGACTTACATAGTACAAACCTCTTTGGAAATCAGGAGCAGGGGAGCCTTATGTTCTTTCCATACTTAAATACTTCACCATCCCAAGACTTTACCTCTCCAAGTAAAACTTTAACTTTTTCAACCACTTTTATGAATCCAGGGAAAATGTCTGATAAATTTAATATAGAGGAATATGATAACAACATTCCTAAAACACCTGAGCTAATTGACCTAATTCTGTCATTTCACCAGAGATTAAGAACTGCTAGAATATGCAAAATTGTTCAAGATACTACTATATTTTGAGAAAATAGTTTGAAACACTATGACACTGCCATCATTTCAAGAAGTAACCCTTACAAAAATAAATGCAAAAATCTTGATCAAACATTAACAATTAAAGACAAAACAAATGGACATAGGATATGTGTATATTTCAGAAACACAGATAAACCTCCCCAGAATAACACTTATATCCTTCCTAAAACAGGCCATACCATATAGAAGCTAGGAATTTCTAATCATATGTCTTTGCAAGGTTATTTTTCAGGATATCATCAGCGAATTCCACTTCAAAGAAAATAGCTTAAAGATTTTTTTAAATACATTGGAAGCAGTTCCAAATTCAAACCCAGTGTTGCAAAACTGCAAAACACCGAAGACATGTTCCAGAAGGCCATGTTTCCAGTACTGAATTTCTTCACTATGGTGTACCTTGATGATGTCATCATCTGTTTTAAAAATGACAAAGAGTATCTATATTACCTAAAGAAGATGTACAACAAAGGCAGGAGTGGAAATCAAAATTATAGAGAAAAGCAGCAAGCAAATACAGCGTTTTTCAGAGATTCTTGCAAGAACCCTTATGTTGTGCTTGAAATGGAAATTTTTCCAAAATTTTCTTTTCAAGAGCTGACCAGACCAAGAGCATCAGGAGATCCCTTTGAAGACAAAATTCTCAAGTTCCACCATTTTCAAGATTTCTAGTTTCAAAAACATTTTCACTCATTGTACATATCGTTGTTTGAAGAAATAAATCAAAAACAGAAAATACAAAAATAGTAGAAAAGTAGAAAAGAGGGCAGTTTTAAAAAAATAGCAGAAAAGCCCCATGTTCAAAAAATAGTCATACTGAAAGTGCGCAAATCTAAATGCCACTACTAGCGCTCAAAAGATATCTTGTTCAGTTATCTAGCCTAATCATAACTGGACATGTTTTAAATTGATTGCTGATAAGTTAGTGAAAGAAGTGATAGTCAAATTGTGTAAGCTTGACTTATCAATGAAAGTAGATTAGGAAAAGATGTTGGTTCCACACGCTCAAAACAGAACCAAAGAGGAAAACAGCGATGAAAAACAAACTATGTATTCTAGCCCTGATTTTTCTAAATCTCATTTTGTACGAAAATAACATTTGTGTGCAGCTTGTCTTTATGCCACAAAACACATGACAAATCAAACTGTCTAATCCTGATTTGATCATTTTTCAATTTCATGTTTTAGTTTAGCGAATGAAATCCTGTCAAACAGCTTAATCTTGACAGTTGATCTAGTATAGGTAGAGAAATAAAGGAGTTCATCAGTTTAATCTGAACTCCCGGAAGATATAAGTGTAGAATTAGATATTTTTTCTTTTTTCAAAAATATCATGTCAAAAGGTTGCTAGTCCAAATGCACCTAAAGAAGAAAAAATGCTAGGAAATAATAGCTGGGTAGGTAGAGATGACATTGATGCTAATCATGCTATAAATTTTTCAAAAAGGAATCATTTTCAGGAATAGCATCAGAGAAAAGAGAAATTTGTGCCAATGGATGAGGCACTGGTCTTCACAAGCCAGAGATCGGCAATTCTGGACACCTCCTAAAAAGGAGCTGCCCTCCCAAAATGGAGCCACTGTTAGTCATCAGTATTTTTGCATGTTTTGATGACTAGATTCCTTGGCTGAGTTTTCTAGAAGCTAATCTCAAATCTGTCAATTTGTCATCTAGAAAACACCTCAAATAAATTTTTGTCTTCCTACCCCTCCCTTTCAGCCTATGATGAGAATAGTCTTCAGTTTCCCTACCTATCACAAATTAGCAAAGCCTCCATCTCTATAGCTGTCATAAGCTTTTTTTTCTCTGCTATCAAAATCCCCCTGTTTCCACACAGCTCACTGTCAAAGCATTGGACAAAGTTGTCTACTCCTATCTCACTGTTTATTTTGTCATATAATGACCTAACTATGTTCAAGAAATCCTTCAGAAATTGTGACAACGCCTCTAGGTCTAGGTGGTGGTGTTTAGAGAAAATACCTTGAGAAAACTATCTCCAACTCAAAAACCCTATCTTCAATATTAGTCAGACATCATGTCTTATAATTTGTCAAAACAAAACCCTTGTCTATCCATAGGTCATACACCATCAAAGAGGTCGCTTTGTTTTGTTTCAAGCAAAGCTCACAAGATTTCAATTCAAGAAGAAATAGTGAAAGAAGTTCCATGTCTGAAGAAAGTGATCATTTCAATCATGATCTTCATGAATACATCAAGAAGGCTCTCCAAAGATCAAAGACATGTATCAATGCATATCTGTAGGGGTGTATAGATTGATGACAATAAGCAGAGTGTGGGCAAGAGAACACTTCAGGAAAGGACTTCAAGATGTAGCAGTTCACTGTTGGAAGTCAAAGAGCCTCTAGCAGACTAGGCATCAAAATGAAAGGTGTAAAAGGAACAGTTGCCTTTTTATCCTACTTTCGCCTAGCCTCTAAAAACATCAAAGTCGCTACTAGCACCAGAGGAGCTAAAACTACTACAAAGAAGGGTTATTCCCAAGACAGACACAGCAGACATTTATCAGTTGGGAGTGCATTACCTGCTCATGGTTTTCACAATGAGATTTTTGCAAGAAGACATGTCTCAAAAGAAAAGTGGACTAAAGGTAAGCTACAGTTTGCTTAAGGGCTTCCATCAATGATAAGTAAAAAGAGGCCTCTTCAAATAATAAATAGAGATAGCACCAAAACCTTGTTAAAGGCTCATAGTTAAATGTTTAAAGAGCTAAGCCTAACAGTTTGTCTAAATCAACCTCTTTCAAATAAACAGAGGTAACTGTAGTTTTATGTTTACCAAGGTCTCCTTCAATCATAAGTAGAGGACCAGAAAATTTTTTTATTTACAGTGCCTCCTTCGATCATGAGCAGATTGAAAAAACAGAGTTTTTCAAGTGCCTGCTTCAGTAATAAGCAGAGGGCACTCAGTTTATTTTAAGGGCGTCTTTGAAGGAAAAGAACAGTTCGTTAAATGTCTAAAAAATTCTATTTGCCTTACCTCCTTCAGTGCTGAATAGACATAGGGTACAAATTTCAGTTTTCAAGAAGGTTTTTCCTTTCAAGGATAAAAAAAGCACCCATCTCATTTTAAAGAAGCCTCCTTCAATCATAAGTAGAGGGCAACGTTTTGTTTACAGTGCTAGATGAAGATTATTTTTCTGTGTTTTAAAGAGGACATCCTTAAAAGATAACTAACAGAGGATCAAAACACAGTTTAAGATGCCTCCATCAAATGACAAGTACAATTTTCAAGTTTTGAGGAAAACCTCCTTCAACTAATAAACAAAACCTTGAATTTGTAAAGGGTTGAAACATGAAGTATAAAACAAGTGCCCATAAAGTATTGTGAAAAAGTCTCCTTCATAATAAGCAAAGGGCTTGACAGTATTTTTGAGTGACCTAGGGAAAATAATGAGTTGAAGGAATCTTGTTAAGAAGACACCCTGCAAAAGAGATAAACCAGTTAGAAAAAGGGGAAACCCCTCAACAAAGGGACAAAGTCATTTTGTTTCAATACAAATGCAAAGGCAAAAGGGTGGATTTTCAAATTGGAAAAAAGGGAGGGAAAAGGGCACTTTCAAACCCTCTCTCAAACATACAAGGCTTTACCCGAGTTTTTTACTTTTCATTATGTCTTGTGCAAACATTTGGCAAAGGAGAAAAAGCATTTTTTAACACCTCTGCAACGTTATCAACACACAACGTGCCTGTCAGATGACGCGACGTGCATGTAGGTGTTCGCAGAAGTTTTTTTCACAAGAGACGCAATGCACCTGTGCAAGCGCCCATAATTAAGTCATCAACACGTGACGCATTCCTCTGGGCCACCTCTGAACGGTCCAGCACCCAGTGCCCAGCATTAACGTGACACGTTTTTCCCCAGGCCACCTCTGAATGGAATTTTGACCGCCCGTGCCCATGCTAAAGGGAGGTGGCTGCCATCCTCATGAACCCTCAAAATTTCCAAAAAACAGACTTTTGCATAGGGAATTCATCTCCAAAAGCAGCTAACACATTTTCAAGAGGTATTTCTTGCTTTCCTTGCCTAAGTCTTTGATTTTAAGAGGTGTTAGAATCAAATTTGTTAAGAAAAAGACACAGTCTATCAAAGGGGAAAACACAGTTTGTTCTCAAAACTATCATGTTTACTAAGAGACAAAAAGACAGTGATTGAGGAAAAGCACCTATTGTCAGTTTACAGAGCTTGTTTGGTGTAAAGGCTTAAAATACAAAACTAAGTCTTACAAGGAGGGAAAATAGTGATTTCAAAGGGAAAACATAGTTGTTTTCAAAAGTACCCTGTTTTCTTGAAAACAAAGAAAAATAGTGATTGAGGAGAAAGGACTTATTTTTAGTTTGAAAAGGCCTGTTTTATTGAGTGAGAAGCCAAACATAGTTTTTAAAGAGAAAAGCATTGTTTGAAGAAGAAAGACCTATTTTAATCAAAGACTTGTTTTGATAAGACAAGTGAAGGAAATCTGAGCAAAACATGCCTCCAAGGAAAGCCAATAAAGGAGGGTATGACAATAGATTTGAAACTATAACTATATAAGAGTTAAATGATTCCCCTTCAGTCCTTTTCAACTTTCATGAGGTAGGATGCCTTGATTTTTTCCAAAAGGTCCAAGAAGTCACCAATCACCCTCCCTTGACACAATTGTTTGCCTTGAGGCTGCAAGGAGAACATATTCACATAACAGGTCTAGACTTTGTGCTTACTTCTAAAGCAGTGTAAAAGGCAACTAAGATCCCCTATATTGGAGAAAAATGGTTTAAACAAGAATACTTAGACCTAATTCACTACAAGCCATTCCTAAAGCCAGACCATCAAGATGAGTGCCAAGCTATCTTTCCTTTTTCTCAATTATTGAGCAGTTATGCCTCCCTTATGAAAACCATCATGAAATATTTCACATGTGAGGGGATATATTCTCGAGTTTATTCGTATCATATCAGACTTCTGATGCATTTCACCCAGACTCAACTACTAAACCTATCTTTCTTCCTCTACAAAAGCATAGACAAGATGTCCTCCTTTGTTCAAAAGAAGCCTCCGGCTCAGTAGAAGGCCAATCTATTCCATCATTCTTTCATAAAGATTCTCATCCTCCATCAACTTGAACAAAAAGGAGTTTATTGGGAATCCTTAATCTCCCATCCTGATTTTACTTCTGCCTCTTCATCTCATGGCCCATCTCATGTGCCCTCCTCACCCTCCACTCACTATGTCTCCCCTTCATCTAGTCAATCTACCCCTCAAAATAAAGCCTCCCCTATGATTGATAGTGAAAAACAAGAGTCTTATGAAAGCAAACAAGAAGGTGGTGATGATGAGGAACATAGTGGCACTCAACAAAGTAGTGGGCATGAAACAAGTGACAATCAACAGAACAGTGACCATGAGCATACTAATGATGGTGAAGAGAGCTCACGAAAAGATAAGGGGAAGTCAGTACTAAACAAAGTATTGATGATGAAGAACAAAGTGTACTTCTCACAGAAAGCAAAGCAAAATGGGAGACAGGGACAACCCACATTACAGCTAGTGATGATGTGGAACAAAGGGAAGAGGTTTAAAGCAGTGTTGATGAGAAACAAAGTGACAATCAAGATGAAAGCAATCAAAGAGACAATAAGCATAGTGACAATCAAGCAGATACCGATCATGAAGACAGTCCTCAAGGGAAAAGTGAGGAAAGTAATGAAGGTGACAACAAACAAGAAGGCAGTCCATAGACAGGTAGTGAAGATAGTCAAGCAGAAAAAAGAGATGATAAAACTGACAGCCCTAAACAAACTCAGAACAGTGAGGAAAACAGTGAGCAAGGTAGCAAAGTAGGTGATGAAGGAGGCAGCAGTGTAAAAGATCAAGTTGAAAAAATGCTAGTGATGAAACCTCCTCTCTCTTCTCCTCAACACAGCTAAGAACATGTGCTTGTTGCCTCTCTTAGGCAAGGGGAAATGATTCATTCCTCAAAAGCACCAAAGGATAAAAACACCAATTCTGCAAAGAAGAAAATCACTCAAGCAGTGACTAGTAATGTCACTAGGGTGCTAAGGAGTAGAGGCAAACTGCCTAAGAAAAGTATTGTTGAATTTCCAAAAAGAACAAGAGCAAAGAAGTCTATCAAAAGCAAGGGCAAAGAAAAAGTTGAACAGCAGGAGAGTAGCCATGAGCATGATAAGGAATTTGACATCATACAAATAGACAGTGATGCTGAAGATGATGAAGCCAGAATCCTTAGGTCACTTTTGCAAAACAGAGAATCCCAAATCCAGGACTTAGAAACTGATCTAGAAAGGTCAAATGACCTCATACACTTTCTACAAATGCAAAATATATAGATGAGCAGGCAAATGGAAATCTATGAGGCTCGGGCATTCAAATACCAAAGGGAAGCATACAAAGCACAAGTCAAACTTGAAGAGTATATGGGTGAATTTGATGATATTCAGGAAGAAGAGAAACCAGTAAGAAAAAGGCCTAAGACTTTGGGTCTTAGGAAAGATTTGGAGAAACAAAGGGAAGAAGAAGCAGCCCTTGCTCAATCGTATCCTCTCACACAATTGCTTGCCTAAGAGATAGAAAATGATAAAGAATCATGGCTTGAAAGAGAAAACAAGAATTTGGAGGAAAAATTAGACAAGGCAAACAAATACTTGGGTTTGCAAAGGAAGATTACCGGGCATTACAAGAAATTGAATCAATTTTACAGAAGGAAACTCAAGATTGCCTAAGAAAAGCTCAAAACTGCCCAAAGGAGGCGCCAGGTGAAAAAAGGGGAAAATGACATATCTAGGCTTGGAATCTTGGCTTCAGCTTCCTTGCATGTTTCTAGAAACCCATAAGGGGTTTTCTCACCAAAATTGAGCAATTTTTGACATGATCTTGTTTTTTGTGATTTTTAGGCCTAATTGCACATCTTTCTAGGCATTGCCATGTTTTCTAGGAGCATCCTCAGCTCATGTAATTTATTTTTTTGGATGTATTAAATTTGGGGGCATCTACTCAAAAAATTTCAGATCAAAAGAAGGTGTTTTGGTCCCCCAAAGAGGCAAAAAACAGTCAAATTTTACCTTTCTGCCTCAAATATCAGCAGGTGAGACCCTCCTAGGTTTTTTCACTCAGTCCACCTTTTTATAGACTTATAGGGATCAGTTTTATAAAATTCAAGTAGTTCCAGACACTAGACATCTAGGGCTTTCTAACGGGCTATCACAAGCCTCGTTTTGACATCGAGAAGTCCCTCAAAAGTCCTCTGCAAGACAGACCTTTTTCTGCTGCTACGCTCCTGTAGCATTTTGGCTGAAAAGGCAGTTTTCTGAAGGTGGCCATCCAAATGTGCGTTAAGCCATTTTTAACTCTATGTCAGAGATTAAAAGTCAATTTTCTTACTATTTTTAGCTTAAATAGATATTTTTGAAGATATTTTGTGCCTTGGGCTTTGCAAAGCCTCAAGGACAAAATTGGATATTTTTTTTTGGCCAATGGCCTTCTAGTTGCTCTAGGTGGGTTTCCTCCTCTTTGGCCTATATAATCCAAGAGGATTCATTGTAACCAGAGGTAGAACTTTATGTTATAGAGAGAAATACATAGCATTATGAGCTTTGAAGAAATACTTGTCTTATGAAGTGGATGATCTCTTGCTTGACTTTGATGGTGGAGGAGGATTGTATGTAGGATTCCATGGCTTGGTGAATGGTATTGTGTTCCTTATCTGTTATGTTTTCTTAGTTTATCATACATTTTTTCATGCTTCTTGCTTGCTGTAGTTCAGTAAAGAATAAGTTTGAGATATGCCCATGGAGGCACCTCAAATTTCCTGATTCATTGTAGCTTAAATGTTTTCATCTTTCTTGGTTATGTCAAAGAATTCTTAATTTCTCTTTGGTACCCTAAGAACTTGTTATCAGTTTCATTAATGGTTATTATGTATGTTGTCTAGTATGATTCACAGTATGCCCTTCTTACTCATAGCTAATCAAAACTCCATTTCTGAAATCTCTCTCTGAATTATTGATTGTTTTAGTTAAGTCAAAGAGGTCTTGTTTCGATCTTGCCCTTTGTCCATGCTTTCCAGTCTTATTTCAAAGCTCCCAATAGATCAAGATATAATGTTTAGGAGTTCAATATTCATATATTGAGTTGTTTGTTTATCTTATTTTTTTTCCCAAAAGTATTAAGGTGATTTTCCAAAGTTAGAGGGTCTTATACTTCTATGTATCATTGGATTGTTTATTTTCTGCATCTATCAGTTTGAGTTTCGTTCATAGAGATTAATGGTCATCCCTAACTCATGAATGCTTGTTGTTTAACTATTTATGCTTAAAATATTTTTGTCTTTCACAAACTTAATGTTCACCTCATTTAATTTTCACCCAAAGAATCCATTTATCTCGACCAAATCGGCCCTGCAGTAATACCTTGTCCATCATTAAGATAGTCTCGACCTTATTCGACCCCATAGCCCAGTTGATTTGATGAAATCCATATCTATTTTTCCTTTGGATCAGTTCCCTCTCAAAAACCCAAAACAAACCAAAACATACTTAACAGCTAGCCTAAAATCAAATATACAGAAGAAAACAAGTTTACATCCTTTGCATAATAGAGAGAGCCCTCTCTGAGTCCAGGAAGGCTAGGTCATAGGGCTCCAAAGCTTGATCTGATGTTACCCTGTCATTTGGCTCGCCAATCTGCCAAGTCACGGGACCATAACACCCATTTTTAATTAGAACTAGCTTTAGAGAAAGAAACATGATGTTTTGCAACCACAAAGTAAAAAATCAATCAACACTAGAAACATATTTCTATATATTTCTATGAAAACAGAAAAAACCAATTTAATGATATAGACACTAACATCGACTCCCCTAAAATATGGCATTCATAGAGTACAACAAAACCCATTTATACATTTATATGGATACATCACATACATAGAACACACAATGTTATTGAAACCATACAATTATACACAGCATGCACAGGTAGGAGGCAATATACGATATCAGGTTGGTTAGCCCTTCAAAAAGCATTTGAGAGCGGGTAGGCGACGGTAGGCTAGACGAGGCTCCTTACTTTCACATTCTGGCTACCACTGCAGAAAAAAAACCTACTAGTGCAGGTTATTTACTATTGCATCATAATGATATACATCAACTATTTTAGTTGATACCCACTCCTCATTGATTACATGCTAGTTTAAATCGTCTTATATGGATTAGATAGATATGTGAACTAATAAAACAAAGAGATAGTAATCCCATCTAAACAACATAAAATTTACCTCATAAAATGAGATTTGATACATGTTTCAAGATGCATATGTGAAACTTTATATATGCCACCTCGAACATCGAAGTACCAAGGCAAGAGTAAAATGGAACTGTGCTTATGGTTTTAGACGATATAGTAAGATATACTTATAGTTAGGAGTTTTGAGGTTGAGTGTCCTTAAGAAGATGTCGTAAACGGCCTCTTTGTTCAACACCATACACTCATCTGCATTCTCCACCAATTAATGCACACAGAGCATGGTATTGTAACCATTGTCTTAAGGACCTTGGGATAAAGGAAATCAGAAAAAGTGAGCATCATTATATTAGGCTACTCCTTGCTGATCTTGGAGATCAAAAGGGTTCCATCCTAGCTCCACTACGTCCTCCCAAAGAGGGAAAAACTTGAAACCCTACATAGCAAACCCCACAACAATTTTCACAACTGAAAGCCTACATTCAAATAATAAGGTAAATGGTTCGAATATGAAACACATACCTTGAAGAAAATCACAGTTTTCAACCTCGTTCCTAATGACATCAAGAACGAAATCAATAAGCCCCTCCACTTCGGTATAATGGCCATTGGCCCAGTTATTTCCAGCCCCAGACTAGTCAAATACAAAGTTACCAGGTATGAAGGCCTCACCATAAGGCCCGCCAACTGATCCTCACACTGTCCATGGTACTATGCTCAATATCCATGAGCACAGCACGAGGCACAAATCTCCCGCAACTCGCTTCATTATATGAATCATTAACCCTTTCGACCTGTAGATCAGAAGTGCCCTGGTATCTCTAGGTGGAATCGATCCCATGCTTATTGTAGACAATATCATATCGCTCGTTTGCTCGGGCCGGTGATCAGACGAGCGTTATGCAACCTTCTCGGCGTTAGTGGCGAGAAAACACTTGAGTGGTAGTGTTGTTATGGATTTTGGATTCTAACTTAGGTACTATATTTTTTTTCGGTTTAAATATGAAATTGTATGTCATTTTGACAGGTTAAAACCTAGTTAAATTAGTGGGAGAGTGATGGCAAAGATATTCAAATTGATTGAAATTAAAAATTTTGAACAATGCATTCCTTTCCTGGCTCGAAAGTGGTAGTTTGATCGATGGTATGAGGAAGGCTTTGGGAGTTTTTTTCCTTTTATTTAGAGCATAAGGAGCAAGAATCGGTCAGTTCTAAAGAACCTAGTATGGGTAGTGCATAGGGGCAGGTATGAAATTCCTTAGGGATCACACTCTATGCATCAACTACTCGGGAATTTGAATATCTCCCTTCATAAAATGTCGATCCTACTGTGGTTATTCATATGCCCCGGTCAGGTGCAAAGGTGTTAAAACCTTGCAAACCCTGCGTGGCAATGTCATGTCAAATCCTGAAAACTATGTGAAGTGTTGAAGGTGAATCTCAGTATGAAGTGTTATTCTTTTGTCATCACTGTCTCTTCCCTTTAAGTTGGGTCATTTCCACTCCACCATGCCTTTTAAGTTGGGTAATTTCCACTCCACCTCTCAGCTTTCCAAAGTAATTAATCCCTTTACTGGTGAATATCATTTTGCACATTTTTTAGATGATCAAGCTAGTAGCTACTATGGTGATGCAGCAAGTCTGCAAATTTACACAATACGTGGACTTGTGGGTTATGGGCCCACATAAATTGGTTAACCAAACACAGCAGATCATAATATTGCAATTTCACAATTTTCAACAGATCACAGATCGCAGAAATTAAAACTCCACCGATAGCACATAACATATATCGCAATGTTTGCGCTTTTGCGATTTCGCAAATCGTTGTGAATACCATGTCGAATGTCGCAAGATTTATCTCATAGCAATAACAAGGTTCCTCTTATCATATGCGATATGCGATTGCATCACGTTGCAAACCCCACTTCTTATCGCACCGCAACTTACAACAATTAACTTGTGATAACTTAACATATAAATATAAAAATCGCCGATAGTGATGTGCGCTAACAATATTATGGTTGTATGCGATGTAATCTGGTCCGCCCATCTCTTGCTTCATTTCTCCGACTTGATTGCGACCATCCATCTTCCTCTGTGTTCCTGCAACACAATCTCAATCCCACTGGGTAGCACTGACACTGTTTATAGATGGAATCACGTCTTCAATAAACTCATGTTTTTCCATAAACTTTGATTTACAATGAAACGAATACATATATATACTGAAATAAAAATCAAATAACACACAGATACCAAAAGATCCAGAAACATTGTTAGATACTTAAAAATAAATGAACTCCATTATTTCATCGAGCTCGAGTTACAGGCTAAGGCAACTATGGGTCTGAATCACAAATTCTCCCTGAGGTTACATTGTGCTGCCTCTCTCATACAACATAGACTTTGTATATAAACGAGATTACAAAACGAGTGGATCATCTAAGATCCATGATTTCCTCCCACAATCGCTTAACTAATCCCTGAGATCACTATATTTTAATTACATGATAGATTTTAAAAACTAATAATATCTTCTAGATGTATCGATTCCACGTTTGAGATAAAAAAAATTATCATTTTAACCAAATTTCATGGAAATTAGCTCCTTCTTCAAATCATTTTCTGCGTCTCTACTTTCGCAGCTTGGAATTTCAATTTTAATTAAGGGTGGTCCGATGCTCCTACATAAAACTCCCGAGGTACAAAAAATTTCATGACCTCCTGGTCATATGCCTTCTTGATCCCTGTAACAAATCGACTACTTAATATTAGTACCAAGTCCTTCTCTTTCTCTTAGCAATTCTACCCACATTCTCTGTGAAATTTCCTTTGTGACCTTTCTGTAACAGCACCCGTGAGCTACACGATACCTCACTAAGATTCTCTCCTCTGAGCTCAGTCTTTCGGTGTCTCTCTGGTTCTCTCCTCTGGAACCGTATGAGCACTCCTTGCTCTAGGCTGCTACAAATATTCTCACCTTCCTCTACTGCTACCTGTACAAAATATCAAGACCACACACTTACCAATTTTCAACATATTTGTACCTCCTTCCTTTGCACGCAAAATCTTCTTCTGCTCTGATACCACAAATGATGCAACAAGGCTAAAAATTTACATAATACGCAGACCTGTGTGTTATGGGCCCACATAAATTGGTTAACCAAACACAGCAGATCGCAATATCGCAACTTCACAATTTTCAACAGATCACAGAAATTAAAACTCCACTGATCACACATAACATATATCGCAATGTTTTCCCTTTTGCGACTTCAGAAATCGCTACGAATACCTTATCGCATGTCACAAGATTTATCTCATAGAAATAACAAGGTTCCTCTTATCATATGGGATATGCGATCGCATCGCATCGCAAACCCCACTTCTTATTGCATCACAACATACAACAATTAACTTGCGATAACTTAACATATAAATATAAAAATTGCTGATAATGATGTGCGGTAACAATCTTATGGCCGTATGCGATGTAATTTGATCCACCCACCTCTTGCTTCATTTCTTCGACTTAATCGCGACCATCCATCTTCCTCTGTGTTCCTGCAACACGATCTCAATCCCACTGGGTAGCGCTGACACTGTCTATCGATAGAATCACGTCTTCAATAAACTCATGTTCTACCATAAACTTTGGTTTACAATGAAAAGAATACATATATATACTGAAATCGAAATCAAATAACACACAAAGATACCACAAGATCCAGAAACATTGTTGGATACTAAAAAATAAATGAACTCCATTATTTCATCGAGCTCAAGTTACAGGCTAAGGCCACTGTGGGCCTGAATTACAAATTCACTCGGAGGTTACATTGTGTTGTCTCTCTCATACAACAAAGACTTTGTATTTAAACGAGATTACAAAATGAGTGGATCATCTAAGAACCACGATTTCCTCCCACAATCGCTTAACTAATACCTGAGATCACTCTATTTTAATTACATGGCATATTTTAAAAACTAATCATATCTTCTAGATGCATCGATTCCACCTTTGAGATAACAAATTTATCATTTTAATCAAGTTTCATGGAAATTAGCCCCTTTCTCAAATCGTTGTCTATGTCTCTCCTTTCAGAGCTTCAAACTTCAATTTTAATAAAAGGTGGTTCGATGCGCCTACATCAGTTCAAAGCAATAAATATTTTATTTAGTTATAGTGCTTCTATGGAATGGATAGTTAAAACAATAAATATTTTACTTGGTTTTAGCCTATGATTATACATGTTGAATATTTCTTTCTATTTAGAAATCCTTAGTGACGGAACTTGGTAATTTATTTGAATCTATTGTTTTCTCTTGCTTATTTTTGACAAAAACCCAAACATTTATGGCAAGCATGTGGTCTTTCACATCAAGAATTGGTGAAAAATTCCCAGGAGTGGAAAGCATTATAGTACTAACATTCCACACAAACCATTTAGCTAATAAAGATTTTTAATTTTAAAGGAGATGCATTACTTTGTTTGCATTATTATTTAATTATTTAACATTTTTTTTTAATTTATTCCTCTGATTTTGAAATTTTAGCAATAAATTAAATTCAAATATTTTTCCCTTATAAAATTTGTTATATTAATTTTAATTTTTTTAGTTACAATTTCTCGTTACAATTTTTTGATTGATTAGTTGGAAATGAATTTTTTTTTTTTTTTTGTAAGTTCGGTGTGTCCATACCATTTTCATTTATATTTTCAGACAGGTTACAAAATATAAAGTCATTCTTGGCCTCAACCTGCCCAGGAGGGAAACCAGGTTTATTGGCCTTCTAAAAACATGGTTTGCATCCCAAAATTGGAATTGTCTCTTGCGTCTATGACTAGCCTGTACGATCTGAGTTTCTACTTTAATATTTACAAACATAATCAATAATTTAAAAACAAAATTTACAAACACCCTTGAGAGCGAACATCATTTAAACTTCAGATGATGAGACAGGGGCAGGGTCTTTGACAGTTGACCCTGGCATTTCTGCTTGGTTCAACTGCTGAAGGATCTGCTGAAGAATTTTCTCCATACGCCCCACTTTTTCATCTAATCTGCTGACCCTATCTGCAGTTTGATATTGTGTGATCTTTAGGTGCTGCTGATTGTCCTGAATCTCCAGGAGAAGACTCTGGTTGCGTTGATCTGGTTGCATTGCTTCTGTTTTTTCTTGAGCAGGGTGGTTATTCTGGATTGCTTTTGCAAGCAGGCATTTTACAATCCAATAGGTATGGACTGTCTGGTTAAACAAAGTGAGCCTGCCTCTTGTATGCCCTGGATCTGTTATAAAGTTCAGTATTTCTGCTTCAGTCTCTGTTTCCTCTTGTTCCTGGTGAATTTCCTGTTCCCAACCTCGTATTTCATTCCTGGGTGCCGAGGGGTTGCTCATGACATATTTGACAGCCAATTCCTCCAGGTGGTCGAGATACGTTCTCCGCCCCCTTTTCTTTGGCACCTGGTCAGGCAGAACCGGTTGCTTCCCCTTATTCGCTGCCCTGTATTGACGCTTTCCCATTGTTGTGGATGAGTTTTTGACTAACACTGACATGCAGGAAGAAACAGAATGAGAATCGTAATTAAAACAGAACATGCACCCCACGGTGCCTTCAACCCTTCGCTGAGACGGGACCTCAACCAAGTTCGTGTAATTAATATCTGTGGTATGGCTATGCTGGTTATCTTGCAAGAAAAAGGAAAGGTGGATTGTGTTTTCAGCACTGAGATAAGCGGTTAACCTGTTATAACTAGGGTAGTCGTCAATACTGGAGATGCAGACATGACTATAACTAGGGAGCCTAAGCCAGCGTTTCCTGTCAAGATTTTGAGAGCGAATACTGGCCTGGCTGCCACAGTGATTACCCAGGTAAGTAGGGGTTTTGCTTCCGTGCCTTCGCACAAGGTTAGTTTCCAGGACATGGGATTTGTCTTGGTCATGGGGAGGAGGGGTGACCAGATCCCTTTCTGACTTCGAGCTCTTAACAACCATCAGAAGGAACAGAAACAAACTGAAAAAGAAACTATCCCTATCTCTATAGACAGCATCAACCACAAGAACAAACTGAACTTGAAAAGAACAGGGATCTCGGAAGCAGGGAGGGACCTGACTCTGTTCAGGTTGGAGATAATTGCCGAACACCAAAAACGACATAATTCCTAACCTATCTTCATCACTGCAAACCATATTTGCCGTATTAACATTTAAGAGCGTTAAGGTAAATATCAGAACATACCCGAACAAATTCTCATGGATACAGGGTTGCAGGGCTGTATATTGCCTTCGACGCCTCCAGACTTTCGCATGCCAGGGAAGATGCATGCGAGAATGAAGAGGCGGGTTAGATAAACTTACCGAATGTCCTCTTGCTTTTCCCGGTGTCTGACAGCCACCCTGGCCATCATGCGCCATCAAGCCTTTGCCGGCGTTCGCACCCTCCACCTTGCTACTCTGACAGGTCATTTAAGTGATCTTATGAGGTGTTTACGGAAGCTCTGCCACGTTATAGCCTCCCGTTATCATTATTGCAAGTGTCCACCCCGATCGGGGGAGTTGGAAATGAAATTCTTATAAACACAAAAAAAAACACTTAAGAAGATTGGAGTAGTGGACACGATTGATATACATTTTTATAAACAATTCTTTGGTATTATAGAGCTAGATTACTGAGATATTGTATTTTCTTTGAGCATAATTAATTTCAAGTATAATTTTTTATAAACAACTTTTTTTTGTGTTATAGAATTAGATAATTGATTTTTTTTTTTTTTTTGGATAATTACCTTCCAACTTACCTCTCAATTGTTAGAAAAAAAAAATATAACAATACAAAAGAAAGTTTGACACTCAAAAATCTACATAAAACTTAACTTAAAATGACTAATATCAAAATCAAGTAACTGTCATCAAATTTCCAATTAACCACCAAGATAAATATGAAATTCTATGCCTGGTCTTACTAGTTTTGTTTTCTTGTTGCTTTCATTTTTACCTTTTGAGCGGGTGGCAGTCGTTGGAGTGAGGAAGGAGGGAGAGGATTCCTGAGATTCCCACTAACAGGAGAGAGCATTTCTCTGTTAAAAGGAGGAAGCGAGCAGCATTATTTATAATTCCCATCTCGTTTGTTGCATTTTAATTTTGAACTGATCACCGCTTCTTTGATCCCTCCATTTCAATGTGGTTTGATCCCTCCGTTTCAATGTGGCTAGGTTCGAAATTTCTGCGAGTTGGAAGCACAGGATCAGGTTCGAAAGGTCTGCGAATTGGATGCACAGGGTCCATGTAATAGGTTTTGTTTTATTTTCACATTTGATTTAGTTTCATAGTTGTGAAACTTTCATTTAATACGCCCCCGACGATGCTGAAGCCCAGAATATGGCGCTCCTTGTCCAGAATCCCCAGTGGCCAATACTGAAGGTCGTTTGGAGTCTCGAAACCAATCGAACGTCTCTGAGGCAGCCAAACTTGAGTGTTCTGTCTGTTGGATGAAATTTATGTACGTGAAAAAGTCCATTGAACTTTTTTTTTTTTAAATGAAAACATGACTATATTACCGTTTCTGTTCATTTATTTTGTAATATACGAAAGCTATTTAAAAATAAATAAACAAAACATGTAATGTCATGTATAATATAGCAATATACAATTATATGAAACAAATCATGAGAACAATTCTATATATATATCAAATTAAGCCAACATAATATGTTATAATACAACAATAAGACAAAATATATGTGAAATATATATTAAAATTAGAAAGTAACCATAATATGACTACCATAATATATACTTTTCTTAGCATAAAAAATACGCAGTACAAAGATAACCCAACCACGTTAAATTATGACTCTGCAAAAATAGAGGTTTTCCATGGAAAAGAGAATAAAATCTACGCCCCCCAGCAAGTCAAATCGACTTTTTCAAGCCAATTCGACCCTTCATTTCTCTACGTTCCTCCCACCATTCCCCTTTGTACAAAATTTCTACTTTATTTAAAAAAGACTACAGGATTATGAGAATTCGGTTCTCCCTCTGAGATTCCGCTAATTCGGTTCCATCATTGATGGCTATGTCAATATATAACTAATGTGAAAGCTCGGTGATTGATTAGATTTTCCAAATTACACAAGAATCTAGGGATTTTCTTTTTAAACTAGTTTTGTTGAAGATGCTTCCAACCTGAAAAAATACCAAAACCTACCCAACATATGCATTTTTTTGTATCGGCATCATGATTTAATGTTATTTGGTGCGCTGTAACACTGCAAGGTTCATTAACGTCGTCATTATCTCCCCGCTTTTGCAAAATGTTCCAATGCACAAATGTAAAACAACAACTGTTGAATTTAAATATCTCATTCAGTAAAGAGCTCCAATGTTAGGTTCTCTTTGCAAATAAAATATCAATTTGCAAATTATATTAATTAATCAAAGAGATTATACACATTTATATATGAGGTAGTCTCAAGATAGGAAATCTATCTTGAATGCACAATAATGTGGTTGAGAGATTCACACTAAACTAGGAATGAATATAGTTCTAGCGATTTCCTATAATGTAGGAACAGACTCCTCAAATAGAGAGTTACAACCACAGACAAGTAGGAATTACATATTCCAACTCCCTCCCTTAATGACTACTTGTCGTGATATAAATTCACAAAGTCTAGTTGTGGTCAAACATAACAAAGGATATGTCGACGTCCATATAAAGGAGCAACCATCCACCGGAATGCATGGGTACCAACTGCTGCAACTGCTAGTCTCGTAGGATGTCCTTCGCATACATGATTTTTTCAACCATTATCACTGCATATATGTACCTGTATCTACAAGTCCACCACCACCGGGCGAATCCGTAACTTCAATCTGCCACCACCGGGCAAGTCCGATCTACCGCCACCTGGTAAATCCGCAACTTCAATCTTTCACCACCAGGCAAGTTTGATCTACCACCATCAGGCAAATCCGCAACTTCAATATGCCACCACCAGGCAAGTCCGATCTACCACCATCGGGCAAATCCACAACTTCAATATACCACCACCGGGAAAATCCGCAACTTCAATATGCCACCACCGGGCAAGTCCGATCTACCACCACCGAGAAAATCCGCAACTTCAATATGCCACCACCGGGCAAGTCTGATCTGCCACCATCGGGCAAATCCGCAACTTCAATATGCCACCATCGGGCAAATCCGCAACTTCGATCTACCACCACTGGGTAAATCCATACTTTAACTTTTGGAGTTTCCAGGTACATAACAATGACCACTTACAAAATCTTCCTAGACTTTCTTATAAGATGCTAGGGAGTCTATCCCATAAATCCACACTAACTCAAACAAACATTTACTTTGTTTTCCATCATAATAGTTGTTGTTGTTTCATTACCTCATCTTTCGTTGCTCACATCTTGGGCATCTTTGTCTCTATCAAATTAAAACTTGGAACTTCACGTTTCACCTGTCATTTGTTAGAGTAGCTAATTCTAACAAAATAACTTTACCTACATTGAGTTAGCGAGGCTCAATAAGGCTCAATAACTTTAAACATGATTCCAAGACACTAAATAAAACATAAACTCTTCAGTTTTAATTTCTCTGTCTCTGCCCAAAGATGATTATTTCCCAAATATAACAGCAACCATTTTTCTCCAACAATACGTTTGAGGGGTCCACTCATAAAGAACCGTATTGACGACTTTTCAACTGGACTCAATGCAGTGCATTCCATCACTGATGATCTAGACATAGGCACTCACAGCCACATGAAGAGAAACAGTAACAAACTATCTCTCTCAAAACAAGAATCCAAGACTCCATGGTCCAATCCTCCGTCATCCACAAATTCACTTCATCTAGGCCGATCCAAACACAGGAAGGTGAAAGCCTCCCAACAATTCTACGTGCTTTCGCACCTCTTCTGACACCTGCAGAAGACCCAACAATCTATCGACCTATTCATTACACAAGGCCACATTCACAACGCTAGTGATAGTAACAAGGCCATTCACATCTGTGGAAACCACATGATCTCTTGAGATGGTGGCAGTGTCATGAGTTGATGGATCAGTTGCCAATGGACGAATTCCATTCCAAGCAGAAAGCACATCTGATCAGCGTACCTTCACATTCAAGTAATCACTTATGGCATCCAAGATGAACTGAATCTCTTCTTCATGGGGTTCCGGAAGCATTGTTAAATTCGTATTGGAATCTGTAGTTCCAACAACTGTCCTTTCAAGCCAAGGAAGCATAAATACCATCCTTCCATCTTTTGTTTTAGCTACAATTAAACCCAAGCCTTCTGGAGAATAACAATCAGGAAGGATAATATGCACTCCACTACCATGTCCCTTTCTTACAAGAGTGGGAAAGAGTTCAATAGATTCCTGTGCAGAACAATATCGTGATAAATGCAGCATCCGAGTTCCTGCAAGTAGATCATAAAATTTTATTCTAGCCCAATAATATAATAGTTCAAACCAACTATAACAAGGCGTCATAGTTGGCAAAGCATGGCACAGATGTGGTGCATTTTTAATGATACGATCCCACTCCTCAATTGCATGAAAGACCAGTTTCAGTTGTCCATAATCAAGATTGAAAAATGCCTTTTCAAGTAGCGGAATCCTCCATGAATCAACTTGGTGGACCGCAACGAAGTCCCCGAAGAGAAATCATCTCTTTCGACTAGCCCAACTCGTAGATCACGAGTTGCGGCATCCAAAGCCACCCTACAGCAACCATGTAGAGTCTGGATCACTGCTCGTTCTGCAAAATGCCAGGTTTGTGCCTAGCTTCCTCCGCCATCAAGGTAGCCGCCATCGTTGCCTTGCCATACACAAAAAATCAACGTTCACAGAAACATTCCATCTTCCTCTGCATCGAGCCCTCCATGCACAACAGGAAACTCTTTCTCCAGCGATGGCCTTCACTGTCCACTGCGGGGTGGATTTCCGGCCGTCCAACCTCCAAAACAGTAACACATTCGCTCAAATCCCACTCGGCTCACTTCAAAGTTCACGCACTCATTCGAACATGTGCAGAAAGGTAATAACAACTCGTCCTTCAAGCCTTCGCAGCAGAAACTTTGGGGATACGACGCTCTGGTCTACTTACAGATTCAGGCGAAGCAGGAGCAAGCATGCAAATTGAGAAAACATGTACATATATGCAGTGGTCCTAACAACATATCTTTATCAAGAGGGTCTCCGAATTTAACTCGCTCATATGCATCAGTCAACTGCTCAATGACATGCTGGTATGTCTTCTCGTGGAGTAACAGCCTTCGGGAACTGGTGCATCGTTGTCTAGCAATACCAACTGCAGCAAACGAACAGATCGCACAACCATTGCAAAGTCTGCATCTTCCATAACTATAATGGCATTGTTTCCACTAAGTTCAAGCAAACACTTCCCAAATCTTGCATTGACTGCCTTCTGAACAATTTTCCTAACCTCACATAGGCTCTCGGCCTCTTCTGAGGCTCGACCTCCAAGAATGGGAGCTATGCCTCCACGCCACCGCTGCACTCTACACGCACTCCACGCAGCCCCTAATCAGGGCACCAACTGCCCATGGATGGACAACATCGCCAAAGAAACAGATCTAAGATCCACAACAACAACTTCAACAGACTTCTCCCTGCCACAAACCACGCAGCACGCGAACCTTTGGCTCTTCTCCTTGATCAACAGTTTCACAGTGCTCTCCACATTCGTCCTCTGCAAATTTGCGTCGGCACCCCTGCAACTCTCCACGCTCATATTTAATTCACCTGGAGTCATCGGTTCATCATAAAGGCCAAAGATAAGGGCAAGGGATCCAGGCTCAGCAAAATCATTCACTATGGCCGTCACTTCCTCAGGTTTGATCGCTAGGAAGCTATCGCTCTGAGCCCAAATGCTACCATCCTGACCAATAATGGTTGCCGTTGTGAGCTGATTTCCCCACCCGATCTCACATATATTTGATCAGCACGGGATTCTTCATTGGAGACTTCTTCTCTCGACCTCTGCTCTAGAGGAAGCTAATCACTATTCTCCACGGATTCCTTCACATACAACAAGCTCTGCTCACACCCATGGAAACCGTTTGCCAGGCAGTTCTCTCAAGGCAGTCGACACATGGAACCAGACAGCTATTTTAGTGTTCCAGGCATCCTACATGCCATCATTATTCTGATCTCCTCATTTTGATAGTCGCACCTCACACAACGCTCCTCAGGTGGGCAGCACTCTCACGGTCTCCAATCTGGCAAAAAACCCTTGAGAAATTGTTCTATTTGCAAAGTCGCAGGATCAACAAACTCGGCATCTGCGGTGAACAACACGCTGTCGATCCAACAGGAAGATCGATACACAGCTCACGGACTCTTAGATTTCTTCACAAGCATTCACTCAACAGTAGCACTCCAGCACATGATCGACAAACAAAATTTAATAAAAAAAACTATACAAATACAGTCATTTATATTCCTATGCCTAGGAAGGGCCAAAGGCCCTTACGGGATCTGATACCAAGATAAAATATCAATCTGCAAACTATATTAATTAATCAAAGAGATTACACACATTTATACATGAGGTAGTCTCAAGATAGGAAATCTATCTTGAATGCACAATAATGTGGTTGAGAGATTCTCTCAACCACACACTAAACTAGGAATGAATATAGTTCTAGCTACTTCCTATAATGTAGGAACAGGCTCCTCAAATAGAGAGTTACAACCACAGACAAGTAGGAATTACATATTCCAACTTTTGCAAATTTTCAGCCCAGATTCCTGGAAATTGGCTTGTCCTCAGCAATTTTCTCCTGCAAGTTGGGCGCTATTTATGTGAACCTGCAACCATCCAAAAAAAGTGTAATTAAAAGAATTCAAGGAGCACAAAAACATACATTCCAACCACTTTCAAATCGAAGGCATTATCGTGCAACATGTTGGGGATAACGATACTTGGAAGTATTTGTTTTAATGCAACGTGTTGTGCTTGGAGATATGGTTTTTAGGAACCATCATGGAGTGCGAGGGTATATGAGCATAGCCATCGTGGAGTGGATTTGATGACTCTAGAGCCATCGTGGAGGGTTGAGCGAGCATTACCACTGTAGAAAGGTTCGATGGGAATTAATTGTTTAGAATGTTTTTCTTTTTCATGACATTTCGAATTGTACCATTTAGGTTTATATTATATACAACATATATATGTTTTATTAAAATGTTTTGTAATAATATATTTAGTATTACGTACATACATAATTACAAATATATTTATACACATAAGATAAAACTAATTAAAGCACTCAACTACTGAAAACACTCATATATTACACACAATAAGTGTAAGTGTAAACACAAACACACGGATTACATTCAAGTTACTCTATTATATAGAGTTTTTTCATATCTAACTTATTCCTAAGTTAGAAGGAGAGGTTGAGAGAATTTCTCAACCATCACAAACCAACATCTCAAATATAGATGTAAGCATTAATCCCAACATCCCTTCTTAATGCTTACATTACATAAATTTGTTGAAAAACACAATCCTTCTTTAGCTTCTCAGTATAGGCTCCATCAAGTTGCCTCATAACCCTCGTAAAGGTGTAGTCTGCAAGTTGGATTCCCGAGTTCGACTCCTGAACTCCCGAATCAAGTACCTCCCGAAGTCAATTACTGGACATCATCGCAAGCTTCCGCATAACCTCATTAGAAGACCACTCTAAATATTCAACGAATGAGGGATCCTTCCCTAGATCCACAACTTCCATACTATCTAGACAACCATCCATATTGAGCCTTACTTCCACTCGATCTCTTAAGTACTGGCTTTAGAGACATAGATGAACTGCTAGTCATTCTATGGACGAGCTCCATCTACTGAGATACATGGGTGCCAACCATTGTATTCGCTAGTTGTATAGAAGAGCCGTCTAAATACAAAATGTATCTAGATTCAACTATTACATCATAACCTTCTTATCTATTTTGAAATTCATCATTAAATTCATTATCACTTAATTTTTAACACAAATATACTAATACATAATTAATGTATTTTTCAAAAAAAAAAAAAAAACATCCATGACATGCCCAACATAGACTCATTTCCAATCTTATCACTATACACATCTGCTTCCAGCTCTTTTGTAGCCGTAACCGTGGGATCGCTCACAATAAAATGCAGTTTTTCATTCCAAACTGGATTCATATCCTTATGATTTTTTGTGGTGTGTTTACTTTGCCCATCGAAATCCATAATAACATAAGGACTGAAACTTCCCTCTCCATCATTGGGCATCAGATTGTGCGCATTCACTACTTCCACAATTAATTTACTCATAGCTTCAGTCATTCCTTCCTACAAACTCTTCACTGCCAAATACATCTATGAATTCAATGCTGACTCTGTCAGTTTCAGGCTTCATTCACCGTCAACAACTTGCAGAATCTGAAACGGATTGAGCAACCAAATCCCTCGGTCGGAAATACATTCAATCTAGCGGAAGCTTCAATGCATTCAATCTAACAGCAGCCTCAACACATTCAATCTAACGAAATCAACTAAGTATTCCCCGATTGTGTCGTGGTTGGGCCTCATTCAATCTAACGGCAGCCTCCACCTCGTTTACCTCGCCATGGCACTACGTTTCACCCTACAGCAGACAGCATTGGCCTCAACCACCGTAGAGACAGAGTACCAAGTGCAGCTTTGTCTTTCGAATGTTTCACTTAGGAATTATTTGTAGCTTCATCATCGATATTGCACCTCTCTAATTAATGTAGCGCTTCTCACTGATATATCATTGCAAGCATTGATGTTCACAATCTGCATAGTCCACTATTCGTACAACATTTCCCAACACGAGCCTGGTGCTCTGATACCAAGATAAAACTAACTAAAGCACTCAACTACTGAAAACACTCATATATCACACACAATAGGTGTAAGTGTAAACACACACACACACGGATTACATTCAGGTTACTCTATTATATAGAGTTTTTTAGATCTAACTTATTCCTAAGTTAGAAGGAATTTCTCAACCATCACAAACCAACATCTCAAATATAGATGTAAGCATTAATTCCAACAACATATGATCATATTTAGTAATATATCTTAATAATCATGATCATAATAGGTGTACATGAATATAGGTACATTATTCAAAGAAAGATTATGAAATGTAATGAAGAGGCAAAAACAAGGCAAATTAAACAATTTAAATGGAATTCAACAAGCCATCTTGCCAAGACGACAAAATAAATTTAATACATTAAAAGGTTTCAAGGTTTACTTTAGAGGCTGAAGTCAAGTAAACTGAATATTGGAAGGTTGTTGGAGAGCCCATGATAATGATTGTGATCGCGACAAGTAAAAATTGTCTAAACCAAAAAAAAAAAAAAAGGACCTTAGCAAAATTAAAAAGAAGGGTCCCCATTTATTATGGTGAAATCAAATGCCAAATGCGAGGTGATGTAGAAAAATAGGAGCAATGCCACAAATTTCGTTCTTGTGACAAAAGGGTCCAAAACCAAAAGCGGAATTAGAAATGGATTTACATAATATTTCCAATATTTTTTTAAAATTAAATATAGGAGTTTTGTGGCTACAATAATTGGCGACAAACGTGAGAGAAACAATTATATCTCGATAGGATCAGACATAAGTTGTCCCAAAATATTTGTAAATTAGACCATTCCAAAGGGTCCCACACAAGACAGGAAGAAAGTACAGCGAGCACAAAATGATAATATTACTTGAAGGCCTAGTTCCAAAATTTTGAATCCAAAAAAAGGGAATATTGTTTACCTTAAATTAGAACTCTAATAATGAATAGTGAAAATAGATAGGAAGTCACTTTGAATATTAGTGAACATTTGATATAACGTTATCCATTTACATGAAATTACTTCACTGCCAGTGAGCTTGAACATTACCCTGACAAAGTTGTCATGGTACCATACAAGAATTTCCGAGGTGCCAATGAGCGTCCATAACCCCAACGGGTTTATTTGTACTCCCCACACATGTGTGCTTTCAACTCTCTTTTACACCACCGTTTTTATTATAATTTAGAGAATTTATTTTATTATTCTTTGTTTGGAAATTGGGTGAAGAGAGTGGGGTGGTACACAAGGATATATATTGAAAAACAGATTGAAGGCTATTAAATATTGACCTTGCTAGATCTATTTGCATCTACTAAAGAAAAGTATTTTATATATGTGGAGGGGGATGGGATGGATTCAAAATTTGTACTAATGATAATTCGTTCATCTATTTAAATGGGCTCAAACTATTTGAACCACAATTCTATGTTCTCCATGATAAATGATTAAGATATGAGAAGTAGGAAACTTATATTTAATTATACATAGAGAGTGGGGACTTCCCCGTGCGGACCAACCGGTGTTTTCATTTGAAATAATGTTCCTCCATATAACAGGTTGAAAACAAACCATAAAAGGAAATGTACATAAGAGAAAACATAATAAATAACAAACGGAAACAAAACTAAGTAAAATAAAAAATCAATCGATTAAGCCTAAAATGGCAACAAGACAAAATAAAGTGATCAAAATATCAAAATCATGTTTGGATAGGTTGAGATGGTGATACAGGACTATTTTCAATTAAATATGAATGAGGCTTTTCTGAATGTTGACTATGGTGCAATCATGTTTACAAACATGTTTATGATATTATCACCATGATATTAATATTCATTCAAAATAAGCTTGTAAAAGAGAAAAAAATAAATATAAAGCTTAAATTTAAATAAAAATAATGATGGTTATGATGATTAAAGTCCTAATTTACCATTACTACTTTATTCAAAACCCGAAATTAATGAAAATCAAACTAATTCTAATCCTACTATATACACACTAAATAAAAATTTGCATCAATAAAAACAACCAAGTATACGTTTATTTCAAAAGCAGCTATCGCATCAGTTTTTTCCATACAATTAGAGATATGACATGCGTTAGTAAATGCAGTAGAAAAAAAGTATAAGAAACAAAAACAAAACTATGTACATCTAACCTTAAGAAGCTATAAAAAGAAAAATTAGGTATAACAACCTTCACTTGAATAAATTCCTCTAAGAAAATCTCAAAAGGATCTTGAAAGTAAGGGTGAATAC
The DNA here is from genome assembly GCA_034641835.2 of Pinus albicaulis. Taxonomy (NCBI): domain Eukaryota; kingdom Viridiplantae; phylum Streptophyta; class Pinopsida; order Pinales; family Pinaceae; genus Pinus; species Pinus albicaulis. Next base: position 375,151,129 of record CM076569.1, on the reverse strand, counting down.
TTGATACCTCTTGAAGTTCATTCCAAGGAGAAGAAATCGAAAGGCTCAATTCAGACAGTATACCTTTAGATGTTGAATTATGTTGAAAGATGCCAGAAGTATATACATGATTATCCATTCTAATGTTATTAAAATCACAAGGAGAACTAGAATACCTAGCACTAGGAAGACAAGGCAATAGTTTTTATCATGACAAGCTTCCATAGGATTATGAATATGAAAATCCTTTGAAACCTGAAGATCAGGTACATCAAAACATACAATGTTTTTTTTATCTACACGAGAAAGTGAAATAGTAGAAAATGAATCTATTGACATATTGAAATCAATATCTCTTTGTGATGAAGGTATTTCAAAAATCTCATCATCGAAATATTTGTCATATATCGCTTCCCTTTATTGAAATTCATGTAAATGGTCTGATTAAGAATAATCAACATAATTAAAGAAGGTTGTTTGAAGATGATCAAGGATGGATATAAGAATCATTCTGACAAAAAATATGGTCCTCAAAGAAAATTGAACATGTTGAAGACATGTTTTCGTCAGAAATATCTATAATATCACTCTGGTTTGTATTTTGATCTGTGAAAAGATCCGGGTACAAAAAATAATGAAGTCCAAAGTATATCATATTATGCACATCCATATTATTTTCCTCATCATGGATATGTTGATCAATGTGGAGAGAAAGTAGATCTTATGTTAGAATTGAGTCTGCTTTCAAAGGAGTATTATCACATTGTTCATTATTTAGTTCTTCAGGTGCAATAGTTCTTGTTGAAACTACTTGATATTGACTAGAATGTTCAAGAGGATTAAGAAAGAGATTAAGAACATCTTGTTCTTTTGTGTGTGATATATTAGATTTACGGGAAGAAGAAACAATAAACTAGAAAAATTGTAATAAATCATCGTGAGAAGGGAGGTCTTTGAGGGGAAATCTAAAATAGAGAGATTTATATCTATTATAAAATTCATCAATCGATTCATTTTCTTGCATCGTAAGGGTTCCTATGTCAAAACGTAACGTGTCATAATATTAAAACTAATGTTCTGAAAGGAAAGTTTTAACAAAGTGTTCTCAATAATGTATAGATTTGTCTGGAAGTTTAGTATACCATCCTCTAATCCAACCTTTAAAAGTGAGAGTGAATGACCTACATAGCCCATTATCATTAGTGATATTAAAATAATTACATTTGACCAAAAATTGTGAAACATGATTTACCGCAGTAATGTGAATCTCACCATCATATGCTAGTCTAATCAAGGACAGGATAGGTTTCATGAGAAATTTTTTGGTAGGTTCAGGTGTCCTAAATGCATGACCCAAAGGATGAGCCATGATTAAAAAATACAAAATTTCACACAGATGGAAATTTGTGGCCCTCCTTCTAGCGCCAAAAATGTTGATGCCTAGAAATTTCATGGCTCATCACTTGAGAAATTTTCCGGTCTGAGTCCCAATTATTATCTTTTCCGTTGTGATGGAAATCCTGACTGGTTAAAATTGGTTTCCAGTTACCTGTATCCTAGAACTAGCCTAAGCTAACCTAGGTTAAACTATTTTCTACAATATGCACAAGAACAACCTTCAATTTTTTTATTAGTGCTAATTATAAAGATTAATAGACTGAAGGAAAATAGGAATCATCTGTATGATATTGTTTAGGTGAGATAATCCTTTATGATTTTACTAAAACAAAGGCTCAGTCTAGCCATTATGTTGCTTGCTCCTACGCAAGGAGAATTAAAGAATAAAATAATAAAATGCAACTAATTTTGTAATTCAACATAACACGAAAGGAAACCTATCTTGACTAAGCATCAGATAGGCTCGTCCTTAGTCAACAACTAAAATATTCTAATAGGAAGGGGAAGATCTGTGTTTGATTTTAGGGTGAAGGTTCAATCACAAATCCCAATGTAATTTGAAGATCTACAAATTTCTTTAGCACAAATGAAAATAAAGTAATCCTCATATAAAACTGCCAAGATGACCTCATTCACACACCTAAAATCAACTATACAATGAGCTCACTATAAATTTTCCATAAACCAAAGTGAATAATCTTCTCAACTTGATACAAGTTAGCGTAAGAAGAATTTGTAAAAATAAATAAACAATTATCTATCTTACAAACAAATCCCATTAAACTCATTTTTTTTATAAAATCAAGTAACAAGACTATATTACCCTTTCTGATCATTTCTTTTGTTATAAAGAAAAACTATTTTTCAAAACAAAAAACATGGAATGCGACGTATAATATACCAATATACAATTATATAAAACAGATCAGGAGAACAATTCAAAATATATATATATTACAAATTAATTGCAAACATAATATATTATAATACAATAATCATGGCATATATGTCAATTATATATTAAAACTAGAAAGTAACGATAATATGATTCTTGTCACTATACCGAAAAAAAAATAAAAAAACTTTTCTTAAAATAAAAAATACGCAGGACAAAGATACACCAGCCATGCTAAATTATGACTATGCATAAATAGAGGTTTTCCATGGACGAGAGAATGCAATATGCGCGCCCCCATTAAGTCAAATCAACTTTAGCAAGTCAATTCAACTGTCCAGCGAGTTAATTCGACCCTTCATTTCTCGGCGAGCCTTATTTCAGCTGCCATAGGCCCATTAATGCGGCCAGGCCGCTGATACCTGCTGTAGGATCATCCTACGGCGGGCATCAGCTGCCTGGCCGCATTAATGGGCCTATGGCAGCTGAAATAAAGCTCGCTAGATCATCCTACGGCGGACATCAGCTGCCTGGCCGCATTAATGGGCCTATGGCAGATGAAATAAGGCTAGCCACATTTCTCTGCCTTCCTCCCTCCATTCCCCTTTGTACACAAATTCTCCTTTATTTAAATAGACTATAGGATTATGAGAATTCGGTTCTCCATTTGAGATTCCGCTACAACAGAATGAAGATCAAATTTAATATGTACTAAGCCCCAATGGGGCTAAGATGGATATGTTTAGATACTCTTAGTTCGATCTGGTTCCATCATTAATGGCTATGTCAATATATAACTAATGGGAAAGCGTGGCCCTTGATCCAATTTTCCAAATTTCACAAGAAACTAGGGATTCCATTTTCAAACTCGTTTAGTTGAAGATGATTCCAACCTGTAAAGTATATCGAAACTGACACAATATTATTATTTTTGTTGTCTCAACATCATGATTTAATGTTGTTTGGTTTGCTGTAAAACTGCATGGCAAGGTCTCATATTCCTTAATAGAACTGTGACATATTATTTTTCTGGTGAGACTCACTACAAGTTTCATTAACATCGTCATTCTCTCCTCACTTTGCCAAATTGTTCCAACACACAAATGTAAAACAACAATCATGGCATTTAAATCACCCATTTATTAAAGAGATGCAGTGTTGGTTCTTCGTGCAAATTTTTAGCCCAGATGCCTGGAAATTGGCTTGTCCTTAGCAATCTTCTCGTGCAAGTTGGGTGTTATTTATGTGAACCTGCAACCATCCAAAAAAATGTAATTAAAACTATTTGAGGTGCACAAAAACATACATTCCAACCATGTTAAATCAAAGGTGTTATCGTGCAATGTGCCAGGGATAACAATGCTTGGAATAACGTTTAATGGAGATGTATTTTATTTAATGCAACATGTCGTGATTGGAGATATGGTTTTGAGGAACCATCATAGAGTGGGAGAGTATACGACCATAACCATCGTGGAGTGGCTTCGATGAGTCTAGAGTCATCATGGAGGGTTGAATGAGCATTGCCACCGTGGAAAGGTACGATGGGCTTGAGCCACTACATTAACCATCATAACGTTGAGCCTTTTAAAAATAATTATTGAAGTTGATAAATATCCCTTCACATTAAATTAGTTTTAACGCTGTCGGCATTAGAATTGTTTTGAAAGATTTTCCTTTCATGACATTTCTTATTGTAGCATTTAGGTTTATATTATATACAACGTATACATGTTTTATTAAAATGTTTTGTAATAATATATTTACTATTATGTACATGCATACGTAAAACTATATTTATAAGCATTACCATATGTTTAATAATAGATCTTAATAATCATGATCATAATATGTGTACATTAATATGGATACATTAATCTTCAGATGCACCTGACATGATATGCACTAGCGAAACTGGTTCATCCCATGCATAGGCTGACGAAGCCCTGCATTACTAGATCTGATCTGATGTGGAACCTCCTCTCTACAATCATTTACATGAGCTCCATGATGCACCTGATCTTCTGCCACACCCTGAATCACATGACACACCATGAGAACTGTCCCAAATTGCACTGGTGATCATGTTAGAAAATCGCACAGCGTCTGCGCTTGTGCCACAAGTCTTCAAAAGGCGAGGTCTCTCCTCATTGTGTCATACCTTGATGCTCTAGTTGACCCCCACATCCCTCTTTGCCCCCCTTGCCATTCTACTGCTGCCTTAGTCTCTCCACGAGTTCCACCAGTTGTGCTCCATCCCTCCTGTGCACCTCCATATTGGTGCTAAGTAGCTGGGAACCCACCTTGCTGCTCCCCTCCAGGTTGCGCACTCCCCGTGGTGTTCCCCCTCGCTGCGCGCCCCCCTCTGGATCTCCTCGGCTTTACAGATTCACCCTGATGCACACATTCAGAGGCAGGATCCCTCGCTGCGCACCCCCCCTGCGAGCTCCCCTGTTGCACAGTTCTCAATCACGCTCATCCCTACTTCGCTTCTCTATTGAGCGCTCCCGTGAAGTGCAAGTCACCATCTGTGGACCGACCCCTACCTCTCTATCATTTCACCTCCCCATGGCTCCGCGCAAATGCCAAAAGACCATCAGGGGTAGCCAAAGAGGCGCATTCACGGGACGCTATCAGCAAGGCCAATACAATCATTTGGAATCCATTGAGGGCTCCTCTTCTGGCAGCCAGGATAGGGAGGCACCTCAGCGCTATGAGAACACCCCGGAGGAGACCGCCCCCGCTTAGGAGAATCAGAGGGGCAGAAGGGGTCCTAGGAAATCCACGATCGCACAACCAGTGTAACCTATTCCCTGCAAAACCAGGCTTCTCCCGGTTCAGGGGGCCTCGAGGGAGGACACTGATATCGGGATTATTGACTCGGACGGTGTTTGGACACGTGTTCCTGATGAAATTTCATGAAGAGGCCAAAACAAGCCAAAAATTAAACAATTTGAAGGGAATTCAACAAGCCACCTTGCCAAGACGACAAAACCAATGGAATACTTAAAAAGGCCTCAAGATTTATTTCAGAGGTTGAAGTCAAGTAAACTAAATATTGGAAGATTGTTGGAGAGCCCATGATAATGGATGTGATCGCAACAACTAAAAATTGTCTAAAAAAAAAAAAAAACAAGAAGGACATTAGAAAAATTAAGAAGAAGGGTCCCCATTTATTATGGTGAAATCAAATGAAAAATGTGAGGTGATGTAGAAAAATAGGAGTAGTGACACAAATTTCGTTCATGTGAGAAAAGGGTCCAAGACCAAAAGCAGAATTAGAAACAAATTTGCATAATATTTCCAATATGTTTTTTAAATAATCTATGGGAGTGTAGAGGCTACAAAAACTGGCGACACGCGAGAGAGAAATAGTTATATCTAGATAGGATTAGATAGAAGTTGTCCCAAAATATTTGTATCTTATACCATTCCCAAGGGTCCCACACAAAACTGGAAGAAAGTAGAGAGAGCACAAAATGATAAGATTACATGAACGCCGAGTTCCAAAATTATGAATCCAAAGAAAGGGAATACTATTTACTTTAAATTAGAACTCTAATAATGAATAGCGAAAATAGCTAGGAAGTCGCTTTGAATATTAGTGCACATCTGATGTAACGATATCCCTTTACATGACATTGTTTCGTTTCCAGTGAGCTTGGACAATACTCCGACGAAATTGTCTTGGTACCATACAAGAATTTCCCCGCTACGAGCGAGCATCCATAGCCCTGACGGGTTTACTTGTACTTCCCACACATGTGTTCTTTCAACTCTCTTTTGCACCACCATTTTGATTATAATTTAGAGAATTTATTTTATTATTATTTGTTTGGAAGTTGGGTGAAGAGAGTGGGGTGGTACACAATGATATATATTGACAAAAATATGGAAAGCTATTAAAGATTGACCTCGCTAGACGTATTCACATCTACCAAAGAAGAGTATTTTATATACGTGGAGGGGGATGGGATGGATTCAAAATTTGCACTAATGAGAATTCATTCATCTATTTCAATGGGCTCAAACTATTTGAACCATGATTATATGTTCCCAATGATAAATGATTAAGATATGAGAAGTAGGAAACTTATATTTAGTTATAAATAGAGAGTACGGATTTCCCCGTGCGGACCAACCGGTGTTGTCATTTGAAATAATGTTCCTCCATATAACAGGTTGAAAAAAAACCATAAAAGGAAATGTACATAAGCAAAAACATAATAAAGAACAAATGGAAACAAAACTAAGTAAAATAAAAAATCAATAGGTTAAGCCTAAAAGGGAAATAAGACAAAATAAAGTGATCAAAATATCAAAATCATGTTTGGATAGGTTGAGATGGTGATACAGGTATCTTGTCGGGTTAAGAAGAATAAAGCTTTTTTGAATGTTGACTATGGCGCAATCATGTTTACAAACTTGTTTATGATATTATCACCATGATATTAATATTCATTCTTGAAATAAGCTTGTTAAAGAGAAAAAACTAAAGATAAAGCTTAAATTGAAATAAAAATAATGATGGTTATGATGATTAAAGTCCTAATTTTCCATTACTAATTTATTAAAAACCTAAAATTAAAGAAAATCAAACTAATTCTAATCCTAATATATACACACTAAACAAAATTTGCATTAGGAAAAATGGTTAAGTATATGTATATTTCCAAAGAACCCATAGCATTAGTTTTTCCCCTGCAATTAGAGATATGGCATGCATTAGTAAAGGCAGTAGAATAAAACATTAAGAAACTAAAACACAACTATGTACATCTAACCTTAAGAAGTTATAAAAAGATAAATTATGTATAACAACCTTCACTTGAAGCAATTCCTCTAAGAAAATCTCAAAAGGATCATAGAAGTAAGGGTGAATACTTGATACCTCTTGAATTCATTCCAAGGAGAAGAAACCGAAAGGCTTAATTCAGACAGTATACCTTTAGATGTTGAATCATGTTGAAAAATGTCAGAAGTATATACATGATTATCCATTTGAATGTTATTAAAATCACAAGGAGAACTGGAATACCTAGCACTAGGAAGACAAAGAAAATAGTTTTTGTTGTAACAAGCTTCCATAGTATTATGAATATGAAAATATTTTGAAAGCTGATGATCAAGCACATCAATAGATACAATGTTGTGTTTATCTACAAGAGAAATTGAAATAGTAGAAAATGAATCTATTAACATATTGAAATCAATATCTCTTTGTGACGAAGGTTTTTCAACAATCTCATCACCGAAATATTTGTCATATATAGCTTCCCTTTCCTGAAATTGATGTAAATGGTATGATTCAGAAGAATCAACAAAAGTAAATAAGGGTGATTGAATATTATCAAGGATGGATAAAGAATCATTCTCACAAAAAATATGGTCCTCAAAGAAAATTGAACATGTTCAAGGCAGGTTTTTGTTAGAAATATCTATAATATCACTTTGGTTTGTATTTTGATCTATGAAACGGTTTGGGTACAAAAAATAATGGACTCGAGAGTATATAATATTATGCACATCCTTATGATTTTCCTCATCATGGATATGTTTATCAATGTGGAGAGAATTTAGATATTTTGTTAGAATTGAGTATGCTTTCAAAGGAAGATTTTCACATTGTTCATTATTTAGTTCTTGAGGTATAATAGTTACAGCTGAGACTACCTGAGAATTATTAGAATGTTCAACAGGATTAAGAAAGAGATAAATAACATCTTGTTCTTCACTGTGTGATCTATTATATTTACTGGAAGAGGAAACAATAAACTAGAAACATTGTAATAAATCATCTTGAGAAGTGAGATCTTTGAGGGGAAATCTAAAACAAAGATATTTATATCTATTATAAAATTGATCAATCGATTGATTTTCTTGCATCGTAAGAGTTCTTATGTCAAAAAATAACTTGTCATAATCATAAAACTGATGTTCTGAAAGGAAAGTTTCAACAAAGAGTTCTCAATAATGTATAGGTTTGTCTGGAAGTGTAGTATACCATCATCTATTCCAACCTTGAAACATGAGAGTGAATAACCTACATATCTCATTATGATTAGTGATATTAAAAGAATTACATTTGACCAAACATTGTGAAAGCAGTAATGCAACTCTTACTATCATATTCCAGTCTAATCAATGACAGGATAGGTTTCTTGAGAAAGTTCTGGTAGGTTCAGGTGTCCTAAATGTATGACCCAAAGGATGAGCCATGATTAAAAAACATAAAATTTCACAAAAAAATAAAATTTCTATCCCTCCTTCTAGTGACAAAAATGTTTATGTATGGAAATGTCTTGGCTCAACATGTGAGAAATTTCCCGGTCAGAGTCACAATTTGACTATTTTTTGTTGTGATGGCAATCCTGATTGGTTCAAATGGGTTTCTAGTTACCTGTATCCTAGAACTAGCCTAAGTTAACCTAGCCTAAACTAGTATGTACAATATACACAAGAACAACCTTCAATTTCTTTATGAGTCGTAATTATAAATATTAATATACTTAAGGGAAAAAGGAATCATTTGTATCATATTTTTTAGGTGAGGTGATCCTTTATGATTTTACTGAAACCGGGGCTTAGTCTAAACACTATGACGCTTTCTCCTACACAAGGAGACAACGAATAAAATAATCATATGCAACTAATCTTACGATGCAACAAAACAAAAAAGGAAACCTATCTCAACTAATTATCGGATAGCCTCGTCCTTAGTCAAGAGATAAAATATTATAATAGGAAGGGGAAGAATTGTGTTTGATTTTAGGATTAAGGTTCAATTGCAAATCCAAAAATAATTTGAAGTTCTACGAATTTATTTAGCACAAATGCAAATAAAGTAATCCTCATAGAAAACTACCAAGATGACTGCATTCACATACCTGAGATCAACTATATAATGAGCTCACTATAAAATTTACATAAAGTGGATTGAATAATCTTCTCAACTTAATGCAAGATAATGTAAGAAGAATTTGTAAAGATAAATAAACAATTATCTATCTTACAAACAAATCCCATTGAACTCATTTTTTATGTAAACATGTAGCAAGACTATATTACGGTTTCTGTTCATCTTTTTTATGAAAAGTGTTTAAAAAAAAAACAATAACTACCATGTATAATATACCAATATACAATTATATAAAACAAATCATGAGAACAATTCAATATATAAATATATATTCAAAATATATATATATATATATATTCAAAAAAAAAATATATATATATATATATATATATATTACAAATTAATTGAAAACATAATATGTTATAATACAATAAGCATGGCATATATGTGAAATATATATTAAAACTAGAAAGTAACGATAATATGATTCTTGGCACTATACAATAAAAAAACTTCGCTAAAAATAAAAAATACGCAGGAAAAAGATACCCTAGCCACGTTAAATTATGACTCTGCAGAAATAAAGTTTTTCCATGGACGAGAGAATGGAATATGCGTTCCCCCATTAAGTCAATTCGACTTTATCAAGCCAATTCGACTCTATCAAGCCAATTCGACTCTCAAGCGAGTTAATTCGGTCCCTCATTTCTCTGTGTTCCTCCCTCCATTCCCCTTTGTATACAATTTATCCTTTAATTAAATAGACTACAGGATTATTAGAATTCGGTTCTCTCTCTGAGATTCTGCTACAACAAAATGAAGATCAAATTTAATATGTACTGATCCCCAGTGAGGCTAGCATGGATATGTTTAGATAGTCTTAGGTCGATCTGGTTCCACCTTTAATCGCTATGTCAATATATAACTAATGGGAAAGCTGGGTGATTGATCAAATTTTCCAAATTGCACAAGAATCTAGGGATTTTCTTTTCAAACTAGTTTTGTAGAAGATGCTTCCAACATATAAAGTATACCGAAACCGATGCAGCATATGTATTTTGTTGTATTAGCATCTTGATTTAATGTTGTTTGGTGTGCCCTAAAACTGCATGGCAAGGTCTCATATCCCGTCATGCAACTCTGACATATTATTTTTCTGGTGAGACTCACTGCAAGCTTCATTAAGGTCACCATTCTCTCCTCACTTTTCCAAACTGTTCCAACACACAAATGTAAAACAACAATCGTGGAATTTAAATCACCCATTATTTAAGGAGCTCCAATGTTCGTTATATGTGTGAATTGTTAGCTCATATGTCTATAAATTGGCTTGTTCTCAGCAATATTCTCCTGCAATCTGGGTGCTATTTATGTGAACCTGCAACCATCCAAAAAAAATTTAATTAAAACAATTTGAGGTGCACAACAACATATAGTCCAGCCATGTTAAAATCAAAGGTGTTATCGTGCAACGTGCTGGGGATAATGATGCTTGTAATAACGTTTAATGGAGGTGCATTTTATTTAATGCAACGTGTCGTGCTTGTAGATATGGTTTTGAGGATCCATCGTGGATTGGGAGGGTATACGAGCATAACCATCGTGGAGTGGCTTCGGTGAGTCTATAGCTATCCTGGGGGGTTGACTGAGCATTGCCATCGTGGAAAGGTTCGATTGGCCTGAGCCATTACATTAACCATTACGTTGGTCCATAATGTTGAGCCTTTTAAAACAATTATTGAGCTTGAAAAATATCCCTTCACATTAAATTAATTTTAACGCTTTTGGCATTAGAATTGTTTTGAATGATTTTATTTGTCATGACATTTTGAATTGTAGCATTTAGGTTATCTCGATGTGTAAGTATGTCAAGTATGTCGCAAGCCAAAAAAAAATGTCCGTTTGAACAATAATTTACATAAACATATAAATGAACAATTAAAAATTTATTAAAAATAAATTTAAACGATATAAACTTAAAATATGAAGAGATTTACTAACACTCAAAAAAGAGATATGGTAAATAAATAAAATATGGTAAATAAGTAAAAATATAAATAAACCATAGGTATGGTAAATAAATAAAACATGTTTTTATATTACTCATGAGGTATGGTAAATAAATATAAATATAAATAAACTAGAGGTATGATAAATAAATAAAACAGATTTTTATATTTACTCAATAAACCACTTTCTATTCACAAAAACTCAAAAAGAGGTTTTATTTAGGTGAAGCCTATGGGACAAATTATTATTAATACCATGGTACAAATTATTAATAATACCATGGGCCAAATACCATGGGACAAATTATTAATAATACCACGGGCAAATACCATGGGCCAAATAACATATTTATAAAAGAGGTATGGTAAATAAATAAATATAAAAGAGGTATTAAGAGGTAAGGTAAATAAATAAAAATATATCAAATATGATTAGAAATCAACATGTAATTATATATGAAGTATAAGTGTCAAATACCATGGACCAAATTACTATTAATACCATGCAAAAAAAAACATTATTGACCCTAACATTAATATTAAAATATTAATATTATTAAATTTAATATGTTTAGATTAATACAATATCAAATTTATTATATTTTAATATATTTTAATATATCATGATATATGATAGAGGTGGAGAAATAGGGGGAGTGACAAGGGAGATATGGAGATAAATTGAAGGAGAGGGGAGAAGAGGAATGAAGAGAGAGAGAGAGGGAGAAGAGTGAGAGAGTTAGAGAAGGGTAAGAGAGGGAGAGGGAGACATAAAGATGGAGATGGGAGAGAGATAAAGAGAGAGGGAGGGGGAAGGATAGAGGATTGGAGGGTAGAGAGTGAGAGAGAGAGAAAGAATGACAGGAGGAGGAGAGAAGGAGGGATAGAGAGATGGAGTTGGAGGTGGAGCGAGGAAAGGAAGAAGAAATACATAGAGAGGGAGTGACAAAAGAGAGATGGACAGAGAGTGTGTATGCTTATCGGTGAGATAAAGATACATATGAGTCATGGAGACAAGAAGGGAGAGAAGGAGAAAGGGGGGAGAGAAGGATAAAGGGAGAGAAATAGTAAGATAGTTGGAGAGTGAGATAGAGTGATGGGGGAAGAGAGAGGATTGGAGGATAGAGAGAGAGAGAGAGAGAAAGAAAGAGAGCTGGGGGGTCAAATAGAAGGAGGCGAGAGAGGAATGATGAGAGAGAGGAAGAGAGTGATGGGGGAAGAGAGGATTGTAGGAGAGAGAGAGAGATAGAGAGAGAGAGAGAGATGGGGGGAGAGAAAGGGGGGTAGGATATAAAGGGAGAAAGGAAGGAAAAGAGAGGGGACTTAAAAGAGAGGAGGAGAGACGGGAGGAGAGAGTGAGGGATAAAAATATGGATTTGGAGGGGAAGAGAGGGAGGGATTGAGAGATGGAGCTGGATGAGGAGACAGGGAGGGAAGAAGAAATACATAGAGAGTGAGGAGTGGAGAGAGAGGGGGAGTGACAAGGGAGAGATGAAGAGGGAGTGTGTATGTTTTGGGGTGAGATAAAGAGAAAAATAAGGAGATATGGAGAGAATGGGGGAGAGAAGGAGAGAGAGGCATATGGTAACAAAGTTGGAAGGTGAAGATAGAGAGAGAGGGGGGGGAGAGAAAGGAAGAGAGAAAGTGAAGAGAGGTAGGGAAAGAGATATGAAGATGGAGAGGGAGAGAGGGGGAGGTAAGAATAAAAACATAGAGGGTGAAAGGTGGAGAGAGGGAGAGGGAGTGATAAAGAAGATGGAGAGAGAGGGAGAAAGGGTAGCAGGAAGGAAGAGAGATAGAGGCGAGAGAGAGGGAGGGAAGGGGAAGAGAGAGAGAGAGAGAGAGAGAGAGAGAGAGAGAGGAGGAGGAGGAGGAGGGAGGGATAGATAGATAGATAGATTGGAGAAAGAGAGTTTATGTTTTGGAGTTGATATAGAAAAATAGAGTGAGATATAGATATAGATGTAAGGTGAAGAGAAAAAAAGATAGATGGAGAGGAGGGAGGGACAAGGAAATTGATAGATATGGAGTGAGAGAGAGTGTGTGTGTTTGGTGGGGTGAGATAAAGAAAAAAAAAGGAGAGATGGATGGATATAAAGATATATATGGGGGAGAGAAAGAAGAAGATTTCTTGCAGTAAATGCATTGATTTCAGTGTAGATGGTGATTTCTATCCTATTTGATTTCTTGCACTAGATGAATGGATTTTGGTGTAGATGTTGATTTCTAATGATATTTGATTACTTACACTAGATGGATTGATTTTAATATAGATGATTTCTAATCCTATTTGATTGCTTGCACTAAATGCATTAATTTGAGTGTAGATGATGATTTTTAATCCTATTGGATTGATTTCACTAGATGCATTAATTTTAATGTAGATTTTGATTTTTGGTTATATTTGATTTCTTGCACTAGATGAATTGATTTCAATGTAGATTATTTTTAATCCTATTTGATTTCTTGCACTGAATGCATTGATTTCAGTGTAGATGGTGGTTTCTAATCCTATTTGATTTATTTCACTAAATGCCTTGATTTCAGTGTAGATGGTGATTTCTAATCTTATTTGATTGCTTGCACTATATGCATTAATTTCAATGTAGATGTTGATTTCTAATTATATTTGATTGCTTGCACTAAATGCATTGATTTAAATGTAGATGATCTATAATCCTATTTTATTTCTTGCACTAAATGCATTTATTTCAGTGTAGATGGTGATTTCTAATCCTATTTGATTGCTTGCACTAGATGCATTGATTTCAGTGTAGATGTTGGTTTTAAATCCTATTTTCCTAATTGCACTAGACTCATTTACTTGAGTGTAGATGTTGATTTCTAATCATATTTGATTACTTGCATTGGATGCATTGATTTTAGTGTAGATGTTGTTTTCTATTATTATTTGATTTCTTGCATTAGTTGCATTGATTTCAGTGTATATGTTGATTTCTAACTTGATGTAATTGGATATATGATGGTACATTAATTTTAAATTCATTGGATTAATAGTGTGCATGCAATGATTTCAGTGTAAGCACAAAAAATTATTGACAATGTACATTGATTTTTTTGTTATAGTAATTCAACCTATTAATATTGGAGAGCAAGAGAGACAAGGTATGATGTTTACTACAAGAGCTCGAGCTAAATATTTAAATGGTTTACGATTCCAACTGTCCTTTTCAAATAATCAATATGAAAATATGACAAAACTAACATGGGTGAAAATAAGAATAGTAGAAGAAAATAGTTTGAAATCGATCACAATGAAGACTATTCGTAATTGACTACATTCTTATTATTCATAGTTTCTATCATTCAATATTATTTCATTGTCACTTTGCATTCAAAATTTTATTTCATCATTAAATTTATTTTACAATATTTATCATCTCAACGAACTGAGGTAACTAATCAAATTTAAAATTAAAATGAATCAATAAATCTCAGACATATTTAACATATTTAAAATGGTTATGTTAATATTAGATGTATTTACATATTATTGATAAAATTAATCATATGTTCCTCATATTATCGATAGATTTTCCTTGGTCGCACACGACTGAAACCAGCCTAGATCCATCTTAAATCCGGATCTATCAAGCGCCGAGAGGGATCAAATCTCTCGAGGTGAAAACCTTTCCTTAAGTTTGGCTCTCAAAAAAGAGGTCTTCACCTCGAGAGATTTTATCCCTCTTGGCGCTTGATAGATCCCGAGTTAAGATGGATCTAGGTTGGTATACAACATATACATCTTTTACTAAAATGTTTTATAATAATATATTTACTATTATGTAAATACATAATTACAAATACATTTATAAACATATGATCATATATTTAATAATATATCTTAATTATTAAGATCATAATATGTGTACATTAATATATGTACAATATGCAAAGAAATATTATGAAATGTAATGAAGAAGCCAAAACAATCCAAAAAATAAAAAATTTGAAGGGAATTCAACAAGCTATCTTGCTAAGATGACAAAACCAGTGGAATACTTTAAAAGGTCTCAAACTTTACTTTAGAGACTGAAGTCAAGTAAACTGAATATTTGAGGGTTCTTGGAGATCCCATGATGATGGATGTGATCACAAAAACTAAAAAAAATCGAAACAAAGAAAACCAATAACGACATTAGAAAAATTAAGAAGAAGGGTACTCATTTATTATGGTGAAATCAAATGCGAAATGTGAGGCGATGTAGACTCAATAGGAGCAGTAACACAAATATCGTTCATGTGAGAAAAGGGTCCAAGACGAAAAACAGAATTAGAAATGGATTTACATGAATATTTCCCATATTAAAAATATATATATATGGGAGTGTTGTGGATACAACGCGTTATTTCTTAGAGTTTCATAGACGATAATCAGAATCAGGGAGGAGCGAGCATAGTAGAAAGGAGGGAGAGGATTCCTAGGATTCCCACTAACGGGAGAGAGAATCTCTCTTTTAGGAGCAAGAAACCAACATTCTTAGGAGGTGGATGAACTTATCTACGGACTATATGTCCTCTCAACAATTATTTTCCTCGCAGGCTATCAAAATAAAAATCCACAAAAACCACTACAACATACAGAAAGTAGATTATCTAAATTAGAAAGGAAAAACCAAAGAAATTGATTGAGGTTAGGGTGTGAACCCTTCCTCTTCGTGTTTTGAATTGTAATACAATGTGTAGGCCTCCTTTACTTAGGAAAATAGAATTAAACATTAAAATAAACATGAGAAAATAGTCTCACTAAGGGAAAGCTACAAAAAAACCTAGAAAAGTTCTATAATTTTTTTTCAAAAATTAACATTTTGTTTTCTAAAAGTTGTATTTATCATTCAAATTTTGTGAAAAATGAATTTTCAATATAGAATCGAATTGGGTTTGTATTTGGACTGGGTAACTAAACCTTAAATTCTTTACAATACTCTTTTCAAAAAAATAATGACAAAATTCTTGTAGGAAAAAAGCTCATGAAGACATAGTTGAACCACGAAAGATGATGTCTAAGCTCCTGAGTTATTATAGCTTATGCTAAAGGAAGCCTCATGTGTGACGGAAGGACACCTTATGGATCATCTACAAAATTACTCCAAGTTAATTTTTCACTTAATAAAGTAGTGATTATATCTTAATCTATAGATGTTATTGTGAAAAATAATGATTCATCCTCATTTTAATAATAAATAAATATTTGTGGACTAGAAATGTAAGAAGTGTATTTGAATTAAATTGGTTAATCTCATATAACTTATTTTTTCACAATTTTTTTGTAATTTATGTTTTGTAAAATCATTCCATTGATTCGTGTTTTTCAAAAAGAAAAAAAAATTCTTTCGTTTATAAAATAGTATTTCATATTCATGGATTTTCATCCTGTTCATCAAAACAACAAAAAAAAAATATATATAAACTTCTACCTTTTCCATCTACTATTTTGTTTTCTCTTTTGCTATTGTGCTTTTATCATTTTCTATAAGACATTACAAAAATAATTAGAAAATTGTTATATTCTTCTATGATTTTATATATTTGTGATATGACTCTTTTATATTATAATTTAAACACAAGATAGTTATAAAAAATAGAAAGTTAACACCACTAATCATTCAAATCCGAATTGTCCCTATACGTTGAAAACTTTATTTTTCATATATTGAGACATTGACCATGTCGTTATAGTCTACAACCTTCTTCAGACAAGTTGCATGCCACTTGATTTTTCTATCTATAAATGTGACTAAGGGAAATCCTTTTAAAATCCTTAATCGACCTCTTAGTCCTATACATCCAACTCAAGAGCATAGAGGACTCAAGGGAATTATTCTGATTAACATAGTCTATAATAACCTTAGAGTCCCCATGGACATCAACCTCTTGTATGGCCAGTCATCTCACACAAAAGAGGTCCCCCCCATAATGCAATAAGTTATGCTCTAGTGTTAGTACCCTTGCCACTATACCATCTGAATTGGATAAAGTCACTAGGACTCAAAATAATGCACATACCACATCCACAAGTACCAAAAGGAGAGGACCCATCAAAATAACCTACTACGTAATTCTCCCAAATTTCCTTTAAAAAAACACTTCTTTTTGGATCCATATTCATCAATGGTCGATTTCTAAATAGTATGCCAAAACCTTTATAACTATTCTCCTCACATATGGCATAGAATGATAAAAAATATAAACATTTGTAGCCCTCCATATTCCCCACATGACCTAGAAGGGAAGGGCCTTGTATTCGTTATACTCTATGAACCATTGTGAGAGGCACTTATTAATGAAAGATCTATCCTAGAAGACATTAAAACTAAGCATATGTAGGATCCCAATATAAACAGAGGACAAAAAAGGACACAAATGAAATAGGTGATCCTCATCTTATGTATTCTCATAGAAAATTCTATACCTACTAGGACCTTGAAAAACCTTTTTCAACAAATTATCCAATGTAAGGATTTTATTATGAAAATACATCCAAATAAAAAATTTCTACTTTCGTGGGATGCCCCACTTCCATGTATTTTGGAACCAAACTGTGGATAATATAACATCACGGCACTGAGATATGTAGAAGTGTATATCTTTAACCAGAATATTCCATTTAACACATACTCCATTCCATAACATCCAATCATCCTTTTTGAAAATATTAATACTTTCCAGAATCAACTGAAGAATGTATTCATCCATTCTACCGCTAATGGATCGGGTAGACCAATTTCCATAGCCTCCAAGAAATAATTCCCCACCATTCTTCTTCCCCTATCTACAAAAATATGACTAAGAAATACAAGTCCATGATTATTCAAATAAAAACTCAGTGGATAAGACCGACAGTGGTTTCCATCCATACCTTTTATCACTTTTAGGCCAATATCCACCTTCGTCCCTATGCCAACCTCCCAAATCATATTTCCTAGAAGCCACTAATTTAACTTTATCATGTTCCTTTGATCATGTGAAGCCACATTATTTTCCAGAGCCCCCATTCTAATCCAATCAATCATCCCTCTATTCCTAAGGTATTTTTCTCTAATGATTTATTGCAAAATGCATGCTCCATACACGGCTCGCCCAAAATTATTTAATTAAAAATCATTATTAAATAATTCTAAATCCTTTATACCCCATCCACCAGAATCCACATTTCTAGTTCGATATCCAAAGGACACAAGGTGGACTATCCTTCTATTTCTTGTCCCATCCCATAGAAAATTTGCAATAATGGAGTTGACCTGATTTATGATCTCCTTCAACAGCTTATAAATGTGCATCCAATATATCGCTATAATTTTCAAAACTGACTAACCCCATCGATAGCCACTTATGGGACCATAAAAGAAACTTCTTCTCAAATTTCTTGATGATCCACTCCCAATCTCTAATCTCATAACTAGTTGGTTTAATAAGAAACCCTGGATATTTGAATCCTCCCTCTAGTGGGACTTGCTAAACTTCAAAAATATTTTCAATATTCTTTATCAAAATCTCCTCAAGATCTCACGAAATCAATACTATTTTTTCCTTACTCATAACTAAACCTGATGCTTCACAAATTCTCTAAAAGATGAACGAATCTGGTGAAAATATTTCTAGTCTAAGACTGATACTTTCCTAATCATAAGGAAATCATATACAATTTCAAGTGTGTAAGATGAATATTCCTACACATTCTGCAACCAAAAATATTACCACATGTGCACTCTGTCATAATTATCCTACTTAAACCATATTTAACAATCAGAAACATGAGGGGAGGTAAGGGACAACCGTGTTAAAGGCCTCTAGACGCTCTGAATAACTTTGTAGGAAAACCATTAATAATTACCACAGATTTTATAGTTGAAATGAAAGCATAATCCACTCGACCATCAATGAGCCAAGACCAATTTTATGAAGGATCAACCATAGCAATTCCCATTCCACACAATCGTAAGCTTTACTAAGGTTGATATTCATAAGACAGGCAACAATCTGCCTAGTTTTGATTGTGTGGGCGCACTCTTATGCAATAGAAACATCAACATGAGTTTTCCTTTGTTCTATAAAACAATTTTTTTTTTGTAGTAACATACTTAGAAAAAATCAGCTTGATATTATTCACTATCACCGTTGATATCAATTTGTAAACCGAATTACATAGGGAAATAGGATGGTAATATTCAAATGAAATAGGCTTCGATATATTAGAGACAAAAGCAATGGCAGTATAGTTTCCTCATCATGTAATCAAACATAGGTGACAATATTCTTTGGTTGTAGCACAAATATCATCGATCATAATATCCTAGAAATGTAAGGCGATCTCCATAGACTATCCATCTAGTCCTAGACTCTTGTCCTAATACATATTCATTGGTAAGTGGTCTCCCCACATATTCATTTTCTTCCTCACTGACAATGAATGGAAAGTGATTGATATACACCATTTTTTTTTCGAAGGAAACCCCTTCCTTTGCTCTAAATTATTGGCTAATGAATCCAACTATAGGTTGGGTTGAATGAAATTAGATATATGTGCTTTTTTAATATCATTGATAAATGTTATTTTTAAAATAAAAATGAAATATTGATATTGCAGCTATATATAAAGGATACCTGGTAGAAATATTTATGGAACTCTCATTATTAACCTGAGGACCCAATGTGAAGAAGATGAATATTTCACTCTCACTTTTGGTGATAAAAAAATATTTAATGCAAGTCCATATTAAATAGTAAAGAGAACATTAGATTTTTATTTTTTTTAATGTAAGGAAGATGTGTAATTCTCATTCTTTTAAAAATATTTGCATATAATATTTAAATAAATTGTTTGAATATTCATGTTAACTAATATTTTAATATTGACTAGAATAAAATATTTCGATGTCAAAAGAAGAAAGTAACTATAAATTTAAATAAAAATGAATTACATTTTTATTAAGAGAGAAATGTGTACATCTCTTTTTCATATAAAATTGATGTAGAATTTGAAAAATATTAATAAGAATAATTAATATTTATATTGATAATTAATATTAATATTAATAATTAATATCAATATTAATATTAATAAATAATATAAATATGAATTTTATTTTTAATGTTAATATTATAAATTGGCCTTTACAACTTCTACTGATATTATCAATTGAAAGAGGTGGAGATTTTATCATATTATTACACTCCATAGAAGGATTTTGATAGTCGGTTAGGTTGTTGGACTGAAGTTTTCGTCGGTCTGATAGAGGATATTGTGAATATCGTTATTAACTCTATACATATTGCAATTACATCACACCTCAGTATCTAGCCAAATTATACACACACATAAATGTGTTCGCTAAAATATTAGGACCGACTATCCCGACGATGAAAGTGACTCAATCATCCTATTTTTCCCCATATGTCACATTGTATGTTGGAGAGACATAAGGAAAATGAAGAGTGAGCTTTGTAGTTATTGTCCTGCCATCCGGTGCAAATTTGTAATCATTTTGAAGACGAGAAAGGGAGAATGGTAGTTTTCCATGTTTTAGTACGACAAGACACGATGGGGGGGAATTTGTTGATAACAGTTGAGATATTTCCAAACTCCACATGCTTGTTATTTAACGAAAACCATTCTTGGTTAAATTTTTCCTCATCTCATCCGATTTGATCTTGTTTTTCGAAACAAATTCTTTCTTAATGGATATTATTCATGTAACATACCACCATTACGAATCAATGTTAAATGCTTCAGTTTTTTTCAGGAAAGAAAAAACATTGGAATCATGTTAATATTAATAAATCCAATACCTGTATACCCATGAAACTCATCAGATCCTACTAATCCCATAAGAAATCATGAAATAAACTCATAATACTAGCACCGCAATGGGTATAATAGTTATCAAAACCCATTTAGAACATAAAAACTAGAAACTCTGTTTCCTAATACACAAAGTATGATAAAAAATAAGAGTTCATTTTCAACAAAAAGGTAGTTTAATCTAGCTCTAAAGACTTAAAAATAATTCAGAAAAAAAGAAAAAGAAAAAAAAAACTCCTATCGTAGTATTAGTGAGATTTCAACATATTGGGAGAGAGTTTTCATTTTGGATATGATCAAAATGTCTAAATCTTAATGGAAGTACCCTAGAGCAGTATACAAACATTTCTTTAACAATGGATCCGCCATGATGTTGTACTACTCGTAAACATGTTCAAAAGAAATGCTTGTGAAAGTTTTTTTCTTCATCGATATGTACATTATTTTTTGATAGTTTGGATGAAGAGAGGTTTTTCCTTCCATTTATCCATTCAAAAATAACTCTCGAGTCACCATAGATGGAAAAAATCTATAAGTTTAGTCTCCTACCATTGTATAGTAGTCCCATAGAGAAAGTATTTATGCTCTAGTGTTTGTGCCACTTCCTCTAAACCAATAAATTTGTATCTGATCATTTATACTTACCTATATAATAGCCCCACATCCACATTGCCTGATCATGTTGTACTCCTCGTAAACATGTTCAAAAGAAATGCTTGTGAAATTTTTTTTCTTCATCGATGTGTAAATTATTTTTTGATAGATTGGATGAACAGAGGTTTTTCCTTCCATTTACCCATTCAAAAATAACTCTCGAGTCACCATAGATAGAAAAACTCTATAAGTTTAGTCTCCTACCATTGTATAGTAGTCCCATAGAGCAAGTATTTATGCTCTAGTGTTTGTGCCACTTCCTCTAAACCAATAAATTTGTATCTGATCATTTATACTTACCTATATAATAGCCCCACATCCACATTTCCTTTGCTAGGCATCTTCGTTTAAATACCCTGCTCGAAACACAACCTATTGAGAATACGTAGGATTCCTGCAAAACTTATCTTTGTGTTGCATCATATTTCCTTCTCCAAAATGGGAATGGATGTTATTGCATATATGAGCAACATCAATTGGGAAGCCTTCAAATATTAAATATTTTTTCCTCGCCGTAATTCCCAGGTGATGAAAAGAGTTAAATTTTTGTGATCCCCATGCCTACAAAACCACCATTTAAAGCATGCTTTTAGCAAGGAAAAAACTGAACTTGAAAATAAAAGGAAACATTGCAAGATATGAACCCAAAACACAACCAAAAAATGGGCATTGTAGCAATATATGTAGAAATAACATCAAACTGGACCATTTACTCCTCTTTTGAAAATGTTGTCCCGTGTGGGGATACGATTCCTCCACACCAAGTGTCAAAAAATAATGATCTTCATATCAATTGTAACAAAATCAAGTTAAAAAAGGAAAAATAAGACCAAGGTCATTGGACTCGTATTCCAAGTTGAATGTTGGGCAAAATATCCCAGTGGGTGTTTATTTCGGTTTATTATGGCTAAGGAAATTCGAAAAGAGATTGGCAAAGGGATTGAAAAGGAAAAGATACATTATTTGGTATTTTATTTATGAAAATAAAGGAAATTAGGAGAAAAGAGAGGTGAAATCTCACATAATTGCATGAGAGGAAAATTGAAGAAAAAATAGAGGAAATTGAAGAAAATAGAGGCTCCAATGATAAAAAGGCTTATGAGTATTAATTCATAGTTTTTGTCAGTTTTAGCTTGCAACTCTCTATATTGTCTCATACCCTTGCACACTTACAAAATTATTAGAGCACTCTAGCATTGGAGAGAGAAAGAAAAGGAAGGACAAGGAAGAAAAGAAAAGCAAGTGGTAAGAAAGAAAAAGTAGGATCAAGTAGCTTCAACAAGAATACTTGAAAGTAACAGGTTGCATGTGTGATTTAATAGTTGGTTTGTGAATGCATAGTACATGCATGTATGCATTTGATTCTTTTGTTGCCATGGGCTTGGGTTTTACCAGGTGTGACAGTGGTTTCAACCTTGTCTTGCCATTTTCGGATAGACATTGTGTGATGGGGTTCTATCATTCGATTGAGCATTAGATTGCAAGGTGGTTTTGGAACCGGGTGAGGCAGTCTCAATAAAATTCCCAAGGGTCTAGAAATCCCTTGACTGGTTTTGGAGAGATTGCGGTAAATACTGAGGGTGGAGAAGGGAAAATTCCTCAAGGTATTGGTGAAGAAAGTTTTTTGAATCCAAGCTTTTTTTGGCCATATGAATCCCTTGACCATTTATAACAGGATTGTGGTAAAGACTGGTGGTTTATTTTCTCGTTTTAGGCCTAGTGATTCGTTGATCGATTTTGGCAGGATTGCGATAAAGCCTGAGGGTGGAGGTAGTTTAATCTCTAGGAATCTATTTTTTTTTTGCTGTCAAATTCATGCTTAGAATATGGCACGACGATAAGTGGCTGAAAGAAATATTTGGTTCAATGTAATCTATGGTCGAGTGGTACATAGAAGTCCCTGACTTGGTTGGATTTTGCATATGTTAATAAAATCTCTTTTCCTCTTGTATTTCATGAGTACTTGTACTTGTGATTATTTCGCTTTGATGGTTGTTCTATCATGGTTATTATTCTAGTTATATGATGGTTATAAGCATGGTTCCATAACAGGTTCTAGCTATGCCTCTTGATGTATTTGATTTGTTAATGAATGTATGTACTGAAAAATGTTATTGCAACTATTATGAGAGGGCATTATACATTATTGATGATTATCATATAAGCATCAGACCCCTATGTTCATATATGCATTCATGACCTGTATATTACATGTTATTGATGTGTTTGATGAAATAATTGTCATGGTTAGGCTTAGTTAGGTTAATTTTTTCTTTCAAATTTGTATGTCTATATTTTTTTTATGTAATTTATGCATCAAATAAGTTACATGAAGTTTTTGGCAGTGGTATGGAGGTTGATCTCGAATTTAGGCTTAGAATCTCGAACAATTGACTCCTAACTACAAAATTTGGGTTGCAATCGCATGGATGCAAGCTTGTGCATGTGGTTGGAGGCTCCCAACCTCATGGAGGCCTTGTTGTGGGTGTGGTTGAGGTCGCAGGGCGGAGAAGGAGGGGTTCAACTTAGGGTTTGGCCTCCTGGGATGGTTTCTCAACGTTTGTGGGTCCTGTAGCACCTGTAGGATGTTGTGGATGGTATGTAAAGTCTCATTTTGTCGATTTCACTTCCTTAATTGTAATTAGGTGGTTGAGTCATGTAATAGTATCCCAGAGCTCATGTTTACCCTGATAGACCGGTCAAAGCGGGTAATTGTGGGAGGTGGTGTTACATACATTTTCCAACTCTATAATGTCATGTACTAACTTTGATCCATGATACCTTTTATAGAACCAAAAATGTATTTATATACTTCTGAGACAACTAAATTTCCATCACGAAGAACCCCATTTGATATGAGGACATGTTCACAGCCCTAATAGTAATTCCAACCATCTTAAGATTTAAAATGGATTGGTTCCATTTTTCAACATTGAAACTAGCAATACCAACCACTTTAGCTACTTTCCAGGAAGGACATGTGTTCAGCATATCAGAGCCCTCATATGCTTGTTCTTTGAGAAAAATATTATTTACATGTAGAGCTTCTAATACCTACACAAGTTGGTTATGTTTAGATTGCATACCTTGAATAGGGTGTATTCCTACCAAGATATTACCCCCATTTCCAAATATCTATTGCATGTTATCAAAATACCAACATCTAATTTTAAGGAAATGAATCCAAATAGCTAATATTAAGGAAATGATTCCAAATATAAGACCCATTCCTCATAGTGACATGCCTAAGTATGTACCATTCCAGAACCAACTTGCCTTTCAGATATTTTTGTTTTATTATGTCCCTCCAAATATAGCCTCCAATTAAGGCTCACCATAAGCTCACTTGATCAAAATCTTAAGGTCCAATAACCCCCATCCACGAAACTCCTTCCCATGTGAAATGGCATCCATACAGAAAAGATGGAATTTATATCCATCATGGCCCCCGACCACATGAAGTTTGCAGGAATGGTCTTAATATTTCGAATAGGTGCATCCAATACATCGAAATGTGTTGGAGGACCAATTGTGTAAGGATGTAAATGGTCTTAATATTTCGAATAGGTGCATCCAATACATCGAAATGTGTTGGAGGACCAATTGTGTAAGGATGTAACTGCCACCCAAAAATAACCATCGATGTGAACAGAGTGACAAACAATTCTCAAATTTATTCAATATCTATTGTTAGTCTATTGAAAGATATTTATTTGGCTTCATTTTGAAACCCATGTATGTGAAAACCTTTCCCAAAACATAAGTATCTACCCCAAATAAATTTACAATATCAGCAACCTCCTCGTTGTTGTTAGAGGGATGAATCATTATATATTTCTGGCTATTAGAATATAATCCTGATGCATCTCCAAATCTAGTAATGATAGAATGTAATATCCTCCATTGAGACAAGGAAACATGTTTGAAGATAAGCACATCATCCATGAACATTAGATGAAAAACATAGACTCTTTTAGTTACCTGCAGACCACGGAAAAGGCCATCATCCCGAGGTTCCTTTATCTTTCTATGCAGACCTTCAATAACCAGGAGAAACAAAAATGGAGATGAGGATCATCCTTGTCAAAGACTTTCGGAAGCCCTGAAGAAGTTCGAAGGAACCCAAATTATCAGCGCTATGTAACTAACTGACGTTACACACACCATTATCTAGTCAACATCATCCAAGGATAAACCTATCTTGGCAATAATCAACCAAAGAAAGGTATAATCTATGCAGTCATAAGAATTTTGTAGATCTAGCTTCAATACCAGTGCATCTTACTTCATCGCCCGAGTGGAATGAATGCACCAGGAAATGGCAACAACATCCTGAATCTTTCGATTCTCAAGGAAACCAAATTGATCCCTAGAAATATATACAAATAAAGTGTCTTTTAATCTATTTTCAATGATATTAGAAATAAAATTATGAATGATATTGCATAGGGATATCAGGCAATAATATTTCAATGAAGTAGGGAGAGAAGACTTTGGAATAAGCGCTATAAAAGTAGATTTTATCACCCCTGCAACCTGTCTCGATCGCTTAGACTCCTGCTCAGCAGATCGTTACCCATAATGTAAAAGAAATGAATGAAAATATATACTATCCACCCATTCAGACCTAGGAATTTATCCTAGGAGAAAGAATGAAGAACCATGGAAATCTCTTCCAACCTGACAGTCCGAACCAAAAAAGTATTAGCATCAACCGAAAATATAGTTGGGTATGCATCAACACACCATAGTTGATTATGAATGTCCACATCAGGACGCTCCTTGTATATACCTTTGAAGTATTTGTAGGCTTATTTTTGTATATCCATTGTATTAAAGACCCTGCCACCAACCTCGGTAACGATTTCCCATATGGTATTTATATTCCTCCGTTGCGTGACATATCGCTGGGAAAAAAAAATATTATGGTCCCCATTCTTTACCCAAATAACATGACTTTTCAAGCTCCAAGTGTGTTCCTGCAGCTTCTGGATGTGTCTTTTCTTCAATTCCAGATATTTTAATAAGGATTGGTGTATGGGGTGGAGAAACGATGTCCATTCCTCGAAATAGATGATCCATTTCTGCCTTTATCTCTGTCAGATCCTACTTCAACTCCATTTTCTTTTCACATTCCCAAGAATGAATCAAATTCTTTAGATTACGTAACTTATCCATAATAAGATACATCAAAGAACTGTCTTCAGCGTTGTTGAATGACAACCAGGATTCACAAACGATCATATAGAAGTCCTCCTCCCCGATCCAACTATGATTGAACTTGAAGGGTAGACCTTTCCAAGTCTTCTCCCCTTCCCATTTTAAAATAATTGAAGTGTGATTAGATAACCTTGAATGTGATACACATGAACGCATATGACCCAAGAGCTCCAAAAGATTCTCATGCACCAGGAATTTATCTAACCTTTTTCCAATATGTTTTGTGCTCGATCTACCATTGCTCCAAATAGGGACTAGAGGAACATGTTTGACATCCACTGTGTAATTATCAGCAAACAGGTCCCAAATTAAAGTGCTCGTAGGATCAATACAATGCCGAGATCCCAACGTTCCTCCCCGGAAACAATGATATTTAAATATCTAGCCATGATCATGGATCCAATTTTTAATATTCCATAGTCATCCACCCTTTATCAAAAATCCTCCCTATGCCTGTATAGAGAATACATATTGAGAAAATGGATACGACAAGACAAGCCCCTCACAAATCCCGAAAGGCGGATGCCTACAAAAACAAAATTGTATGCTTTAAGATTAACCCACCTGCGATCCCAAAAAGCTACCAAACCATGAGATAAAACACTGGATTCCATAGCTACTAAGTACCAACTCGGACAAAAAGATGAAAAATACGCACATAAATAGACAGTACCCAATTCCTAAGTAGACATTACCCAATTCTGAAGCCAAACAGCAAAGAGTTCTGAAAAATTGTGGGATGGAAACCTGCTTGTAATTTCAAAGTTATTTTTGGCATTTTCCATCGTTAAATATTGGTATCATCTTCTCCTTATAAATCTTGATATGTTTGATGTTAACGAAGTCGACTTCAAAATTTTCAGGTCGAAGGTTTGCTTAAAAATTCCACGGATTCGCCTTTGGTAGAAAACAATGTTGTTAGACACATGATTCTTCAGCAATTTAATGTTTTCATGTGAATCATTTCCTTCGAGATGTCTATGCCACAAATCAAAACTTTCATATGTGCTATTTTTGAAATTAAAGCTATTGGAACATGGTTTAAACAAACAATTTTTGTATCTATATTATGTACAATAATGGATTCCCTGTGCTTACTGATGATTGGTTGATTGGTTAAGTTAACAAGTAGCTTAACATGGTTAGTTTTTTTGTTTAGAGAATATTGAAAATATCTGATGTATTTTGTTAAAATTTGGCAGAAATTTTCGAAAATCTGAGTTAGAGTTGTCAAATTTTAAGATCTTAAGTGTCTTATGTGTTTTCAATGGTGTCTAATCTATTTCCACTATATAATCAAAAATAAATAAATAAATATAAAAATAAAAAATTCAAACACTCTCAAAGTCATAATTTTTGAAAAAAAAATAACAAATTCCCAAAATAACCATCCAAACAAAATTGTAACAATTGCGACCTTAATAGACAATACCTTTAATTAATAATTAATAATAAAATAAACCTGGATATATATATATATATAATCTTTTACTCTCTGTCTATTTGCAATGCTTTTAATGTTTCTGTGGACATTTATTTGTGCAGAATATTGATGAGAGAAATAAATCCATTCATTTTTAAAATATGAATTTTTGGTAGTAAACGCCATCGAATCTTGCGGATGGCGGCTTTAAACGAGGGTGTGTCGTTTCTTTTTTAAGTTTTATCATCAACCTTACATTTTTGCATTAGTACATAGAATTTGACTTAAGAGTTGTTATTTATCACTTTACATTATTTGAGTCTTCACAAACAAAATTTTCACCCTATATGCTTTGAAATTTTGCTTCTATCAATTTATTGACGTCCTTTCTTCAAAGTCGAATCCATTTGGCATTTTTTTATTCACGTTGCAATTAACGCATGTGTTTTAAGTGTCTTAAATTTTACTAATGTGGATCTCTATAAATAAAAATATAGATTAATAAATAAGAATCAGGTATGAATAGATTATTCATTTTTTTATTACATTGAATTATTAATATTTTTAATACTCATTATTATTATTATTTATTGTAGCTTAATAGAATAATTGTTGTGATTTCTGAATACATTAAACAGAGGAAATGTGTTTCCCAACAACACAGAGACTACAAGAAATTATGAAAATTAAACAGTCATACACACAAGCAGTGTAGAACACAGGAGAGGAACAAACTTCAGTTTTTTATTCCTTTACTCTCTCACTACAAAATTAAATTACATTTATTTTAATAAAAATGGCTGAATCCTGAAAAAACTAATCTATCCAATGCAATTCAATTGTTGAACGGACGTTCAACAACTAATCGTCCTTGGGTTGTCAAAAGAACCATTCTTTCATTAAAACATTGCACAGACTGTATTTTGAACTACACATGAAAACACGAAAAAACGCGTCCAAAACACAAAAAGGGTGGATTTGAAATATTATGTAATACGGTTCTGGTCCACAACACATCCACGTAAATCAGTGATTTTAACTTTAACTCTTAGCGCTATTCATTAAGCTTTGCGGGCTACGATGTGCGATAGTGACGTGGCACATATCGCATCGCATCCAAAATAACATAGCTTGCAGGAATTGCACGAAAACTTAAACTTATGCGATTGCGATATGCGACAGTGATATCGTATCACAAAAAATATAACATAACTTGTGGGCGGCGGAAGGTAAAGTTAAAAACTTGTGATTGCGAACTTGCGTGTGGTAAAGGTTTAGGTGGGTCTCGCAGATATCACATCAGCAGAGAAATAAGTTTCATTGCAGGATTAAATGGTAAGTGATAAATGTTGCGATGTGTGGTATGCGGGTGGTAAGCAAAGGTGGGTCCCGCTGATATCGCATTGGCAGAGACATAAGATACGGTGAGGGCTTAAGGTTAATACTTAAATCTTGCGAAGTGCGAGCGGCAACGCGGTAAGTTGTGGTAGGTGCAAAATGCATGAATCAAAGGTTTTGCGGAAATACAAAGGGTTTATGGGTTTTGAAATGCGGTGGATGGTATATGTGGGTCCCACCAATATCGCATTGGCGGAGATTTAACTTAACAGAGGAAAGGCTTATGGGTAAACTATAAAAGTTGTGGGTGGAAAAGTGCGGAAAAATGGTAAGTTAATGCGATGGTTGAAAAACAATAAACGCAGAGGATGGCTCGGTACTTGGTTTGCTATTGGTTGCATGGAAACACCTCCACATCTCATATATGCTCCTTGTCCTTCTCTGCTATCAAAAATTGATGAAGTTGTGGGCCACGCCACTGTTTATTCATGGCGGTGGTTGGGAGTAAAATTCCAACACTCCCCCTTAATCACAACTCTCGCCATGAGTCATTCCCAGAAATTTTCTGAGATACTCAAAACTCTTCTGTGCTAATGGCTTTGTGAGGATATCAGCAAATTGTTCCTTTTTCCTGCAATGTTGCAAAACAATCTCACCATTGTTAACCAATTCTCTTATAAAATGATATTTTGCATCTATGTGCTTTTTTCTCTTATGGATAACATAATTTTTTGATAATGCAATCGCTGAGATATTGTCACAATAAATTGTGGTTCCTTTGTCTTGCTCATGACACAAATATATCAGCATCATTCTCATCCAAATAGCTTGACAGGTTGTTGTTGTTGCTACTACATACTCTGCTTCTGCTGTTGATAAATCAACTATTGGTTGCTTCTTGGAAGCCCATGAAATGGATCCTGATCCCAAATGAAAAACATACCTACATGTGATCTTTCTATCATCTACACTTCCAGCCCAATCACTGTGAGTGTAACTAATCAGCTTAAAATTATCAATTAAGGAGAACAGAACACCATACTCATTTGTTCCATTTACATACCTCAATATTCTCTTGGCTTATTTCCAATGTGTCTCCTCTGGTGTCTCCATGAATCTGGAAATTAAACTTACAACATACATAATATAAGGCCTAGTTGCATTCAAATACATTATAACGTCAACTATGATCTTATGACTTCTGATCGACATTCTTGCTACGCAATCTTCTTTGGTTAACTTCAGTCCCCATGACATTTGGAGTTGTTGCTTTGTTTTCCGCAAATTAAACTAGTTTCAACGTATTTTTTCCTAAACAGTGTTCCCTTTTTCATTTTTATTTACTTCTATGCCCAAGAAGTATCTCACAAAACCCAACCGCTCATTTCAAATTCACTTTCCATGACTCGCTTTAAAATCATAAACCGAGAGAAACTTCATTACTCAGAGGCACTAACCATCACATATAAAACAATAATAAGGATCTTACCATCATTTTCTTTAATGTCATGGGTTCACCATCTCATTTTCAAAACCATTTTCTCGTTAGGTAAGCTTTTATCTTCTCAAATTTAATGGTATCCATTCCTGGTGCTTGCCAACCCATACAAGTAGCTGTAATTTGCACACTTTGTGCTCTTACCTCCTTCAATCTCATAGCCCTGAGGTCGAACATATACCTCCTATTTCAAAACTCCATTAAAGAATTTTGAATTCACATCCATTTGGTAGACTTTCCACTTTTGTTGTGCTGTTATGGACAACATTGTCCACATTGTCTCCATCCTTGCAACTGGTGCAAAGGTTTCTTCATAATATCTTCCTTGTTGCTGCTTGTAGCCTTTGACAACAAGCCTTTCTTTATGACTTTCTATCTTGCCTTCAGCATTTCTCTTTGTCTTATAGACCCATTTTACTCCAATGACTTCTTTACCTTGTGGGAGATCCACTAACTCCCATGTATCATTCTTTTCTATTGCACCAATCTCTTCATTCATTGCTTCAATCCATTTTTCTTCTTTTACTGCATCTCCAAAATGAATTGGGTCATAAAAATGACAAAAAAAGGAAAATAAAGAGTTCAAACCATTATTATTATCAACTTCTTGCTCATAAATTTCACTCAAATTTTTGAATCTTGGTCTTCTTGGTGTGCTTGGAGTTCCACCTGAACTCGAGGGAGTTTCTGATCCTTGTGGTGTGCTTGGAGAAGCACTTCCTTGATTTCTCAAGGCTATTATGTTTCCTACTTGTGGTGTGCTCTGTTGAGATTGTGTAGGTGGAGGAGGAACCACCGTGGAGGAATTTTTTCCAGCAATCAATTCCTCTTGCTCTTTGTGAGACACACATGTCTTCACATTCATTGTTTTCTCTAAGCTTCCATCCCAAGCTTCTTCTTCAATAAACTCCACATCTCTATTGATTATAACCTTCTTGGTTGATGGATTATAGAGTTTGTAGGCCTTGGACTCATCACTGTATCCAACAAAGATACACTTCTCCCCCTTGTTGTCCAACTTCTTTCTTAGTTGATCTAGGACATGTACATATGCCACACATCCAAATACTTTCATGTGAGTGAAAAACGGTTTTTTTTCACTCCATGATTCTTCTAGGACTCTGTTCATAACAACTTTGGTTGGGCATCTATTCAAAATATATGTTGCACAATTGACAGCTTCAACCCAATACTCATTTGGAAAATGTTTTTCCTTCAACATACTTCTGACCATGTCCATGATGGTCCTATTCTTCCTTTCTGCAACACCATTTTTCTATAGTGTGTACCTTGTGGTAAACTAATTGTGTATGCCATTATCCCTATAGAAGCGTAGGAAATATTTGGATATATATTCTCCTCCTCTGTCAGTTCTTAGCACTTTGATGTAGTGCCCACTCTACTTCTCAACAAGAACTTTGAAGTGGTATAATTGTTCAAACACTTCACTCTTTTGTTTCAAGAAATAAACCGATGTATTTCTTGTATAATCATATCTAAATGTTAATACATAATGGTTTCCAGCTAAATATGGCATTTGCATTGGTCCACACAAATCTGAGTGGACAATCTCTAAGGGTGCCTTTGCCGTTATACTATTTCCTACTGGAAATGGTTCTCTGTGTTGCTTGCCCAAGATGTAGCCTTCACATAGGTTGTCTAGTTTCTCTATGAGTGGTAATCTGCCTTTTCTATGCAAGAGGTTCAAACCTCCAAAATTTAGATGTCCAAATCTCAAATGCCATAATTAGTTTTCGTCTTTCACTTCTTCTTGAAAGAACTCTTGTGTGACTGCTACTACCACACCTCTTTGCTTCAAGTATGTTTTGAGCTTGAGAGGACACATCCTATTCTTTTTCATATACACTTCTACAATGACCCTCTTACTTGGAGGTATGTGCATGATTGTGCACACATCATTCTTAAAAAATACATTGTATCCCTTGTTCACAAGTTGTCCAATGCTCAAAAGGTTAAATTTTAGGCTAAATACATAATATACATTTGGCACAAACTTATTTTCTCCCTTCCTTGTCAGTATTGATACTCTTCCTTTTCCCATGACAGAGACTTTTCTTTCAGTCCCCGTTGTCACTTCAGACTTCACATTCTCATCTAGATTGGAAAACATTGCTATGTTTCAAGTCATGTGGTTACTGCAACTTGAGTTTAAGAACCATACACCTTCTTGTGTTTCTTGTGCTACATTACATGTTAGAAGCACATTACTCTGCTACTGACTTTCTTTTGCAAAATTAACATTTCTCCTATTATTTATGTCATTATGTTTCTTTCTACATTCATTGGCATAATGTCCATACTTTTTACAATAATGACATTGGA
Organism: Pinus albicaulis; assembly: GCA_034641835.2. Lineage (NCBI taxonomy): Eukaryota > Viridiplantae > Streptophyta > Pinopsida > Pinales > Pinaceae > Pinus > Pinus albicaulis. The sequence goes on along the minus strand of CM076569.1, from coordinate 375,117,690 downwards.
CTTGGGATTTGTCATACCTTTGTCCTTGTGCTTGACTTTGGATTGAGCCTTCGCTTTGATTCTAGTTGTTGCCCCTTCCACTTGTGCTTGTAGGGTTGTTTCTTCCACTTTTCTGTGGGCTTCTTCCTTTTCCTTGGTAGTGTGATATTCCTTGACCTCTACCTCGGCCAAAAGACATTTATGTATTGAAATCATGCTCCAATGAGGAGTTCGTTGTTCTGTTTAGTCTATGTTCATGATACATCACGGATGCACAAAGCTCATCCACTGAAAATTGTGAGAGATCATTTGTCTCTTCTATTGCCACTACTATGACATCAAATCTTGATGGTATACTTCTCAAGATTCTCTCCACTATTATTCTTTCCTCAAGTGTCTCTCCATGAGACCTTATCTGGGTAACCAACCCAATCACATGTGTAAAGAATGAGTCTATGTTATCAGACTCTTTCATATAGAGAGTTTCAAAATCTCTCCTCAACATTTGTAGCTTTTATTTCTTCACCTTCTCCATGCCTTAATAGGTTGTCTCGAGAATATCCCACGCCTCCTTAGACTTTGTTTTTGTTTCAATCCTTGGGAAAATACTCTCGTGTACTTCTTGGAAGATATAGAATAGGGCTTTGGAGTCCTTCTTCCTATTATCTCTCAACAAGTCTCTTTTTGTTGTTGTCAAAGCAGTCAATGATGTTGCATCTGATGGTTCTTATAAACCTTGTTCCACCAGCTCCCATATACCTTGTGAAGCAAATAGGGCTCGCATTTTAATGGCCCAATAATCGTAAATTTTACCATTGAACTGTGGTAATTGTGGATTTTTCAGGCTTGTGCCTGCTGCTGCCATTTTGACTATGTAAACAAATAATTAAATTGAATGTGTAAAACAGAAGCTTTCTGACTGCTAGAGAAATATTCTTCTCAAATCAATCTTATAGCTTCTACAACGAAGAGATCGAGCTCATGCTTCTTTGACTGAGAGCCTATACCTGCTCTGATACCATGTTGGAATTTTTTAATACAATAAACAGAGGAAATGTGTTTCCCCACAACACAGAGGCTACAAAAAATTGCAGAAATTAAACAGTCATACACACAGGCAGTGTAGAACACAAGAGAGGAACAAACTTCAGTTTTCTATTCCTTCACTCTCTCACTATAAAATTAAATTACACTTATTTTAATACAAATGGATGAAGCTTGAAAAACCTAATCTATTCAACTCGATTCAATTTCCGAATGGACATTCAAAAACTAATTGTCCTTGGGCTATCAAAAGACCCATTCTTTCCTTAAAACGGTGCACAGACCGTATTATGAACTACATAGGAAAACACGAAAAAACGCATCGAAAACAAAAAAAGGGTAGATCTGAAATATTATGCAATACGGTTCTAGTCCACATCGCATCCACGCAAATCAGTGATTTTAACTTTAACTCTTGGCGTTATTCATTAAAATTTTCAGGTTGCAATGTGCGATAGTGACGTGGCACATATCGCATTGCACCCAAAATAACATAGCCTGCGGACGCTACGGGAAAAATTAAACTTGTGCAATTGCGATATGCGACAGTGATATCGCATCGTAAAACATATAACATAACTTGTGGGTTGTGGGGGTAAATCTAAAAACTTGTGATTGCAAACTTGCTTGCAGTAGAAGTTTAAGTGGATCCTGTCGATATCGCATCGATGGAGAAATAAGTTTCATTGCGGGCTTAAACGGTAAGTATGCGAGCGGTAAACAAAGGTGTGTCCCGCCGAACTCAGATCAGCAGGGACATAACATACGGTGAGGGCTTAAGGTTAAGACTTAAATCTTGCGAAGTGCGGGCGGCGACACAGTAAGTTGTGGTAGGTGCGAAATGCATGAATCCAAAGTTTTGCGGAAATACAAAGGGTTTACGGGTTTTGCAATGTGGTGGATGGTATATGTGGGTCCCGTTGATATCGCATCAGTGGGGGTTTGACTTAACAGCGGCAAGGCTTATGGGTAAACTATAAAAGTTGCGGGCGGAAAAATGTGGGCAAACGGTAAGTCAATGTAGTGGTTGAAAAACAATAAACACAGAGGATGGCTCGGTACTTGGTTTGCTATTGGTTGCATGGAAGTACCTCCAGATCTCGGATCTACTCCTTGTCCTTCTCTGCTGTCAAAAATTGATGAATTTATGGGTTGCGTCACTGTTTATTCATGACGGTGATTGGGAGTAAAATTCCAACAATAATTATATTATATTGTTGTATGTGATATATAATTTTGCTATGTTCAATATATTATTGAAATTACTAATATGAATAATGTTCAATGTAATTATTATTTATTATAGCTTAATAAAATAATTATTTTTTGTTGTTGTAGCTGATATATAATTTTTCTATGTTCAATATATTATCATATGAATAATGTTCAATGCAATGTTTAATAATGTGTTGTTTTAAAGTTATTAACATTAATAATATTCAATATAGAATTAATTACCATGCTTCATATTAATATTAATTTTCATATTAGTATCATCAATATTAATATAAAATGTTAATATTAAAATTAATATATTATTATTAATAATAATAAATAATTATTACATCTAATAATTTATTTTATTTCAAGGTAATGACGTTATTATATTATAATAATATTTATAATAATATTGTTAACCACATTTATTTTATTATATATATAACTATAAGAATATAAAACTAATAGTAATAATATTAATATTATTAATATTATAAATTCTAAAATTAACGTAAATAATATAAAAAAAGATAATATTAACAACAACAAGAATAATAAAATTATTAATATCAATGATGATATATTATTAACAGTAAAACATTACTTATAACAAATATTTTATTAATATTATTAATATAATATAATATTATAATATGTAATAATTTATATTATTGTAAGATATCAATGTTATTATGAATATCAATCTTATTAATAACATTAATGTAATAACATTAATGTAATAACATTAATATTAACAGCAATAATACATGATAAATTGATATTGCAATGTGATGGACAAATTTGATGTCACAATGTGGCAAACATCGACTGACATGTTATTGTGATAAGCATATCCCCGCATCACATTTAACATAACCCTTGACGCTTCATCAACACCACATGTGGTGCAATCCAAGAAAATATGACATCACGTGACAAACATATACAAATGTTACAATGTGATGGATGCTACCTAATGTCACATTGTGACATGCAAAACCCTCTATTACAATGTATGTATAAAACCCTAACATCACAATGTCATGAACATTGCCCAATATTGCAATGTGACCAACCTAATTCGATATTGCAATATTGAAAACATATTCTAATGTTGCAATGTGACAAATATAATCTGCCATCAACATGTGCTCAACAAAACTATAGATGACAACATGGTCAACCATTTACAACATGCTCAAACGTGGTCAATAATGGTCCACCATAGTCCAGTTTAATAACTTTAAGGTTGTTAGCACCATTATGAACAACACAATATGTTGCAATGCGATAAATACTAAATTTCTGCACAATTTGATGAATACTAAATTCCATTATGATGTGATGAACAACAAACACCATTGCAATGTGATGAACAAACAATGCCATAATGTTAAAAATACTCAATATTTTCGCAATGTCATCGACAATAAACATCATTGCAATGTGGCCAACAATAATTATCATCAAAATGTGTCAAAAAACACATTCATATGCTAATTACATACACATTGTACTATGGGTTTACCATGGTTGATATACATTAACATATTTCTCATTATCAAGCTTGATCAATTGTATTCAACATGGTCAAACATGGATATAAATTCTCAATGTCAAAATGGTCAATCATGGTCACAATCTTCAACCATTACAAGATGGTTGACCATAGTCAACATCATTACATAGTCAACATAGTTTGCTATAGTAATAACATTCAATAGATTCAACCATAATCGACATACCCAACATATAAAACATGATAAACCATAGTCAACCTATTCAAACTTAGTCAACCATGCTTGAAACAACTTAATAATGGTCAACCATGGACACCAGATCATCCACAAACATCCATGGTCAACCACTTCATTCGGTATAGTCAAAATGGTCAACCATATTCATATATTTCTAAGCATTCTCGACCATAGTCAATCATAATTTGTGAGGCTCTTACAAGCTCATCTATGGTCAAACAAGCTCACCATGGTCAAACATGGACAAGAAGTTCAACCATAATCAACTAGCTCAACAATGGTGAACCATAGTTTACATGATCATTAATGATCAACCATAATTAACCATAATTGACCATTTTCAATCCTTCTCACCAATGGCCTACCATGGTCACCTATGGTCAATCCTCATCATCCTTGTTAACCAAGGTCAACCATCCTCAACAATGGTTCACGCTCTTCAACCATTGTCAAGCATGGTCATCCATTGTCAACAACAATCAACCTAATCAACCTTAATCAACTATGTGTTGACCATAGTTAACCACAGTCAACCATAATCAATAATAATCATCCTTATTTAGCACTTGTCAACCACTGTACACCATAGACAACTTAGGAGACAATGGTCAACTAAGGTCAAATATGGTCAGACCATTTTCAATAATGGTCTCCATGGTTACCATGGTTAATAGTGGCCACCCATGGGAAACATGGTTGAACATGGTCAACCATGGTCTTCATGGGCATTGTGGTAAACCATGGTTCACCATAGTTATCTATACTAAACACTAATAACCTTACATAACCATGTACACCCACAGTCAACTAGATGTTCGCCATATTAAAACATGTTTTACCATATCAAATATGGTCAAACAAGGTTAAATAAAGTTAGTGTGACCATAATAAATATCATTGCAATGTGCCAAACCACATATGATATACATTAATGGCGTATGCGTTGTACTATGTGTTCACCATGGTTGATATACATTAACATAGTCTGCATTGTCAAACATGGTAAACTATGATTAACATGATGAAACATGAGCATACATTTTCAATGCCAAAATGGTCAATCATTGTCACAATGGTCAACTATTGTGACATGATTGACCATAGTAAACATCAATACATAGTCAACATAGTTAACTATAGTCATCATAGTCAAAATCATTAACATGGGAAACCATAATTTATCATAGAAAAGTATGGTCAAAAATGGAAAAATCACATCAAAATATGGTCAATCATGGTCACCATAATCAACCATGGCCACTAGGATATTCCATGGTCAACCACTTTATTAAGCACAATCCACATCGTCAACCATATTCCTCTAATGTTAAATATTACCAACCATAGTTAGCCATGTTCACCCATAGTCAACCATACTCGACCATAGTCATCCATACTCTTACAAGCTTATTTGTGGTTTAACAAGCTAATTGATCAGGAGCTCAGTAATTAACCAAAACTTTAAAGTGCTAAGAAATGCTTCAGACTAGAACGACTTGATAGAGCTTGTCACCAAGATTCCAACGGAACTCGTTTCATCAAAATACAAGTTTGTATGAGTGAGTTATGGTCTGTTGTTCATTTTCCCAAATCAGTAAAAAATGTGCAGAACAGTGCCAGACTGATGACTTGGTAGTCCAGTTAGCACCTCAGGAATATTCAAGGAAGATTCTCTAGTTTTTCAGCCACTTACACTATGTCAAGTGTCGTCTCCAGATTCACCAATGTTGCTTGGGGAAGCTAATTTTTTCTCCTATTTCCTAAGATGGCATTCAACCATCTCGCGTTGGTAGTTTAGGAGTGGAAGGTTGGAAGGCACATACATTACATATTCCAAGATCAAGGTTGGTCGCATATTTTATTAAAAAAAGGTTGGGACTTATGGCCAAAACCATAGTCGAATGACAATACAACATATATCCGCGACATATTTCATTAACCCCAAAGTATTAAACCTTGGTCCAAAGCATCGGTGCATTCAACCATCTCCCATTGGCATTTTGGGAGCGGAGGACATAAGGAAACAACAAATGATTTGCAATTTGTGATTGCGTTGTAAATGACGTGGTGATAAAATGGGTCCTACCAATCGCATCATGGGTTTTTAGGAGTAGGAAACATAAAGAGTTAACAAGGTGGCAGAATTACAATGCGATATATCACATCGGGGTATCGCAATCGTAAGACGCAGTAGGCAACATAGAATGATTTATAGTGGGGTTGCAATCTGTGATCTACGATCTATGGAAGTGACTATGATGTGATCTACGGAGATTTAAATGCGCTTAACCCCACTTAAACACCACTTATATTAACATTAATCGCATACTTATCTTGTCGGTGACTTTGGCGAACACGCCAGATTAGGCAGACTTCCACATTTAGTGGAGCTAGCTAGTCAGATTCTAGATTTAGTGGAGAAATAGCAGGAGAATTTGTTTTTTCCATAATTTTGGCAATTTTAGACCAAAATGGTCTTAGGAAGAGTCATTATTGATATATTTTGATGTTTTGGAGCCATTAGAGCAGGTTGCAGAGGCAACAGGATACTGTGAACAACAATTTTGCACAATTGAAGCTAATACAAAGGCCTAGACTATGAAGCTAGACCAAGGAGATGTAGCCCAAGAGGGGTGAACTCCTACATCAAAAAATTGTGTATTTTTCTATGTTATTTGTTCTTGTTGTGTTTTATTATGTTTTTGTTCAGCATTGAGTTTCCATGCTTTTAAGTTCATGAAAAACACTTAATCTAATCAATTTTAATCAATTGTCACTCATAAACACTTGTATAAAACCTTGTATGATAAGAAAACCAAAGCACTTTCATGTTAATTATGTAACTGATATCTGCACAACAGTAACTAAAAATCAATTTCATATCAAGTTGGTATTAGAGCACAACGTTGCTAAAGGTTTATTGCTTGCTTTACTTGAGATTGTGCAAGAAGGGTTTTAATAGTTTCAATTTTGTGATGCTTACAAGGTTGAAGTTGCAGAGAGGAGAACGGAAGCTATTGGTTGTTAGTCCTGAGATTAGGACAAGGAAAAAGAGAGCTAAGAAAGCATCATATTCACCCAAATTTCCACTCAAAGATACACTTGAAGCACCTCAAGTTCCATCTCCAACAGTTGAGATTGAAGAGGTACAAATTGCACAAGAAGCTGAAGTTATTGAAAAGGTACAAGCATAAGAGGTTGAGATTGAATCCTTAGCCATTATATCAGGAGTTGAAGAGACTCATGGACATTCATAAGAAGAGGATGTTAAGAGAGACTTCAAAGACATACAAATAATGGTTAAAATCATGTTTGATGCATTTACTGCCGAAAGAGAAGGAGAAGGTTCTAAGCCTCCACATGGAGAAGGATCTTCAGATGGTAAGAAGGATGGAGTGAAGAGTTAGAAAGGAAATGTAGAAAATCCACCTCCACGTCCACCATCCTCATCCTCATCATCTTCATGTTCCACATGCACCACAAAAACCACTCACACTCATTCAAAAATCCAAAAAGGAAAAACTCCATTACTGAAGTTGGACATCAAGTTTGAACTTCCCATGTACAATGGTGAGGCAAATGCAGAGAAGTTAGACAATTGGATCTGTCAATTGGAAGTATACTGCAGAATTCAAAATCTACAACAAGATGATATAAAGATCCAGTTAGATTCATTAAGGCTAGAAGGAGCAGCACTAGTTTGGTGAGAGGCAAAGACTGAAGAGGAAATGTGAATTCATGGTAATATATCCATTTCTTGGGTTAAATTCATTTCTCCATTAAAAGACAGTTTTATCCATTAGCCTATATGAAAAAAGAAATAATGAGTTGGAAAAACTTTACGCAACTCAAATGCCAAAATATTTAAGAGTACACATAGGATTTTAGAAAGAGGGCTTTGTTGTTAGGAGTAAACTTGAATTCACAAGACACACTCTTGAAATATATTGCGAGTTTACATTCCTACTTAAAACATAATATGCTTATGTTTAACCCAAACAAATTATATGAAGTATGTGTGCAAGCCACACATCTTGAAGCAAGGGGAAATAACATTCAAGAAGAGGGTAGTAAGAAAAAGTGATTCAAGGGTAAGGGAAAAGAGAAGGGAGGAAAATGGAAGGGAAAGAAGAATGCAAGCATCAAGAATGAAGGGGAGGAAACTACATGAAAACATTTTTCCAAAGAGTGGCATAATGAAGCCCACTGTTGGAAACTACATCCCAAAATAGGGCCAAAGAAACCAAATAACAAAGGGAAACAAAAGATTACTGCCACCACACAACAAGATCTTGGATCTGATTCAGGAGATAAGACCAAGATAATAGCCATGGTTAACAAAGGAAAGGAAGCCACAACAAGTATTGGTTCCTGACATAGTCATAACAGCACTCCAAATGAAGACACAAGGATATAATTGTTCCATGTTAGAGTGATTTAAAATCATTCAAAGATTGATGCATTGTTAGATAGTGGGTCACAAGAAAACCTGATTTCAGAAGACTTAGTCAAAAAGCTTAACCTTAAAACTGTACCACATCATAAACCATACCCTTTGGGTTGGATAGTTAAGAATGCCAATTTATAGGTTGCAAGGAAATGCATATTTAGATTTTCTATTACTACAAACTTTGTTGATGAAGTCAAGTTAGATGTGGTTCATTTCTGGGATTATCTTGGGAAGTCCATATCTGTATGACAAGAAAGCGGTGTTTTGTCGCCATGAGAACAAATATCATTTTCTTAAGGATGGGGTGGAGTATATTGTGAGAGCTCATCACAAGAAACTGAATATTTCTTTATTTAATGTAGAGCAAGTGAAGAGGCTAGTTAATGCAAGTAAAAATTTTGTGCTTCTCATGATCAAGAAAAAGGATGATGTTGACTATGAATGTTTTGAAGGATGTGATGAAAAATCAAAATATGATTTGTTTTATGTCAGCATGGCGAGATGTTTCAAGAACCAAGTGAGTTAACTCCCAAGAGGGGAATTCAGCATGAGATTCAGTTGCAGCAGGATGTTCCACTTCCAAAAATTGGTATGTATTGCATGTCAATTATGGAGAGTTTGGAAATCAAGAAGAAAATTTAATAATTGTTGAAAAAAGGTAGAATATGCCCATCTACATGGATGAGATTGGGCGCATGTGCATTGATTTTCATGCATTGAATAAAATCACGGTAAAGAATCGCTACCCACTCCCACGCATTGATGATTTTCTAGATCAGTTGAAGTATGCAATATATTTCACTAATATATACTTGCAAAGTGGTTATCATAAAGTTAGAATAACTGAAGAGGACATTTGGAAAACTGCTTTCAAAACTAAAGAAAGATTGTTTGAGTGGTTAGTTATGCCATTTGGTCTAACAAATGTTCCAACTACTTTCATGAGAGTAATGAATGATGTACTTAGACCGTTTCTAGATGAATTCATCATTGTTTACTTAGATGACATACTTATATTCAACAAAACAAGGGAAGAAAATGTCATGCATGTGAACAAGGTACTTGATGTCTTCAAAAAATAGAAATTGTAATTGTTTTTAAAAATGTCGAAATGCGAGTTTGGTAAGACTTATTTGGTCCATTTGGGACACATTGTTGGAGGAGGTGAGTTGAAGATATTCCCTTCCAAAGTAGAGGTCATTTTGAATTGGCCCAAGCCCAATACAGTTACAGAGGCAAGAAGCTTTCTTGGGGCAGCACAGTATTGGAGGAAATTCATTGCTACTTTTTCTTCCATTGCAGCTCCGCTACATGCATTGAAAAGTGTCAAGAAAGTCTTCCATTGGGGATATGTACAGAAAAAATCATTTGATGTTTTAAATCAAAAGATAAGTTCAGCACCAGTATTAGCACTTTTGGATCTTAGACAACCATTTGAGATCCGAACAAATGCAAGTGATTATGCTATGGGAGTAGTGATCATGCATCATGGTAACCCTATTTCATTTCATCCTGAAATTTTGAATGGAGTTGTGACTAATTATCACATCTATGATAAAGAGTTATATGCATTGGTACAGAATGTAAAGAAATGGAAGCACTATTTGATGGGTAAGGAGACCATTATCCATACCGACCAGCAGCCATTGTAGTAAAAAATTTCATTTGGTTATCAAGTAAAAAAAGGGAATCTACAATAAGGTAGTTGATATGCTCTCTAGGCCTATTGTAAATTCATCTATTATACTCAAGTACAATTCAATTATGCATGAAAGTTACATTGAACAATATGCATATGATAGTGATTTTCAAGATGTGCATGAAAGCTTGAGTCAAGGAAACCAAAATGAAGAGTTAGGTTATGATGTTCATAACATTTTGTTGTATCACTTAGGCAAGTTATGTATACCGCAGGGAGAAAGAAACAGTATCATAACGGAGGCGCACACATCATTGATTGCTGGACATTTCGGTGTAGGCAAGATAGTAGTGAATCTCCAAAAGTATTGCTATTGGACACACATGATTGATAGTGTATCTCGTTTTATTAAAGGATGTTCTATATGTGCAACAAGTAAGCCTAGCAATAGGAAACTTGGATTGTACACTCCACTTCTAGTTGCTTCACATCCTTGGGAGAGTATCTCAATGGATTTTGTAGGTTGTCATCCTATGTCAAGAAAAGGTCATGATTACTTGTATGTTGTGGTAGATAGGTTCAGCAAAATGTGTCTTTTGATGCCATGTAGGAAAAAAATTACAGTTGAACAAACCGCTAATCTTTTCTTTCAAAATGTATGGGTTCATCTTGGTCGTCCTACTTCTATTTTAAGTCATTGGGATTCTCGGTTTGTTGGGAATTTTTGGTCAAAATTATGCGATGGACACAAAGTTGAAGAAGAGTACAACATTTCATTCGCAACAGATGGTAAAACCGAGGTGGTAAACAATACATTTATTCATCTTCTTAGAGGTTATTGCAGCAAGCATCCCAATTTGTGTGGTGAACAATTGCATTACATTCAACATGCATACAATAGGGCAAAGAATTCTTCCACAAACACATCACCATTTGAGGCATGTTATGGTTACTTGCCAAGATTGCCTTTGGAATTCATCTTTGAGAAATATGTCGCTATATATGGTCATAGTGACATAGATAAGGCAAGAAAGATCATTGAGAAAATTTAGTTGATACATCACACAGTGTAAGAGAAACTTAAAAAGAGTCAAAGAAGCTACAAGGAAAGGCATGACAAACACCGTGTTGATAAAAATTTCCAGGTTGAAGATGAAGTTTGGTTGTATATCAACAAAGAAAGATTGCAAGGGGAAGGTAAAAATCTCAAGCCAATCCATTATGGTCCATTTAAAATTCTAGAAAATATTGGTACTAATGCATTTAAGCTAGATTTGCCTCCTTATATGCAAATATATTCTATTGTTAATGTTGAGAATTTGTGATTGCTTGAACCTCCTTTCATTTATGATCAAGGAGAGCATGTTCAACTGCCATCAATAGATGGTTTCTCGCAAGAATATCTTGATGAACTTCAGCAAGATCTTCAAATCACTAATCATGGTCAATCATGGATAAGAAATTCAACCATATTCAACCAACTCAATAATGATCAGCCATGGTTAACATGATCATTAGTGGTCGACCATAGTTAACCATAATTGATCATTTGTTGATCCTTGACACCAATGGCCTACCATGGTCATCTATGGTCAATCCTCATCAACTCTTGGTCAACCATGGCCAGTCCTCAAAAACCTTGTCAACCATCGTCGATCCTCTTCAATAATCATTAAACATGGTCATATGTAGTCAACAAGGGTCAAGCATAAACAACCTCACTCAACCATATATTAATCATAGTCGACGAGAGTCAACCATAATCACCCTTAGTTAGCAAAATTTAATCCCATACACAATAGACAACCTGGGAAATCCTGGTCAACTGAGGTCAAATATGGTCAAACCATTTTTCAAACGCAGTTGACCATGGTCAACCATTTTTCTAACATTAATGTAAATGAGACAAACAACATTGTTGTGCATATGGTTAATCATTTTTTTTATCATAAATGTATTTAAACAATAGAGTTGTCTTAAGGTTTATCATGGTTAATGATGTATTCTTTTTAAATTAATGTAATATTAACATTAACATTAATGTAACATTAATCAATTTCAACCGTGATTGATAATGGTCAACCATGGTCAATATTAATGTAACAATGTAATAACTAACAACATTAATTTTACATAGTTAAATTAATGTAATGTAAATACATTGTTATTTTTATGGCTAACCATGGTCAAACTTAGTCAACCATGTTCATCTACAGTCAATACTCTTCATCCTCGATCAACCTTGTCACAAATGGTAAACCAAGGTCAACAATAATCTTCCCCTTAACCCCTAGTCAACAATGATAATCATTGTCAATCATGGTCGACTAAGGTAAACCATAGTAATCATTGTCAATCATTGTGAATTGAGGTCAACCATTGTAATTGAAATCATGTACAATTGAGGTCAACCATGGTAATCATTTTCAACAATGTTTAACTGAGTTCAATCGTGGTTTCCCTTGGCAAACAATGGTTGGCCCTCTTTAACCATGGTCATCCCTATCAACTCAGTTCAACCATTTATCTAACAATTGTTGTGACATTAATGTAAAATTAGCATTAACATTAAAGTAACATCAACCATGGTCAACCATGATCAACAATAATGTAAGATTATTTTAACCATGTAACAATCATCAACCATGGTAAACAAAGGTCAACCATAATCGTTTCTCTCTATCCCTCGTCAACCATGGTAATCATTATAAATCATGGTCAACTTAGGTTAGCCATGGACTACCTTGATGAACAATGGTCAACCCTCTTCAACCATGGTCTACCTTGTCAACCCACTTTAACCATTAATGCAACCATTTTTGTAACATTAACTTTAAAATTAATGTAACATGTACTATTGTCAACCATGGTTGACATTGGTTAACTATGCTGAATATTAGTATAACATTAATGTAACAATATAACAATGGTCAACATTAATGTAACATTGTTAAATCAATAGAGCATTAATACATTGTTATATTAATGGCTGAGCAAGATCAAATTCAGTCAACTTCGGTCAACCATCTTCAACCTTGGTCAACCTGGTCAACCATGATCAAACTCATCAATCCTCTTCAATCATGGTCAACCATGGTCAACAATTCCACCCCACACACGTGTGCTCACCCACAACCACATTAGTAAATGTGGTTAATATTAACCAATCCAGAACATTTTTGACCTTTTATATGCCAATTTACATATAAAAATATCAATCTACTCATATCAACCATATTTTCAACCATATTTACATTTAATGTGACTATGCTAATTTATATTTTGCAAACTATACCTTATGCTATGTGGATTATACCTTTGTTGGCTCATAACTTTGGATGTGACAAAAAAGAAATAATGGTTACAAAAACTATTCGCAACTTAATTTTTCATTGAAGTGAAGTAGTCCGGTGCTCCTAGATCGATAATTCACCTAGCTTGTTCGACTCCTCTCCCCTTAAATATTTTTCCTCCATGTTTCGGGAGAGTCCTCCAACGTTGTACTCATCCAGCGCTATAATACTTGTCCCCTAAATCCGCTAAATCGGTGTCAGAATGAATAAAACTTTTATAAAAATGACTGTAATGTGAAAAATGTGTGCCAAGTAACCCTAAAAGAACTCGGCTCTCTGCCTCTCTTATTTTTACTCGGTCTTTCATTCTTCTTGTTCTCATTTTCCTCCTGTGTGACTCTCGGGCTCCTCCTCGTGTACTCTTTCAGTCTAGTCGGATGACTCCTCCTGCCAAGTAGTCAAAGAAGAAGGGTCATTTAGCCACACATTAGCACCACAATTTGTGAAGGATTTGAGAAATATTTACTTTTCAAATAGTGGTGCAAAAGTGGTGATAATGTGGGGATACACAAGTGGTGCTATGTTGTCTGGTGCAAAAGTGGAGTTAATAAAAAATATTAAATTTGGTGTTAAATGCATATGTGGCATTCCATAGTGTATGGTGCAAACCACCAAAAACCAATCTGACGTGGATAAGGATGTTGTGATGCAAAGCACCAAAACCAATTTTACAAAAATTAAAAATTTATCATAAAAATATCAAAATTATTATAATAATAATAAATTGTATATGGTGCAAAGCACCATAAAATAAAAAATGGTGCAAAAAAAATAATTTTTTTTTATTATTATAATAAAATTGTATATGGTGCAACGCACCATAAAATATGAATCGGTGCAAAAAAAAAAAATAGCCTCCTTTATTTAGAAAGGTTATATATTGCATGTGGTGAGTATCGTGGGAAGAGTTTGATTTTATTACCAAAAAAGGCATTTTGACCATTTTCTTATGCTTAAATCCAATTACCATAAATATATTTAATTAATATCAAATGTATTAACACAATTGAAGTATCTCATAGTTACATCCAAAAATTTTAATTCATTGTGTACAATAAGACTATGGTAGTTTTTTTTGTGCTTGGCTACATTATGGCAAATATCAATTACAAGTAATGGAAGAGTCTCTCCATTGAAACATTCACATGATTCCAAGTTGATAGGCATAATAAATTTACATAATATAATCAGTGTCATTTCAATTCCAAGCATCATAGAATTTTTGTTTGAGTGAAAATTTGAAGGCATGATATTTCAAAATTTTATGTTTTTCTAATCTATCACATATCTTTCTAGTTATGAAAAAATATATTAAATGGATATCTTTCACATTAAATGAATAATTACAAAGTAATAACAATATCTACATATGTTAAAATTTTAAGTATATTATACAACAACCATCTTTCACATTAAATGAATAATTACAAAGTAATAACAATATCTACATAGGTTAAAATTTTAAGTATATTATACAACAACCAAAACGATGAGTATATAAAAAAAGATAATTTAATTAAATAAAATAAAAGTTCTACATATGTTCCAACATTGATTATCAAAAAATCACTTTTCAATTATTAATATAATGAAATGTCTTAGGTCTTGAAATTTGTTTATTATGAGATATGAAAAAAACGGAACTAATAATTCGTTTGAAATCATTTGTATTGCTCCTCCTTAAAAGAAATTGTGTCGCTGCGTGCATGGAAAAATTATAAACATAAGTTAGTGAATAAAAATACATAAATGAAATAAACGGAGAAAAACACAAACAATAACTTCAATTGAATTGAAATAAACCATAAAAAGTGTGTGCATTTAATGGTATTTCATAACTAAAGTATCCTATTGATTTAAAAAATAATTGAAGTGAACTAACCAAACATATGGTAAGGTTGAAGCATGATTCAAAGTTCAGCTTCATCTTCTCTTTCATCATGTTGATCAGTTACCTAAAACACATATAAAATAAAATAAGATCAACACAACTATAAATTGTATTAATTGAAACTTTCATTTGCATATACTTCTTTCATATTATAAAAATTTACCTAGAACAAAAAAATTATAGGTCAAAAAATACCTCATAATCTATAACAGGTTGAAATCCATCTTTAATCTTTTGATGAATGAGAGCAGATACACCATATCATGAAGCAAAATCTTTGTCATCTTCAGACATTTTAGTATTGAAAACCTGCAACTATATTTTAAATAACAATAAAATAGTTAGAAATTTGATTATATAAAAAATAAATTTTCCTTGA
>CM076569.1:374912707-375101880 GCA_034641835.2 Pinus albicaulis | reverse complement strand
TACATTTTGTAACATCTCTGTATGAAGTTTCAGAGCCCGTAGGGTCTCAGTGAGGAGGGGTTATGACTGTAATGAGGATTCTGGTCTCTGATATCTCAAAGTATGTAATTTCTCTTATGTGCTAATACAATATCTCATTTCATGCAATTTATCTTCTTGTATCATGTTCTAGAATGCGAGTGGCTCACTAGTTTGCAGTAAGGATTCATCTTAAGTGGTGCCCTTTCTGGAATTAGTCAAGCGCTTTAAATAGGCCTAGTCATGGTATAAGGCCTAGTCATGGTATCTTGTTCCATGTTCACTCTTTCCATATTTTACGCTATATTAGTTGCTTGAGGAGGGTGCTTTTAAACGCCATTGTCATATAAGGATTCGTAAATTGGTGCGCCCTTATATGGTTCTATTGTGTATCGCGGGTATCGATCTCATGCCGGCTAATATCTTCTTATATTTCCTCACTGCTTGCACATCCTAATATTTGATTTTTGTGATATATTATTTGAATCGGCCCTCTTTACAGTAAGCGGTCTCTTAACTGTCTGATACTTTCATGCTGAAGTTTTACATGATGTCTTCACATTACTCCTATCCTTGTATCAGCCTCTGAGAGAGAAATTGGACCCATTCAATCTAATTTCCTTGTTTAGAACAAGAGATAGTAGGTGAGTCCCTTGGACTGACAACCCAAACTATAAAGGACTCCTTGCTATATTAAGATGTCCTAGGCACTGGTCTATGGCAACTCTAGGCTGTCTCTAGGGGGGTGACAAAATCATCCACAACATCTTTCTGGCGCCGTTGCCGGGGAGAGAATTCAAGAATATCAGTTTCCCTGGGTCTCGACAAATTGTTTTCACTCTCTAATCAGGTGAGCACAGAGAGTTGAAGAGTTGCATATCTCTCACCTTGGCGACTCCACTGGTCTTTATTTGATAAATTTTATTGGTAGTCCTGGCTCCTCGTAAGATGCATTTGAGGTCAGATATAGCTCAAATGAAGACACCCTTCGTGTCTGACCCAGAAAATATTATTCATAAAAGAACTTGGAAGGAGAAGAATTCAGCCCGTCCTGAAAATCCTGAATATTCCGTTGAAGATTACCTGCCCTCTTCTTCTCAAGAAGTTAGAACAGAAAATCCCGAGTTTTGCTTGGAAACTCCACGTAGAGGAAGCGCCTCAATTGAAGAAGAATCTCATCCCGCTTTTGAGGCTGAAGAAATTAAAGAAGTAACAGAAGTAGTTGCGGTTAACCGTGAGTTATTCCCATCCACACCTCAGACTTCTGTGCAATATATTCCCATTGTTATTCACACTCCGCTTCCTCCTACTCCTCTCCCTACTTTTGTATCTCAGACTGTTGTGCAACCCCCACCTCCTCCAATGGCCAATGTTCCTGCGTTTCTTTTGAACAAATATGCCCCACTGGCCTTACCCCAAGTGTTGAACGATATGCCACAAGATTATCTAAAGATTCTGCCAAGGTTTAATGGTGAAAATGGAGCTGATGCTCAGAAACATCTCGAGACCTTCTGCTCTTTTGCAAAGAACTTAAATGTTGAACATCTGGACGTGGTCTTGAGATTATTTGTGCAGTCTTTGGAAGGGGAAGCTCGAAAATGGTTTAAGAAATTGGGGAATAATTCTGTGACCACCTGGGACCAAATGGAAAATGCTTTTCTCAGGAAGTGGGGAGAAAAGAAAGACCACGGTCAATGTCTCACCGAATTTAATACCATGAAGAAGAAACAGAATGAAGGAGTTTCAGACTTTATTAAAAGATTCAATAAGCTATACCTGAGCCTGCCCCCTGAGATGAAGCCCCACGCAGCTGCTGCCAAGATAATTTTCATAGCAGCCTTTGAATCTGATTTTGGCTTCTCCTTAAGGGAAAGGAAACCTGCCACTCTAGATGACGCACAATCAGATGCTCTGGAATTAGAAGCGAACTTTGCCTCCACCGGGAAACTAAAGGGAAAAACTGAAGAAGATACTAGGAGGAGAGGCAAAGAAGAGGTTTCCGCCTCAAGTCAAGAAAAAGATCCAGAGAAATTGGATGAAATAAGTAAGATGATAAAGAAGATGGTAAAGCTTGAACTGGAAGCAAAAAATGCAGCTCCCAAGAATTTCTATAATGCTCCAAACAGAGGATATAATCCCCAGTATAGAAGGCCACCTCTCCAGATATTGCCGAGAGAGACAAAGGAACAACAAGATCAGGTACCTCATCCCTTGTACCTGGAAGGACCAGCAGATGACTCCACTGGAGATGCAGCTTATGGAGTAGAAGATTCAAATATGGCTCTTTCAAATAATGATGATATGGAGTGCCCGCTTCAAGAAGAAGACGAAGAAGCAGAGATTGACCATTACTGTAAGCAATTTGCTGATTTTATGGAAGCACAATTCAACGTCAAATATGATCTCAGATCCTCAAGGAACAGGACCAGAACTCAGGAGCAAGAAGGAGAACCACCTCAAGAAGAAGCATCTGCTCAGAAGGAATCAGTAATAAAGAAAAATGCGGAAAAAGGTAAGAACCTTCTGAATACCCCCTTGCAGTCTAATGATCAGATTCCTTCTTCTTCTAAAATAGTCAGTCCTCCTAATGCTGAGCCGGTGTCAAAAGAAGTTAAGTCTTTAGTTGAGAATAAGGAGTCAAAAGAAATTGTGATAGAAAAGCCCTCATCTGCTTTTAATTTGCAAAAGGAACTCGAGAAAATAAAGATTCCTATCCCGTTGACTGAATTATTGAAGCAGCCTGTATATCAGTCTCAAGTTACTTCCTTTATGCTTCCTCCTGGAATACCAATCGCACCTGATAGTCTAAATCTTCAAGAAGAAAGACCCATGGTAGTCTTTGGCCCACATGTCGAGGAGATAGACCCTTCTACTCCTCCCTTTTATGTATCCTTAGTTATACATGACCTGTTGTTACATAATTGTATGTTAGATTCTGGGGCTTCCCATAATCTTATGCCTTTGTCTATCATGGAGCAACTAGGGCTGCAAATTACAAGACCATATAAAGATTTATATTCATTTGATTCCAAAAGAGTTAAATGCTTGGGAATGATTAAAGACTTAGTGGTCAATTTGGCCCAAATTCCAGCAAAGAGTGTGGTCATGGACATTGTGGTCGCTGATATCCCAGCCCGCTTTGGCATGCTCTTGTCAAGGTCATGGGGTACCAAGATTAGGGGGTCAATTAAACTGGATTTAACATATGCTACTGTCCCAGTCTTTGGAGGTCAAGAAAGGAGGTTGTACGGGGAGACTAGATTTGTTAAAATGGTAACTAAGGCTGACTGCTCAGAGAATTCCCCAGTTTATAATAACAAAGAAGGAGACTTTTCATGTTTGATGTTAGAAGAAGATCAAAATTATGCACATGAGCCCCTTTTTGGTCAGACCCGAGCTGAGCAGCCTAAGGGTGATCAGGAATCAGAAATTTGGACTTTGCATTTTGATGGGGAAAACTCAAGGGAAGGTAATGGAGCTGGGGTATTGTTGATCTCCCCTACCGGAAAATGGGTGCCCTTGTCTTTTAAGTTGGAGTATGAGGCTACAAAAAATGTGGCCGAATATGAAGCACTATTATTGGGACTGCAAACAGCTAGAAACATGGGCATCCAGTGTCTGAAAGTGTTTGGAGATTCTGAGCTGGTAGTGAGGCAGATCAAAAATGAATGTCAAACTAAACACCCTCGGCTCAGAGCATATAGAAATGAAGTATGGGACATGATAGAAAACTTCTTCTCAGCGTCTAACATACAGTTCATGCCCCGGGAGCAAAACAGAGTAGCAGACTCTCTTGCTGTAGCTGCCAGTACTTTCCGTCCTCCTCAGAATCCGCTTTTAAGATATGAAGTGGAGGTACGGTACAGACCGTCCATTCCAGATAATATAAAACATTGGCAGGTATTCGAAGATGATGAACAAATGAAAAGATTTATGGAGACTGTGGGAGAATTCACAAATATGGAAATTGATGATAATGAGGAGGAAGAAGTGGAAAATGTTGCAGACAGTAAATGGGAAGAAAAGATAGCAGGGAATAGAGTGCTGCAGTTGAAAGGAAATGTTATACCTAGGGGTCTAGTACCCCTAGAAAGATTATTTAATAAAAATGATATTCCATTGCAGCCAAATAAAGTAACAGAGGAAGATCAAGTGGAAGACTTGAATCTGGGTACTCATGCAGATCCTAAAATGATCAAATTATCTAAGAAAGTCCCAGAAGATTATAAAGAGAAATATTTGAAGTTATTTCAATCTTACAAAGATGTTTTTGTGTGGTCCTATCAGGACCTAAAAACTTTCGATGTAAATATAATGCAGCATAAGATTCCATTGAGGGAAGATGCGAAGCCATACAAGCAAAAGCTCAGACAAATAAACCCCTTGCTGCTTCCCTCAATTGAAAAAGAGATCAAGAAATTACTGAAGGCCAAGATAATTGTGCCATTAAGGTACTCAGAATGGATAGCAAACCTTGTTCCTGTTCGAAAGAAGAATGGAGAAATAAGGCTGTGTGTAGACTTCAGGAATTTAAACAGAGCATCATTAAAAGATAATTATCCACTGCCTAACATGGATCACATCCTGCAGAAAGTGGTAGGAGCATCCAGAATGTCAATGATGGTGGGATTTTCTGGTTATAATCAGGTAGCTGTATTCCCAGAAGACCAGAAGAAGACTGCATTCACTACACCATGGGGAACCTTTATGTATGCCAGGATGCCGTTCGGATTAATTAATGCAGGAGCTACTTTTCAGAGGGAAATGGACATAGCCTTTGTTGGAGAACAGGACAAGTTTTTGGTAGTTTATCTTGATGACATCACTGTGTTTTCAAAGAATGATGATGAGCATATTGAACATCTAAGAAGAACTTTTGAAAAATGCAGGAGGTATGGCCTATCCCTCAATCCTAAAAAATCTTTATTTGCATTAGATGAGGGAAAACTTTTAGGGCACATTGTAACGAAAGATGGTGTGAAAATTGATCCTAAGAGAGTTGAAGTGATAAACAGCATTCCTTTGCCAAGAAATAAGAAAGAAGTACAGGTATTTTTAGGCCGAATTAATTTTCTAAGAAGATTTATTCCTAACTATGCAGAGATAGTTAGGCACATAACCAATATGTTGAAAAAGGAAAATGAAGTAAAATGGTCCCAGGAGTCTAGAGATGCATTCACAAGAATAAAACAGGCATTTGCTGAAGCTCCTATGCTAGTAGGACCAGATTACAAAAAGCCATTTATGATATTCTCATTTGCTTCCCCTCACACA
The DNA here is from genome assembly GCA_034641835.2 of Pinus albicaulis. NCBI lineage: Eukaryota > Viridiplantae > Streptophyta > Pinopsida > Pinales > Pinaceae > Pinus > Pinus albicaulis. The sequence goes on along the minus strand of CM076569.1, from coordinate 375,096,588 downwards.
ATTGCTGGAGTGTTATTGTAGAAAAATGAAGAGGGATATGAACAGCCTATAGCTTTCTTTAGTCAAGTACTTTATGACGCAGAATTGAAATATAATATATTGGAGAAGCAGGAATATGCCCTGGTAAAGTCCCTTAAAGCTTTTAGAGTTTATATTTTGCAATCTCATATTACTGCTTATGTTCCCACAGCAGCTGTAAAAGACATTCTAGTTCAGGGAGACAGCGAAGGTAAAAGAGGAAGATGGATTGCAAAAATCCAGGAGTATGATTTGGATATAAGGCCTCCTAAGTTAATCAAAGGACAGGGACTTGCTAAGATGCTATCTGAATCCAATCATCAAGCCTTGGGCATTAATTTATCTGTGATAGCAAGTGAAGAATCGGAAAAAGAAGAAGAGCAGCAAGGACTGGAGATGGCTACTCAAAAGATACACATGAAATATCTAACTAGTCCCTGGTATAAGGAAATAGTTGAATATCTTTTAACACTCAGTTGTCCTCCGGGCTGTGACAAAGTGAAATACAGAGCTGTAAGGATGAAATCACAGATATATGTAATTGCCAATGGACAGCTTTATTGGAGAGACCCTCTAGGTATATTACTGCTGTGCCTCACAGAAAATGAAGTGCAGAACGTAATGACAAAATTTCACGAAGGAATATGTGGAGGACATTACAGCTGGAGGGCTACAACTCATAAAATCTTGAAGGCTGGTTTTTACTAGCCAAAATTGTACTCTGATACTTTTGCTAAGGTTAGGGCATGTGATAAGTGCCAAAGGTTTGCAGAAAGACAGAAACTAGCAGCATTGCCCCTAATTCCAATTCATGTAAATGAACCATTTCAGAAATGGGGACTAGATTTTATAGGAGAAATACATCCCCCATCAAGTGGCCAGCATAGATGGATACTAACAGCCACGGACTATTTCACAAAATGGGTAGAAGCAATACCTACAAGAAACGTTACAGATGTTGTGATCATGAGGTTTATAGAAGATAATATCATATCCAGGTTTGGCTGTCCAGCCAGAATTGTAACTGACAATGCGCAGGCATTCAAGTCTGCCAGGTTTGTAAAGTTTTGTCAAAGGTATAACATCATCCTGACTCACTCCACGGCATACTATCCACAGGTAAATGGCCTAGCAGAATCCTCTAATAAAACCCTGGTGAGAGCCTTGAAGAAAACGATAGCTGAAAATCAGAAAAACTGGGACTCTCAATTGAAGTTTGCTCTATGGGCAAATAGGATAACCAGCAAAAGGGCAACAGGCAAGTCACCATATGAGCTGGTATATGGGCGAGCTGTTGTGTTTCCTCTGCAATTAGCATTGCCGGTGGCACGTTTCATGCAAGAGAATTAGGAAGAACCAGATGACATGATCAGAAGAATTAATCAGCTGGTAGAATTGGAACAAACGTACAACCAGGTGAATGAGAGACTGATAGAATACCAGGAAAAAATGAAGGATATTTTTGATCGCCATGCCAAGGATAGGAATTTCCAGATAGGAGACCTGGTTCTCAGGTGGGATGTTCGCAGAGCAGAAAAAGGCAAGCATGCCAAATTTGACCCACTGTGGTTCGGTCCATTCAAAATAGTGAACCTAGGGAGAAATAATACTTTCATGTTAGAAAATCTGCAGGGCGATCTGTTGGACGCTCCCGTGAATGGACAATTCCTTAAACACTACTTTCAATACTGACTCAGGAGGATCAGGCCTGGTATATTTATGTATATAATATAAGCAAGTGTGATTTAAATTTTGAAATGTAAATAATGTAAATAAGCTAATATTTTTTGAAGAAAATGCAAAGGGGTCTGAGGTCTGCGAGTTCTCGGCATGCCCGAGGACGAACATGCCGTCCCCAGTTGGAGCCGATGTTGTACAAATCAGCCCCTCCATTTGAATTTTGGCCATAGTCTCTTTTTCCTTTCACCGCTGCCCCTTCCCGCATCGGAAATACATTGAAAAAGGGCTAAAGTTCACTTTTAAAGATTATATAAGGTTTAGCCCCTTTTCCTCCTAGCTCCGCGCCTCCTTTTGCATATAACCAAGCACTGCCCCTTTGAGCGTTTATCGCAGATCTCATAATCGCGCCATCGCATGTCCGCTTCATCGCAAAAGCGCAGTTTCTCGCGCGCGCTATCCCCCACCATCACATTTTTCACTTTTGCGATCTACGCTCGACTGACCACGCCCATCGCATAGCGCAGAGCACGAAATTTTGGTTATCCCCTTCTTCTTCCATCGCATTCTCTCCTCTTGCGATTTTGCGAAATGCGCTCCGGGTCCCACTTCTAAAACCTTTGGTTCATTATTTTGTTATGTTTTCCCTTTGTAACTTCCTAAAAGTCAATTTTCAAAGTCCTTATACCGTCGGCATTCCTCCGCCACATCTCGTCATTTGCCTACGTGTCACCCCCGTCTCCTCCATTAGTCTCATACTTCGGTTATGTTTCGCGTCACTGTGTTCTGTTTGAAGGCTTCGCCCCGCGTCGTCCCATCATCCTCTCAAATCCATGCCACCACTCCTGTTAGTTCCATTTTGTCCACCATCTCTGTCATCAGTTTTATTTAGCAGGATTTTGGTTTTGCAGGGGCTCCTGATGGGAGCAAAATTGGCAGAAAGGATCCTGGAGTCACTATGATGTGACCGCCATTAAAGAAGGGTACTTCGATCTACAGAACTCTCCAGAGAAAATCAAGAAGGCACATTTGAGGCGGATGAAAACATTAACGCAGCTTCAGATCATTAATGAAGAGGCAATAAATTCAGTGTCCAGATTGATAAAGGTTTCAAGTTTAAATTCAAAATCCGAAGATCGAAAGTACCATGCATGGGAACAGGCGCCTCAAGGTTTTATTGCCGTAGATCTTCCTCCTCCAGAAAACAGCCGAATGTTTACATATTTTATTATTTATATCTTGCATATAAACAGTTTTTCATTTCCAGTATTCATTTCCAGAAATAAATTGTAAAGTACAGTTAACTATGTTCAGTCGTTTCACAGTGTGGGCGCGAATGTTTTCCGCCATTTGATTCAAAAATAAGTTATTGAATGCTCTCTATCTACCGCCTCCTCTATAATTCTCTATTGAGTCTATAAAATCTAAAAGAAAAGACGTTGTAAGGGTTCCAAATTTCTATCAGCAAACTGTGCAGTGAAAAGACTTCTGTATACATTTTGTAACATCTCTGTATGAAGTTTCAGAGCCCGTAGGGTCTCAGTGAGGAGGGCTTATGACTGTAATGAGGATTCTGGTCTCTGATATCTCACAGTATGTAATTTCTCTTATGTGTTAATACAATATCTCATTTCATGCAATTTATCTTCTTGTATCATGTTCTAGAATGCGAGTGGCTCACTAGTTTGCAGTAAGGATTCATCTTAAGTGGTGACCTTTCTGGAATTAGTCAAGCGCTTTAAATAGGCCTAGTCATGTTATATTGTTCCATGTTCACTCTTTCCATATTTTCTGCTATATTAGTTGCTTGAGGAGGGTGCTTTTAAAACGCCATTGTCATATAAGGATTCGTAAATTGGTGCGCCCTTATATGGTTCTGTTGTGTATCTGGGTATCAGTCTCATGCCAGCTAATATCTTCTTATGTTTCCTCACTGCACTCACTTCCTGATATCTGATTTCTGTGATATATTATCTGAACTGGCCCTCTTTACAGTAAGCGGTCTCTTAACCGTCTGATGCCTTTATATTGGAGTTTTACTTGATGTCCCTACATTGTTCTTGTCTTTGTGTCAGCTTCTGAGAGAGATTGGTCCCATTCAAAACTAATTTCCTTGTTTAGAACAAGAGATAGTAAGCGAGTTCTTGGACTGACAACCCAAACTAAAAGGGCTCCTTGCTATATTAAGATGTCATAGGCACTGGTCTATGGAAACTCTAGGCTGTCTCTAGGGGGTGACAAAATCATCCACAACACAACATATACCTCCTATTTCAAAACTCCATTAAAGAATTTTGAATTCACATCCATTTGGTAGACTTTCCACTTTTGTTGTGCTGTTATGGACAACATTGTCCACATTGTCTCCATCCTTGCAACTGGTGCAAAGGTTTCTTCATAATATCTTCCTTGTTGCTGCTTGTAGCCTTTGACAACAAGCCTTTCTTTATGACTTTCTATCTTGCCTTCAGCATTTCTCTTTGTCTTATAGACCCATTTTACTCCAATGACTTCTTTACCTTGTGGGAGATCCACTAACTCCCATGTATCATTCTTTTCTATTGCACCAATCTCTTCATTCATTGCTTCAATCCATTTTTCTTCTTTTACTGCATCTCCAAAATGAATTGGGTCATAAAAATGACAAAAAAAGGAAAATAAAGAGTTCAAACCATTATTATTATCAACTTCTTGCTCATAAATTTCACTCAAATTTTTGAATCTTGGTCTTCTTGGTGTGCTTGGAGTTCCACCTGAACTCGAGGGAGTTTCTGATCCTTGTGGTGTGCTTGGAGAAGCACTTCCTTGATTTCTCAAGGCTATTATGTTTCCTACTTGTGGTGTGCTCTGTTGAGATTGTGTAGGTGGAGGAGGAACCACCGTGGAGGAATTTTTTCCAGCAATCAATTCCTCTTGCTCTTTGTGAGACACACATGTCTTCACATTCATTGTTTTCTCTAAGCTTCCATCCCAAGCTTCTTCTTCAATAAACTCCACATCTCTATTGATTATAACCTTCTTGGTTGATGGATTATAGAGTTTGTAGGCCTTGGACTCATCACTGTATCCAACAAAGATACACTTCTCCCCCTTGTTGTCCAACTTCTTTCTTAGTTGATCTAGGACATGTACATATGCCACACATCCAAATACTTTCATGTGAGTGAAAAACGGTTTTTTTTCACTCCATGATTCTTCTAGGACTCTGTTCATAACAACTTTGGTTGGGCATCTATTCAAAATATATGTTGCACAATTGACAGCTTCAACCCAATACTCATTTGGAAAATGTTTTTCCTTCAACATACTTCTGACCATGTCCATGATGGTCCTATTCTTCCTTTCTGCAACACCATTTTTCTATAGTGTGTACCTTGTGGTAAACTAATTGTGTATGCCATTATCCCTATAGAAGCGTAGGAAATATTTGGATATATATTCTCCTCCTCTGTCAGTTCTTAGCACTTTGATGTAGTGCCCACTCTACTTCTCAACAAGAACTTTGAAGTGGTATAATTGTTCAAACACTTCACTCTTTTGTTTCAAGAAATAAACCGATGTATTTCTTGTATAATCATATCTAAATGTTAATACATAATGGTTTCCAGCTAAATATGGCATTTGCATTGGTCCACACAAATCTGAGTGGACAATCTCTAAGGGTGCCTTTGCCGTTATACTATTTCCTACTGGAAATGGTTCTCTGTGTTGCTTGCCCAAGATGTAGCCTTCACATAGGTTGTCTAGTTTCTCTATGAGTGGTAATCTGCCTTTTCTATGCAAGAGGTTCAAACCTCCAAAATTTAGATGTCCAAATCTCAAATGCCATAATTAGTTTTCGTCTTTCACTTCTTCTTGAAAGAACTCTTGTGTGACTGCTACTACCACACCTCTTTGCTTCAAGTATGTTTTGAGCTTGAGAGGACACATCCTATTCTTTTTCATATACACTTCTACAATGACCCTCTTACTTGGAGGTATGTGCATGATTGTGCACACATCATTCTTAAAAAATACATTGTATCCCTTGTTCACAAGTTGTCCAATGCTCAAAAGGTTAAATTTTAGGCTAAATACATAATATACATTTGGCACAAACTTATTTTCTCCCTTCCTTGTCAGTATTGATACTCTTCCTTTTCCCATGACAGAGACTTTTCTTTCAGTCCCCGTTGTCACTTCAGACTTCACATTCTCATCTAGATTGGAAAACATTGCTATGTTTCAAGTCATGTGGTTACTGCAACTTGAGTTTAAGAACCATACACCTTCTTGTGTTTCTTGTGCTACATTACATGTTAGAAGCACATTACTCTGCTACTGACTTTCTTTTGCAAAATTAACATTTCTCCTATTATTTATGTCATTATGTTTCTTTCTACATTCATTGGCATAATGTCCATACTTTTTACAATAATGACATTGGACTTGGGATTTGTCATACCTTTGTCCTTGTGCTTGACTTTGGATTGAGCCTTCGCTTTGATTCTAGTTGTTGCCCCTTCCACTTGTGCTTGTAGGGTTGTTTCTTCCACTTTTCTGTGGGCTTCTTCCTTTTCCTTGGTAGTGTGATATTCCTTGACCTCTACCTCGGCCAAAAGACATTTATGTATTGAAATCATGCTCCAATGAGGAGTTCGTTGTTCTGTTTAGTCTATGTTCATGATACATCACGGATGCACAAAGCTCATCCACTGAAAATTGTGAGAGATCATTTGTCTCTTCTATTGCCACTACTATGACATCAAATCTTGATGGTATACTTCTCAAGATTCTCTCCACTATTATTCTTTCCTCAAGTGTCTCTCCATGAGACCTTATCTGGGTAACCAACCCAATCACATGTGTAAAGAATGAGTCTATGTTATCAGACTCTTTCATATAGAGAGTTTCAAAATCTCTCCTCAACATTTGTAGCTTTTATTTCTTCACCTTCTCCATGCCTTAATAGGTTGTCTCGAGAATATCCCACGCCTCCTTAGACTTTGTTTTTGTTTCAATCCTTGGGAAAATACTCTCGTGTACTTCTTGGAAGATATAGAATAGGGCTTTGGAGTCCTTCTTCCTATTATCTCTCAACAAGTCTCTTTTTGTTGTTGTCAAAGCAGTCAATGATGTTGCATCTGATGGTTCTTATAAACCTTGTTCCACCAGCTCCCATATACCTTGTGAAGCAAATAGGGCTCGCATTTTAATGGCCCAATAATCGTAAATTTTACCATTGAACTGTGGTAATTGTGGATTTTTCAGGCTTGTGCCTGCTGCTGCCATTTTGACTATGTAAACAAATAATTAAATTGAATGTGTAAAACAGAAGCTTTCTGACTGCTAGAGAAATATTCTTCTCAAATCAATCTTATAGCTTCTACAACGAAGAGATCGAGCTCATGCTTCTTTGACTGAGAGCCTATACCTGCTCTGATACCATGTTGGAATTTTTTAATACAATAAACAGAGGAAATGTGTTTCCCCACAACACAGAGGCTACAAAAAATTGCAGAAATTAAACAGTCATACACACAGGCAGTGTAGAACACAAGAGAGGAACAAACTTCAGTTTTCTATTCCTTCACTCTCTCACTATAAAATTAAATTACACTTATTTTAATACAAATGGATGAAGCTTGAAAAACCTAATCTATTCAACTCGATTCAATTTCCGAATGGACATTCAAAAACTAATTGTCCTTGGGCTATCAAAAGACCCATTCTTTCCTTAAAACGGTGCACAGACCGTATTATGAACTACATAGGAAAACACGAAAAAACGCATCGAAAACAAAAAAAGGGTAGATCTGAAATATTATGCAATACGGTTCTAGTCCACATCGCATCCACGCAAATCAGTGATTTTAACTTTAACTCTTGGCGTTATTCATTAAAATTTTCAGGTTGCAATGTGCGATAGTGACGTGGCACATATCGCATTGCACCCAAAATAACATAGCCTGCGGACGCTACGGGAAAAATTAAACTTGTGCAATTGCGATATGCGACAGTGATATCGCATCGTAAAACATATAACATAACTTGTGGGTTGTGGGGGTAAATCTAAAAACTTGTGATTGCAAACTTGCTTGCAGTAGAAGTTTAAGTGGATCCTGTCGATATCGCATCGATGGAGAAATAAGTTTCATTGCGGGCTTAAACGGTAAGTATGCGAGCGGTAAACAAAGGTGTGTCCCGCCGAACTCAGATCAGCAGGGACATAACATACGGTGAGGGCTTAAGGTTAAGACTTAAATCTTGCGAAGTGCGGGCGGCGACACAGTAAGTTGTGGTAGGTGCGAAATGCATGAATCCAAAGTTTTGCGGAAATACAAAGGGTTTACGGGTTTTGCAATGTGGTGGATGGTATATGTGGGTCCCGTTGATATCGCATCAGTGGGGGTTTGACTTAACAGCGGCAAGGCTTATGGGTAAACTATAAAAGTTGCGGGCGGAAAAATGTGGGCAAACGGTAAGTCAATGTAGTGGTTGAAAAACAATAAACACAGAGGATGGCTCGGTACTTGGTTTGCTATTGGTTGCATGGAAGTACCTCCAGATCTCGGATCTACTCCTTGTCCTTCTCTGCTGTCAAAAATTGATGAATTTATGGGTTGCGTCACTGTTTATTCATGACGGTGATTGGGAGTAAAATTCCAACAATAATTATATTATATTGTTGTATGTGATATATAATTTTGCTATGTTCAATATATTATTGAAATTACTAATATGAATAATGTTCAATGTAATTATTATTTATTATAGCTTAATAAAATAATTATTTTTTGTTGTTGTAGCTGATATATAATTTTTCTATGTTCAATATATTATCATATGAATAATGTTCAATGCAATGTTTAATAATGTGTTGTTTTAAAGTTATTAACATTAATAATATTCAATATAGAATTAATTACCATGCTTCATATTAATATTAATTTTCATATTAGTATCATCAATATTAATATAAAATGTTAATATTAAAATTAATATATTATTATTAATAATAATAAATAATTATTACATCTAATAATTTATTTTATTTCAAGGTAATGACGTTATTATATTATAATAATATTTATAATAATATTGTTAACCACATTTATTTTATTATATATATAACTATAAGAATATAAAACTAATAGTAATAATATTAATATTATTAATATTATAAATTCTAAAATTAACGTAAATAATATAAAAAAAGATAATATTAACAACAACAAGAATAATAAAATTATTAATATCAATGATGATATATTATTAACAGTAAAACATTACTTATAACAAATATTTTATTAATATTATTAATATAATATAATATTATAATATGTAATAATTTATATTATTGTAAGATATCAATGTTATTATGAATATCAATCTTATTAATAACATTAATGTAATAACATTAATGTAATAACATTAATATTAACAGCAATAATACATGATAAATTGATATTGCAATGTGATGGACAAATTTGATGTCACAATGTGGCAAACATCGACTGACATGTTATTGTGATAAGCATATCCCCGCATCACATTTAACATAACCCTTGACGCTTCATCAACACCACATGTGGTGCAATCCAAGAAAATATGACATCACGTGACAAACATATACAAATGTTACAATGTGATGGATGCTACCTAATGTCACATTGTGACATGCAAAACCCTCTATTACAATGTATGTATAAAACCCTAACATCACAATGTCATGAACATTGCCCAATATTGCAATGTGACCAACCTAATTCGATATTGCAATATTGAAAACATATTCTAATGTTGCAATGTGACAAATATAATCTGCCATCAACATGTGCTCAACAAAACTATAGATGACAACATGGTCAACCATTTACAACATGCTCAAACGTGGTCAATAATGGTCCACCATAGTCCAGTTTAATAACTTTAAGGTTGTTAGCACCATTATGAACAACACAATATGTTGCAATGCGATAAATACTAAATTTCTGCACAATTTGATGAATACTAAATTCCATTATGATGTGATGAACAACAAACACCATTGCAATGTGATGAACAAACAATGCCATAATGTTAAAAATACTCAATATTTTCGCAATGTCATCGACAATAAACATCATTGCAATGTGGCCAACAATAATTATCATCAAAATGTGTCAAAAAACACATTCATATGCTAATTACATACACATTGTACTATGGGTTTACCATGGTTGATATACATTAACATATTTCTCATTATCAAGCTTGATCAATTGTATTCAACATGGTCAAACATGGATATAAATTCTCAATGTCAAAATGGTCAATCATGGTCACAATCTTCAACCATTACAAGATGGTTGACCATAGTCAACATCATTACATAGTCAACATAGTTTGCTATAGTAATAACATTCAATAGATTCAACCATAATCGACATACCCAACATATAAAACATGATAAACCATAGTCAACCTATTCAAACTTAGTCAACCATGCTTGAAACAACTTAATAATGGTCAACCATGGACACCAGATCATCCACAAACATCCATGGTCAACCACTTCATTCGGTATAGTCAAAATGGTCAACCATATTCATATATTTCTAAGCATTCTCGACCATAGTCAATCATAATTTGTGAGGCTCTTACAAGCTCATCTATGGTCAAACAAGCTCACCATGGTCAAACATGGACAAGAAGTTCAACCATAATCAACTAGCTCAACAATGGTGAACCATAGTTTACATGATCATTAATGATCAACCATAATTAACCATAATTGACCATTTTCAATCCTTCTCACCAATGGCCTACCATGGTCACCTATGGTCAATCCTCATCATCCTTGTTAACCAAGGTCAACCATCCTCAACAATGGTTCACGCTCTTCAACCATTGTCAAGCATGGTCATCCATTGTCAACAACAATCAACCTAATCAACCTTAATCAACTATGTGTTGACCATAGTTAACCACAGTCAACCATAATCAATAATAATCATCCTTATTTAGCACTTGTCAACCACTGTACACCATAGACAACTTAGGAGACAATGGTCAACTAAGGTCAAATATGGTCAGACCATTTTCAATAATGGTCTCCATGGTTACCATGGTTAATAGTGGCCACCCATGGGAAACATGGTTGAACATGGTCAACCATGGTCTTCATGGGCATTGTGGTAAACCATGGTTCACCATAGTTATCTATACTAAACACTAATAACCTTACATAACCATGTACACCCACAGTCAACTAGATGTTCGCCATATTAAAACATGTTTTACCATATCAAATATGGTCAAACAAGGTTAAATAAAGTTAGTGTGACCATAATAAATATCATTGCAATGTGCCAAACCACATATGATATACATTAATGGCGTATGCGTTGTACTATGTGTTCACCATGGTTGATATACATTAACATAGTCTGCATTGTCAAACATGGTAAACTATGATTAACATGATGAAACATGAGCATACATTTTCAATGCCAAAATGGTCAATCATTGTCACAATGGTCAACTATTGTGACATGATTGACCATAGTAAACATCAATACATAGTCAACATAGTTAACTATAGTCATCATAGTCAACCATAACATATCCAACATATAAAACATTATCAACCATACTCAATCATAGTCAACATACTCAAACTTAGTCAACCGTGTCTAAACATGGTAAAAAATATTTATATACAGTTAACCATGGTCAAACATTGTTAAAGAATGTCAATCATTGTCATACCTGACCAAACATTGGCAACATGGTCAAACATTATCACTAATTGTCACCGATGCTCAACCATAGATCAACTTAGCTAGTCATACTCAACCTTGGTCAACCATGATCAACCATGGTCATATTTGGTCAACCATAGTCAACCTAGAAAAAATCATGCTCTAAATATTCCTGATAGGAAACCATGTTTAAACATGGATAGAATGGTTGAACATGGTCAATCAAGGTCTTTATGGTTGAACGTGGTCAACCATTTTGAACATGGGAAACCATAATTTATCATAGAAAAGTATGGTCAAAAATGGAAAAATCACATCAAAATATGGTCAATCATGGTCACCATAATCAACCATGGCCACTAGGATATTCCATGGTCAACCACTTTATTAAGCACAATCCACATCGTCAACCATATTCCTCTAATGTTAAATATTACCAACCATAGTTAGCCATGTTCACCCATAGTCAACCATACTCGACCATAGTCATCCATACTCTTACAAGCTTATTTGTGGTTTAACAAGCTAATTGATCAGGAGCTCAGTAATTAACCAAAACTTTAAAGTGCTAAGAAATGCTTCAGACTAGAACGACTTGATAGAGCTTGTCACCAAGATTCCAACGGAACTCGTTTCATCAAAATACAAGTTTGTATGAGTGAGTTATGGTCTGTTGTTCATTTTCCCAAATCAGTAAAAAATGTGCAGAACAGTGCCAGACTGATGACTTGGTAGTCCAGTTAGCACCTCAGGAATATTCAAGGAAGATTCTCTAGTTTTTCAGCCACTTACACTATGTCAAGTGTCGTCTCCAGATTCACCAATGTTGCTTGGGGAAGCTAATTTTTTCTCCTATTTCCTAAGATGGCATTCAACCATCTCGCGTTGGTAGTTTAGGAGTGGAAGGTTGGAAGGCACATACATTACATATTCCAAGATCAAGGTTGGTCGCATATTTTATTAAAAAAAGGTTGGGACTTATGGCCAAAACCATAGTCGAATGACAATACAACATATATCCGCGACATATTTCATTAACCCCAAAGTATTAAACCTTGGTCCAAAGCATCGGTGCATTCAACCATCTCCCATTGGCATTTTGGGAGCGGAGGACATAAGGAAACAACAAATGATTTGCAATTTGTGATTGCGTTGTAAATGACGTGGTGATAAAATGGGTCCTACCAATCGCATCATGGGTTTTTAGGAGTAGGAAACATAAAGAGTTAACAAGGTGGCAGAATTACAATGCGATATATCACATCGGGGTATCGCAATCGTAAGACGCAGTAGGCAACATAGAATGATTTATAGTGGGGTTGCAATCTGTGATCTACGATCTATGGAAGTGACTATGATGTGATCTACGGAGATTTAAATGCGCTTAACCCCACTTAAACACCACTTATATTAACATTAATCGCATACTTATCTTGTCGGTGACTTTGGCGAACACGCCAGATTAGGCAGACTTCCACATTTAGTGGAGCTAGCTAGTCAGATTCTAGATTTAGTGGAGAAATAGCAGGAGAATTTGTTTTTTCCATAATTTTGGCAATTTTAGACCAAAATGGTCTTAGGAAGAGTCATTATTGATATATTTTGATGTTTTGGAGCCATTAGAGCAGGTTGCAGAGGCAACAGGATACTGTGAACAACAATTTTGCACAATTGAAGCTAATACAAAGGCCTAGACTATGAAGCTAGACCAAGGAGATGTAGCCCAAGAGGGGTGAACTCCTACATCAAAAAATTGTGTATTTTTCTATGTTATTTGTTCTTGTTGTGTTTTATTATGTTTTTGTTCAGCATTGAGTTTCCATGCTTTTAAGTTCATGAAAAACACTTAATCTAATCAATTTTAATCAATTGTCACTCATAAACACTTGTATAAAACCTTGTATGATAAGAAAACCAAAGCACTTTCATGTTAATTATGTAACTGATATCTGCACAACAGTAACTAAAAATCAATTTCATATCAAGTTGGTATTAGAGCACAACGTTGCTAAAGGTTTATTGCTTGCTTTACTTGAGATTGTGCAAGAAGGGTTTTAATAGTTTCAATTTTGTGATGCTTACAAGGTTGAAGTTGCAGAGAGGAGAACGGAAGCTATTGGTTGTTAGTCCTGAGATTAGGACAAGGAAAAAGAGAGCTAAGAAAGCATCATATTCACCCAAATTTCCACTCAAAGATACACTTGAAGCACCTCAAGTTCCATCTCCAACAGTTGAGATTGAAGAGGTACAAATTGCACAAGAAGCTGAAGTTATTGAAAAGGTACAAGCATAAGAGGTTGAGATTGAATCCTTAGCCATTATATCAGGAGTTGAAGAGACTCATGGACATTCATAAGAAGAGGATGTTAAGAGAGACTTCAAAGACATACAAATAATGGTTAAAATCATGTTTGATGCATTTACTGCCGAAAGAGAAGGAGAAGGTTCTAAGCCTCCACATGGAGAAGGATCTTCAGATGGTAAGAAGGATGGAGTGAAGAGTTAGAAAGGAAATGTAGAAAATCCACCTCCACGTCCACCATCCTCATCCTCATCATCTTCATGTTCCACATGCACCACAAAAACCACTCACACTCATTCAAAAATCCAAAAAGGAAAAACTCCATTACTGAAGTTGGACATCAAGTTTGAACTTCCCATGTACAATGGTGAGGCAAATGCAGAGAAGTTAGACAATTGGATCTGTCAATTGGAAGTATACTGCAGAATTCAAAATCTACAACAAGATGATATAAAGATCCAGTTAGATTCATTAAGGCTAGAAGGAGCAGCACTAGTTTGGTGAGAGGCAAAGACTGAAGAGGAAATGTGAATTCATGGTAATATATCCATTTCTTGGGTTAAATTCATTTCTCCATTAAAAGACAGTTTTATCCATTAGCCTATATGAAAAAAGAAATAATGAGTTGGAAAAACTTTACGCAACTCAAATGCCAAAATATTTAAGAGTACACATAGGATTTTAGAAAGAGGGCTTTGTTGTTAGGAGTAAACTTGAATTCACAAGACACACTCTTGAAATATATTGCGAGTTTACATTCCTACTTAAAACATAATATGCTTATGTTTAACCCAAACAAATTATATGAAGTATGTGTGCAAGCCACACATCTTGAAGCAAGGGGAAATAACATTCAAGAAGAGGGTAGTAAGAAAAAGTGATTCAAGGGTAAGGGAAAAGAGAAGGGAGGAAAATGGAAGGGAAAGAAGAATGCAAGCATCAAGAATGAAGGGGAGGAAACTACATGAAAACATTTTTCCAAAGAGTGGCATAATGAAGCCCACTGTTGGAAACTACATCCCAAAATAGGGCCAAAGAAACCAAATAACAAAGGGAAACAAAAGATTACTGCCACCACACAACAAGATCTTGGATCTGATTCAGGAGATAAGACCAAGATAATAGCCATGGTTAACAAAGGAAAGGAAGCCACAACAAGTATTGGTTCCTGACATAGTCATAACAGCACTCCAAATGAAGACACAAGGATATAATTGTTCCATGTTAGAGTGATTTAAAATCATTCAAAGATTGATGCATTGTTAGATAGTGGGTCACAAGAAAACCTGATTTCAGAAGACTTAGTCAAAAAGCTTAACCTTAAAACTGTACCACATCATAAACCATACCCTTTGGGTTGGATAGTTAAGAATGCCAATTTATAGGTTGCAAGGAAATGCATATTTAGATTTTCTATTACTACAAACTTTGTTGATGAAGTCAAGTTAGATGTGGTTCATTTCTGGGATTATCTTGGGAAGTCCATATCTGTATGACAAGAAAGCGGTGTTTTGTCGCCATGAGAACAAATATCATTTTCTTAAGGATGGGGTGGAGTATATTGTGAGAGCTCATCACAAGAAACTGAATATTTCTTTATTTAATGTAGAGCAAGTGAAGAGGCTAGTTAATGCAAGTAAAAATTTTGTGCTTCTCATGATCAAGAAAAAGGATGATGTTGACTATGAATGTTTTGAAGGATGTGATGAAAAATCAAAATATGATTTGTTTTATGTCAGCATGGCGAGATGTTTCAAGAACCAAGTGAGTTAACTCCCAAGAGGGGAATTCAGCATGAGATTCAGTTGCAGCAGGATGTTCCACTTCCAAAAATTGGTATGTATTGCATGTCAATTATGGAGAGTTTGGAAATCAAGAAGAAAATTTAATAATTGTTGAAAAAAGGTAGAATATGCCCATCTACATGGATGAGATTGGGCGCATGTGCATTGATTTTCATGCATTGAATAAAATCACGGTAAAGAATCGCTACCCACTCCCACGCATTGATGATTTTCTAGATCAGTTGAAGTATGCAATATATTTCACTAATATATACTTGCAAAGTGGTTATCATAAAGTTAGAATAACTGAAGAGGACATTTGGAAAACTGCTTTCAAAACTAAAGAAAGATTGTTTGAGTGGTTAGTTATGCCATTTGGTCTAACAAATGTTCCAACTACTTTCATGAGAGTAATGAATGATGTACTTAGACCGTTTCTAGATGAATTCATCATTGTTTACTTAGATGACATACTTATATTCAACAAAACAAGGGAAGAAAATGTCATGCATGTGAACAAGGTACTTGATGTCTTCAAAAAATAGAAATTGTAATTGTTTTTAAAAATGTCGAAATGCGAGTTTGGTAAGACTTATTTGGTCCATTTGGGACACATTGTTGGAGGAGGTGAGTTGAAGATATTCCCTTCCAAAGTAGAGGTCATTTTGAATTGGCCCAAGCCCAATACAGTTACAGAGGCAAGAAGCTTTCTTGGGGCAGCACAGTATTGGAGGAAATTCATTGCTACTTTTTCTTCCATTGCAGCTCCGCTACATGCATTGAAAAGTGTCAAGAAAGTCTTCCATTGGGGATATGTACAGAAAAAATCATTTGATGTTTTAAATCAAAAGATAAGTTCAGCACCAGTATTAGCACTTTTGGATCTTAGACAACCATTTGAGATCCGAACAAATGCAAGTGATTATGCTATGGGAGTAGTGATCATGCATCATGGTAACCCTATTTCATTTCATCCTGAAATTTTGAATGGAGTTGTGACTAATTATCACATCTATGATAAAGAGTTATATGCATTGGTACAGAATGTAAAGAAATGGAAGCACTATTTGATGGGTAAGGAGACCATTATCCATACCGACCAGCAGCCATTGTAGTAAAAAATTTCATTTGGTTATCAAGTAAAAAAAGGGAATCTACAATAAGGTAGTTGATATGCTCTCTAGGCCTATTGTAAATTCATCTATTATACTCAAGTACAATTCAATTATGCATGAAAGTTACATTGAACAATATGCATATGATAGTGATTTTCAAGATGTGCATGAAAGCTTGAGTCAAGGAAACCAAAATGAAGAGTTAGGTTATGATGTTCATAACATTTTGTTGTATCACTTAGGCAAGTTATGTATACCGCAGGGAGAAAGAAACAGTATCATAACGGAGGCGCACACATCATTGATTGCTGGACATTTCGGTGTAGGCAAGATAGTAGTGAATCTCCAAAAGTATTGCTATTGGACACACATGATTGATAGTGTATCTCGTTTTATTAAAGGATGTTCTATATGTGCAACAAGTAAGCCTAGCAATAGGAAACTTGGATTGTACACTCCACTTCTAGTTGCTTCACATCCTTGGGAGAGTATCTCAATGGATTTTGTAGGTTGTCATCCTATGTCAAGAAAAGGTCATGATTACTTGTATGTTGTGGTAGATAGGTTCAGCAAAATGTGTCTTTTGATGCCATGTAGGAAAAAAATTACAGTTGAACAAACCGCTAATCTTTTCTTTCAAAATGTATGGGTTCATCTTGGTCGTCCTACTTCTATTTTAAGTCATTGGGATTCTCGGTTTGTTGGGAATTTTTGGTCAAAATTATGCGATGGACACAAAGTTGAAGAAGAGTACAACATTTCATTCGCAACAGATGGTAAAACCGAGGTGGTAAACAATACATTTATTCATCTTCTTAGAGGTTATTGCAGCAAGCATCCCAATTTGTGTGGTGAACAATTGCATTACATTCAACATGCATACAATAGGGCAAAGAATTCTTCCACAAACACATCACCATTTGAGGCATGTTATGGTTACTTGCCAAGATTGCCTTTGGAATTCATCTTTGAGAAATATGTCGCTATATATGGTCATAGTGACATAGATAAGGCAAGAAAGATCATTGAGAAAATTTAGTTGATACATCACACAGTGTAAGAGAAACTTAAAAAGAGTCAAAGAAGCTACAAGGAAAGGCATGACAAACACCGTGTTGATAAAAATTTCCAGGTTGAAGATGAAGTTTGGTTGTATATCAACAAAGAAAGATTGCAAGGGGAAGGTAAAAATCTCAAGCCAATCCATTATGGTCCATTTAAAATTCTAGAAAATATTGGTACTAATGCATTTAAGCTAGATTTGCCTCCTTATATGCAAATATATTCTATTGTTAATGTTGAGAATTTGTGATTGCTTGAACCTCCTTTCATTTATGATCAAGGAGAGCATGTTCAACTGCCATCAATAGATGGTTTCTCGCAAGAATATCTTGATGAACTTCAGCAAGATCTTCAAATCACTAATCATGGTCAATCATGGATAAGAAATTCAACCATATTCAACCAACTCAATAATGATCAGCCATGGTTAACATGATCATTAGTGGTCGACCATAGTTAACCATAATTGATCATTTGTTGATCCTTGACACCAATGGCCTACCATGGTCATCTATGGTCAATCCTCATCAACTCTTGGTCAACCATGGCCAGTCCTCAAAAACCTTGTCAACCATCGTCGATCCTCTTCAATAATCATTAAACATGGTCATATGTAGTCAACAAGGGTCAAGCATAAACAACCTCACTCAACCATATATTAATCATAGTCGACGAGAGTCAACCATAATCACCCTTAGTTAGCAAAATTTAATCCCATACACAATAGACAACCTGGGAAATCCTGGTCAACTGAGGTCAAATATGGTCAAACCATTTTTCAAACGCAGTTGACCATGGTCAACCATTTTTCTAACATTAATGTAAATGAGACAAACAACATTGTTGTGCATATGGTTAATCATTTTTTTTATCATAAATGTATTTAAACAATAGAGTTGTCTTAAGGTTTATCATGGTTAATGATGTATTCTTTTTAAATTAATGTAATATTAACATTAACATTAATGTAACATTAATCAATTTCAACCGTGATTGATAATGGTCAACCATGGTCAATATTAATGTAACAATGTAATAACTAACAACATTAATTTTACATAGTTAAATTAATGTAATGTAAATACATTGTTATTTTTATGGCTAACCATGGTCAAACTTAGTCAACCATGTTCATCTACAGTCAATACTCTTCATCCTCGATCAACCTTGTCACAAATGGTAAACCAAGGTCAACAATAATCTTCCCCTTAACCCCTAGTCAACAATGATAATCATTGTCAATCATGGTCGACTAAGGTAAACCATAGTAATCATTGTCAATCATTGTGAATTGAGGTCAACCATTGTAATTGAAATCATGTACAATTGAGGTCAACCATGGTAATCATTTTCAACAATGTTTAACTGAGTTCAATCGTGGTTTCCCTTGGCAAACAATGGTTGGCCCTCTTTAACCATGGTCATCCCTATCAACTCAGTTCAACCATTTATCTAACAATTGTTGTGACATTAATGTAAAATTAGCATTAACATTAAAGTAACATCAACCATGGTCAACCATGATCAACAATAATGTAAGATTATTTTAACCATGTAACAATCATCAACCATGGTAAACAAAGGTCAACCATAATCGTTTCTCTCTATCCCTCGTCAACCATGGTAATCATTATAAATCATGGTCAACTTAGGTTAGCCATGGACTACCTTGATGAACAATGGTCAACCCTCTTCAACCATGGTCTACCTTGTCAACCCACTTTAACCATTAATGCAACCATTTTTGTAACATTAACTTTAAAATTAATGTAACATGTACTATTGTCAACCATGGTTGACATTGGTTAACTATGCTGAATATTAGTATAACATTAATGTAACAATATAACAATGGTCAACATTAATGTAACATTGTTAAATCAATAGAGCATTAATACATTGTTATATTAATGGCTGAGCAAGATCAAATTCAGTCAACTTCGGTCAACCATCTTCAACCTTGGTCAACCTGGTCAACCATGATCAAACTCATCAATCCTCTTCAATCATGGTCAACCATGGTCAACAATTCCACCCCACACACGTGTGCTCACCCACAACCACATTAGTAAATGTGGTTAATATTAACCAATCCAGAACATTTTTGACCTTTTATATGCCAATTTACATATAAAAATATCAATCTACTCATATCAACCATATTTTCAACCATATTTACATTTAATGTGACTATGCTAATTTATATTTTGCAAACTATACCTTATGCTATGTGGATTATACCTTTGTTGGCTCATAACTTTGGATGTGACAAAAAAGAAATAATGGTTACAAAAACTATTCGCAACTTAATTTTTCATTGAAGTGAAGTAGTCCGGTGCTCCTAGATCGATAATTCACCTAGCTTGTTCGACTCCTCTCCCCTTAAATATTTTTCCTCCATGTTTCGGGAGAGTCCTCCAACGTTGTACTCATCCAGCGCTATAATACTTGTCCCCTAAATCCGCTAAATCGGTGTCAGAATAGCAGCTTTTATAAAGAGCTCAGCCAGCTTTGTCACTGTTGCTTCAATACGCTTCTGCGCAAAAGCACTCAGCTCTCCTCACCACTCTTATTTTTTTACTCAGTCTTTCATTCTTCATGTACATTCTCCATTTCCTCCTGCTTCGCCGACTCTCAGGCTCCTCCTACATCGCGTACTCTCCGTCAGAGTCAGATGGCTCCTCCTGCACCTAAGTAGTGTTGATAACGAGGTACGATGAACGAACCTGCAAAGGCAATCCTACAGGGAAAACGGTACCACAAGGAGATGGGGGTCACGCGCTCAGGAACTATACCTTTTTCTCTAAAAGGAATTATTTGTGCGGCGCCTCAGTGATGGCAGTAATTTATTTCTCTAAAATAATCTTGCTTTGGCCATTGAAATCATTGTTTAGATTTTGCAAGGAATGGATAATGAGTAAGTGGTTGACTAGACACTACACCAGAAAAATCTTCACAAAACATTTCACATGGTGATCTGTTATTCGTTTTTCACAGACGATTCACCAACCACGTGATGTGATTTATGCTTTGATTGGAGATTGGATGAACACTTTCACATCCATAGTTTCTACCTTTTTTCAAGCCAATGGGTGATTCATAAGTCACAAAGTTCAGAGTTCACGGATGCCATTGGCGCTCTTGATGAGGGACGCCGTGGGTGCTACATCCACGGGGAACACAATGGCATTGGTAAAGTACATCCTTTTTGTAAGCACAATGTGGGGACGAAGATGGTGTGAGCTAAAAATGAGTATAAGGTGCGTTTGATGTATAAGGTGAATATAAGGTGAAGGTTAGATGTTCTTTCATCTATCGGGCCTAGTTTCAACCTAGCTCAAAAGAGAAAATTTACAGTTTTTCCAATTTACATCATCATCTTCAATCAACGCTGCAACTCAAACATCTCACACAATGAGTGCAAACTCCCAAATACATACAGCCCTAGTGAAACTAAGACGACCCCAACAATGAGACTTACATCGTTCACACTTAAAGTTCGATGTATTAGTTTTGAGACATCCCTTGAAAGCCCTAGCAAGCCATGCGGTAAGGTCTGGAGTCAGTTGACAATTATAGAAATCAAGGGAAGAGTGTTGGATGATCATGAACAATTGAAAGCGGTCAGGGTATAGTTTATTTGAAATGACTTGAAAAAGGTTACTCGCACTATAGAGATTGAGTAAACATCCTGTCGCAATTGCCAAAGTTTTTGCTTTTCACCGCATAATCCAGGAAAGGCCGCCACTTCGTGTCTTTTGGAAGATAATGCTTATCTGCAATCATTTTGACGTTACCTGTCACCTCATGCAACGTATCTAAAATTTATATGTGAACATCGTTGTTATTAGCGTACTGTAACCTGAAAAATGATGTTTATTTCACGATCAAATTCGATTCCACGAAGACTTCGAGTTGAGGGAACCGTGTTGAGAAGACATTGCATAATCCCACCGTTTACACATCAACGCTTCTTGTACAATCCGTGAATGTGAAAGTTGCTCCGAGGTTGCAAGTTCGAATAATGATTATTTCACGCACTCTTGCGTTTACGGATCAACGCTTCTGGTATAGTGCGTGAATGTGAATGTTGCACGGAGGTTGCAAGTTGATGATTTCACACACTGTGGTGCCATTGCAACCAATATTTAGAATATAAGTTTCAATAGTGATGATTTCACACACTGTGCTGCCATGACAACCAATATTGGTGTTATTGATTCATTAATGCTGCCGAGGTTGTATATACAGTCTTCTGCATTAATGAGTCAAATACACTGCATATACAACCTTGTGTATTAATGAGTATTAATGAATCAATAACAAGGTAAATATTGGTTGCCATGGCATCAGAGTGTACCAAATCTCATTATTTGAACTTGCAACTTTCATAAATATTGGTTGCCATAAGATCACAGTGTGAAATTATCATTCTTAGAACTTACAATTTCTTTGTAACATTAACTAACTATATATGAAGCGTTGGTTGATCTGTAAACTTCAAATATCAAATTCAATAATGAAGATATACAACCCTATGCATTAATGAGTCAATAGCACAGCGAATATTGGTTATTGGTTGCCGTGATTCCATTGTTAACCCGTAGGTAGATGATGATGGAGAGATAATATTGGTTGCCGTGATGCCATTGTTAACCCATGGGTAGATGATGATGAAGAGATACGGCGGCCGGCAGGAACGGAGAAAAGCAGAAAGGTCGTGATCCTAAGCAGGATACAGTTGTATGAAAGGAAAGCCCGAGTTTAATAATTCCACCTTTTGATTTCTTTTGGAATTAAAATGGGATGGTACAATTTATTTTTCTTTTGGTTTTTTCCCAACAATTTTTGGGTAAATTTGGAGCTTTTTTTGAGTTGTGATTCCATAAATAAATCTCTTATGACAATTTGACGTAAAATTAACTTTGAAAAAAAAAAAAAAAGGAAAATAGTTCAACAACGTCGGCTCTAAAAAAACATGGATGGAATTGTGATATGGGACAAGCTCAGCCGCCCATGTGAATGGAGGCACTGTCTAATCACACCAGACGGTGGGGTGGCTAAGGACCACCATTATTTTTTGTGCTATAAAATAATAAATGCTCAACTGAATGCTATTGGGCAATATCTGTTGATTAACGGTGGACAACTGCATTTATTATCAGAAAATATGTATCCCCGTGACTAAGCACCCCACCGCATTCAGAAAATATGTATCTCCGTGACTAAGCACCCCACCGCGAGAATAAGATAGCCCATGCGTACTTTGACGTCCCCGTAAAGGAAGGACAGACAAGTCGTTTGGAGCTGTCCACATGGAAATAAATTTCCAGGATAAGCATTCTGAGCAAAGTCGCAGGAAGGCTTGGAATTTGACGGGTTGCAGCATGTGTTTTACCTCCCAGCTTGTATTTGACATGCGAAGAGAAAATCTTCACGTCTATCACTGTATCAAAAATTTAAAACATTCCATGTAAATATAAATAACGATCATACTTAAAAAGAACCGAAAAATTAAAAAACTTTAATGCCCATTAAATCATATTTCCAATCATTGATGGCTCACAATATATTTTGTATGCAAAACTGAAGAAAGATGCATTATGCCTTGCACACCACAATTGAAGTTGCTCCTTCTCTCACCAAAAAAAAATGAGCTGTTTTTTGCCTCACCACCCTCTATATCTCTCCTTTATTATATGTTGTTTGATATAATTTAAGACAACAAATAGTTTGACTTCAGCCCTGTTTTTATCCAATAAACTATCCCCTGAAATTCCTCTATTACGTTTTGGTATTGGTAAAAATGTGAATACAGATTGACTTTGAATTTCACGTGAATACAGATTGGGACTTTGGATTTTCTTATGAAGGGGATTTGGAGATCACGTCGCAAAAATCAAAGAACAGAGTTGCTGAATAGAAACAAAGTTTAAAAACCAGCCCGAATGCAAGTCCAGAACCAGAGACAAGCACACAACAACAGACAATCTGAAGGCACTTCCAAGCTGTACTCACTCTAACTTGATGGTGTAAAGCTGAAGGAGATTGAGTTAGTGAGCTTGGGGACCAATCAGAAAAATTTATAGCCAAGCTTCCATCAAGCTTTTGTTAGCTATGTGTCAAGTGTTCCACAAATCATGGTAGAGAACTACAGTGGGAGTAATGGACCACTTCAGTAGCTCCCAACAATAAATTAATTATCTATAGTTGATTTCCGTAATTTAAGGAAATTACTACAATTGGTTTCCATAAATTAAGGAAACAACTGCAGATGATTTTTCAGAAATTGGCACGTTAGGAGAGGGAGCGTAACATTCTCCCACTTGGTCCATACTTCCAAACTTAATGTCTCATCTTAAAACCCATTGATAATTTGTATTAAGTAATAGATACATGAATCATGGCGATAAGTCCTCTAATGACGAGTATTATCTTACATGTATTACTATGTATTTATTTCTATTAAAATTTATGTGGCAACAATTTCTTAATGAATAAACCCTATGTTTATTCTTGGTCCTACATAGATGAATTCTCTCAAACCAAATTAAGGTGCACATAAATACGAAAAAAACATCACAATGATTAAGAATTTCATTAAAAATAACATTGTTCATACAATGAGAAACTACATAATGGAACCAAGTCCCATATTCATTACATGATCGTTGAATTTAAATGGTGGTGTGCCCTTAGTCAAAGGATCAACGATCATCAACTCAGTGCTAATGTGCTCAATGACCACTTTATTTTCTTTAACACGTTCCCTTATCGCTAAATACTTAATTTCAATGTGTTTATTTCGACTCCCACTTTTGTTGTTCTTAGCCATAAAAACAACAGCTGAATTGTCGCAATATATTCTCAATGGCTTAGAGATAGAATCCATAATTCTAAGCCCAGAAATGAAACTCTTAAGCCATACACCATGTAAAGTAGCCTCAAAACAGGAGACGAACTCGGCTTCCATAGTGGAAGTGGCAATCAAAGTCTTCTTGGCACTCCTCCATGATACAGCTCCACCAACCATCATAAAAATGTATCATGATGTTGATTTACGTGAATCAACACATCCAACAAAGTCAAAATCTGAGTAGCCAATCACTTCCAAATTTTTCGTCCATCTATACATAAGCATGTAGTGTTTGGTTCCTTGAAGGTACCTCATTACT
Source organism: Pinus albicaulis (assembly GCA_034641835.2). Taxonomy (NCBI): domain Eukaryota; kingdom Viridiplantae; phylum Streptophyta; class Pinopsida; order Pinales; family Pinaceae; genus Pinus; species Pinus albicaulis. The sequence continues at coordinate 375,071,730 of CM076569.1, read as the reverse complement.
TTCTTTGCAGCTCTCCAGTGGTCTAAACCTGGATCACTATGATATCGTCCCAACATTCCCACAACAAATGCAATGTCAGGTCTTGTGCAGACCTAAGCATACATTAGGCTTCCGACCGCAGAAGCATATGGAATGTTCTTCATTTGTTCCCTTTCAAAGTCGTTCTTCGAGCATTGGTTTAAACTGAACCTATCACCCTTCACAATGGAAGAGACACTTGGTGAACAATCCTTCATCCAAAATATCTTTAAAATTTTATTAATATAGGTTTCCTGAGACAGACCCAAGATGCCTTGAAATATGTCTCTATGGATCTTAATGCCAATGACATAAGATGCCTCACCCATATCCTTCATATCAAAATTTTTAGAGAGGAATTGTTTCACCTCATGCAGCAAACCCTTATCATTGGTTGCTAGTAAAATATCATCCACATATAAAACAAGAAAACAGATTTTACTCCCACTGACTTTCAGCTATATACATTCATCCATAATGTTTTCTACAAAACCGAAAGAAGAAATTACATTATGAAATTTCAAATACCATTGACGGAATGCTTGTTTTAATCCATATAATGATTTCTTGAGCTTGCAAACCAATTGCTCACCATCACTAGAGGAGAATCCTTCAGGTTGTTTCATGTAAACCTCCTCCTCTCGATCTCCATTGAGAAATGTCGTTTTCACATCCATTTGGTGCAACTCCAAGTCAAAATGGGCTACTAATGCCATAATAACACGCAAGGAATCTTTCTTAGATACAGGAGAGAAAGTCTCCATGTAATCGATTCCTTCTTTCTGAGTGAATCCCTTTGCAACAAGTCTTGCCTTGTATCTCTCAATGTTGCCCAATGATTCTTTCTTTGTCTTAAAGACCCATTTACATCTAATGGCTTTTGCACCATTAGGCAACTCAACAAGATCCCAAACTTCGTTACTCTTCATAGAATTCATCTCTTCCTTCATGGCATCATACCATAATTCTGATTCTTTGCAACTCATGGCTTGTGAAAAAGACTCGAGATCATTTTCGGCTCCAATGTTGTAGTCATATTCTTGTGTAGATACACAACATAATCATCAGGAATTGCTGATCTCTTTGGTCTAGTAGATCTTCTTAATGTTTTGCTACCATCTTCCTGAGAAGTATGTGGTTCAACTCGTTGTTCAATAATTCTTGGCAATTCTTGAACTATCTGATCTACTGGAATGTCGTCAGCAGCTTGTGGAACTTCAACAATTGGTTGTTCAACATCACTTTGTACTTGAGGGGTGCTGTGAACAATAACCAATCTATCACTTGAGGTCGAAGGTTGATATTCTGAATGATCCTTCTCATAAAATATGTTCCTGGTTTGATCTCTCCCACTGATCAAGTCATTTTCAAGAAACTTTGCATTTCTTGATTCCACAATCCTAATGCTGTTAGATGGACGATAAAATATGTAACCTTTAGAACTTTCAGCATATCCAATGAAACACCCACTAATGGTCCTTGGGTCCAGCTTCTTCTCTTGTGGATTATATATTCTCACTTCAAACGGGCATCCCCAAACGCGCATATGTCGCAAACTCGGTTTCCAACCTTTCCATAGTTCAAATGGCATTTTACGAACAGCCTTGGTTGGAACTCGGTTTAATATATACATTGTTGTCTTAAGTGCTTCAATCCACAAGGGTTTAACAAGATTGGAGCTGCTAAGCATACTTCGCACCATGTCCAATAATGTTCGGTTTCTTCTTTCTACTACACCATTCTGGTCTGGTGAACCATGCATGGTGTATTGGGCAACAATCCCATGCTCTTGAAGAAATTTTGCGAATGGCCCAGGTGCTTTTCCATCTTCTGTGTATCTACCATAATATTCCCACCTCTATCTGATATGACGATCTTAATTTGCTTGTTGCATTGATTCTCTACTTCAGCCTTAAAGATCTTAAAGGCATCTAATGCTTCACTCTTTTTATGAAGCATGTAGAGATACATATATCGTGAGTAATCATCTACGAAAGAGATGAAGTATCTCTGACCATGTGAGTCCATGTATGGACTACATATATCAGTATGTATGATCTCTAATATGTCAAAACTCCTCTTGGCACCTTTCTTTGACTTGTTGGTTTGCTTTCCCTTTATGCAGTCCACACAAGTCTCAAAATCAATAAAATCCAGAGTATTAAGTACCCCTTCATTAACCAATCTTTTAATTCTTTCTATGGAGACATGACCTAGTCTCCGGTGCCATAATTTAGAGGAATTTTCATTAATATCACATCTTTTAGTGCCAATGTGAACATGCATTGAATCATAAGTGACATTGTTTTTTAAATTAATGTAGTAAAGACCATTAAACAAAATGCCATTCCCAAAACAATCAGATTTATAAAATAAACTGAAGGATGTTTTTGAAAAGTTAAAGGAATATCCAAAAGGTACAAGCCTTAAAACTGAAATCAAGTTTCTGGAAAAACTTGGTACATAAAAAGTCTTTTCTAATTCTAAAACAAAACCACTACTTAAAGTTAAATAGCATGTTCTTATAGCTTCCACATGCGAGCCCATATTGTTTCCTAATAAGATGCTTTGCTCACTGCTCACTGGCTTCCTTAGGTTTTGCAAACCCTGCAAGGAATTCGAAATGTGAATTGTTGATCCAGAATCATCCACCAGGTGTTAATATTGACTTTAACCATATTAGATTCATAACAAACAAACAAGATTGGATTACCTTTGTCCGCAAGCCATTTCTGAAATTTGGCGTATTCCTTCTTCATGTGTCCCTTCTTTTTACAGAAGAAACACTTATAATCCTTCTTGATATCGGCTTGGGGAGGTATTTTACCTTTCCCTTTCCTATTGGCTTGATATTTTCCCTTTACTCGCATTGCCAGCGTTGCACTTTCTCCCATTTCCATCACCAGTCTCTCTTCCTCTTGAACACACATGGTCATGAGTTCATTAATTGACCATTTATCGTTATGTGTGTTGTATGAGATCTTGAAGGGTCCGTATTGGTGCGGAAGGGTGTTCAGGATGTAGTGTACCAGGAAAGACTCTGATATTTCAACCTCGAGTTTCTTCAATTGAGCCACAATGTCCCTCATTTCCATGATGTGCTCGCGCACACCTTTTACACTGGTGAGCCTTAGGGATGAGAACTTCATAATTAGGGTGCTTTCTAGTGCATTGTTTGAAGTGACGAATTGATCATCAATGGTTTTCAGCAAGTCTTGGAATTTTTCATGTTGTTCAATGGAACCACGAATACCAGTTGAAATTTTAGTCTTAATGAACATCACGCTTAGGCGATTAGATCATTCCCATCGTTCATAAAGTGTGATGTCTACTGCAGTGCTGGTACTATTGAGTTCCGGTGGTTCGTCTTTCCTAATAGCATAGTCGATGTCCATCCACCCCAAATGAAGGAGAACTCTCTCCTTCCCGACCTTATATTTATCTCCCTTAAGTTCAGGGATATCAATACGAATTTCAGAGAAATTTGTAGGTAGTACAACTACATAAAATTAAAGATCACATGTTTATGTTAAAATTGAGGCATAAATAAAATTTCATGCTTTACCAATGTAAATCATGCTTAAAATTGAATCTAATGACACAAAAATTGTCTGTTGACTAAATTTTTAATTCAAGCAGATTCAATTATTCTTTATGATAGAATTTATTTACTTAATTCATAATTCTAAGGGTATATTATGAGTATAATTTGATATAAATTCTATCTCAGTTTTGAACTTTATGATAAAACTATTAATTCATAACTCGTGTGGGTAAGTTATGAATATTTTATCCTAATTAATTACATAAATATAACAAAAATTCCTGTGGGAAAAAAATTATTATATTTAATATAATTAATTAGAATTAATGTCTAAATATTCTTTATGTGATCCTAATCAATCATAATATATAATTTTATTTAATTAGAGATGTCGTGGCTATTCTCAAATCAATTAAAAATTATATGGATCACTAGACATTATTTCTTGTAAAAATTAACAAGATATAAGAATAACGATAATTTGCATAAATAAAACTATAATATTCATGCATATTGAGCCAAAATTAGACATATTTCCAAATAAATGTTTTAATTCAGAAAATTCTAAAAATAAAACATTTAGCCAAACTTAGACACATTTCCAAATAAATGCTTTAATTCAAAAAATTATAAAAATAAAACATTTAACCAAACATGTCTGTAAATCACCAAGGCAGAGATGTAACTTTGTTCTGATACCAAATGTAAGTACAAATAACGTTTTTTAATGCGGAATAAATACTTAAAAAGAATCGAAAAATAAAAAAAACTTTGATGCCCATTAAATCATACCTCCATCCATTGATGGCTCACAATATATTTTGTATGCAAAACTGAAGAAATATGCCTTATGCCTTGCACACCACAACTGATGCTGCTCCTTCTTCTCTCACCAAAAACAAAAAAATGAGCTGCTTTTTGCCTCACGACCCTCTTTATCTCTCCTTTACTGATATGTTGTCTGATATAATTATAGACAACAAATAGTTTGACTTCCACCCGGCTTTTATCCAATAAGCTATCCCGTGAAATTCCCCTATTACGCTTTGGTATTGGTAAAAATGTGAATACAGATTGACTTTGAATTTCACGTGAATACAGATTGGGACTTTGGATTTTCTAACGAAGGGGTTTTGGAGATCATGTCGCAGAAATCAAAGAAGAGAGTTGCCAAATAGAAACAAAGTTTAAAAACTTGCCCGAATGCAAGTCCAGAACCAGAGACAAGCACACAACAACAAGCAATCTAAAGGCACTTCCAAGCTCTGCTCACTCTAACTTGATGGTGTAACACTGAAGGGGATTGAGTTAGTGAGCTTGGGGACCAATCAGAAAAATTTATAGCAAAGCTTCCATCAAGCTTCTGTTGGCTATGTGTCAAGTGTTCCACAAATCATGGTAGAGAACTACAGTGGGAGTAATGGACCACTTCAGTAGCTCCCAACAATAAATTAATTATCTGCAGTTGATTTCCGTAATTTAAGGAAATTACTGCAGTTGGTTTCCATAAATTAAGGAAACAACTGCAGATGAGTTTTCAGAAATTGGCACGTTGGGAGAGGGAGTGTAACATTCCAACCTACATTTTGTTGCATAAAATGCTAGTCATAATTTATAGTATGTATTTGTAGCTTATTATCAAAGCTATATTTACATATTTTAGATAATGCATCATAAAAACCATGTTATAACTCTAGGGTTTAGATAATGCATTATAAAGTCTATGTTGTAATATTGTTTGTGGAAAGAATAAATGAAATGGCAAATGGAATTTAATGTTATTTTCTCCAATATTTTAAATATTATTTTTAGAAAGAATAAAGAAAATGGTAAATGGAGTTTAATGTTATTTTCTTCCAGATCTATTTTTAACTCATTTCAAATTGGGCTTTCAACTCTTTTGAATCATATTTTATTGTGCAAGTTTGCTCAATGTCAAGTTCGTGTCAACATTCCACTCCAAGTTTCTCTGTATCAACTTTTCCTTTTGCTGAGTGTTGTTTCTGTTTCATACTAGTTGGTTTCTGACTCCAGTCTAGTTTCTTATCCATGAATTTGTAACTTCTAAGGGTTGTAAGGGGGTTGTAAGGTGTTTGAATCATATTTTACTTTGAAATTTTTCTCAATGTCAAGTTTGTGTCAACATTCCTTTCCAAGTTTCCTAAATGTTGGATGTGCATCAACTTTTCCTTCTATTGAGTGTTGTTTCTGTTTCATACTAGTTGGTTTGTGATTCCACTCTAGTTTCTTATTCATTAATTTCTAACTTCTAAGAGTTGTAAATGGGTTGTTAGGTGTTTAAAATATTGATAGATAATGAATCCACGGAGATGTGAGTAAGGATTTCAAGGCACATTGATAGCCAATCTCTGAAAACTTATCATTATTCAGGATAAGAAAATACTATTCTTACATAATTTTTTTTTTTCAAAATATCTATTGGAGTGGTGGAAAAGAAAGGTAGGTTGAGGAGAAAACAAGTAGAGTTACACATTATATGTTGTAACAGAGATTTTTGTTGCCATTCTATGGTCAAATGAGATGAAAAAAATATTGTATTCTTAGGAGAATTATGCATGAACACTATGAAAAAGACATTTTCAAAGTTAATTACTAAGTAGGAAAATCATATTGTTTTCTACTTTGTTGATTATATGAACAAGTGATTTTTAATCAGAATGTTAGTAATTTTATTTGTGTGTATGAATAGAAATAGTTTCAAGCTATCTTTATAGTTTGAAAAAAAAAGTATTGGTGAAGTTTAGAAAGGCTATTTTTTGTTTTACACCTAGATCTATATGGAATGGTACAAAGAATTAAGCTCCGTAATTGCATTTATTCTAAGATCTTAAATGTTTAATAATAATGTTTTTATGAATTAACAATTTTTTTATAAAAAATTAGGATATACATTATATTATATTACAATTTTTGAATACAAATAAAAGATTTGAAATAAATAGAATCTCACCCTTCATAAAATACATTTTTATGGCTAGCTTTGCCTTACTTCCTAGCTGCCTTAGAATGGTTCCTGAAGATAGTTTTGATTGTCTCATAAGGAAACTGGTAGATATCTCCTCTTGATAACATATTATGGGTTTCTGTAACCTCCTCCCTAATCTCTCAAAGAAGTACTAGCTTAAGAGATTTGGGATCAAGGGTGCAGTTGGATCTTTTATAATTTAAGTGGAACCTCTCTTTATAGTCCTCTAGGGATTCATCAGGCCATAGAGTCATCATGAATATTTCCTCTTTAGTTTCCTTGGACCTATAATAGTTCATCTACTTGATGTTGAATACCCCTTGCATCTGTGCCCATGAATTGATGTTGTTCCCAGGTAGACTTGTGAACTAGGGCAAGGTTGCAACCTTCAGGGTATATGGGAATAGCTTTAGCTTTTGATCATATGAGGCATTGTCATAGGTCCTGCAGACAACAATGAATTCAAACATGAATGTGTCAGGGTCCTCAGAGGTAAGTCCATGGAAATGTGGAAGGGCTGAGGAGATGATTTTATTCATTTTAGTTTCCTCATATATCTCTCTAATGGGAAAGAATCCCCGGGCTTCAGTCTCAACCATGGCTTGAATACGCGAAGCAAGTTCCTATTGTGAAACAAGTTATTCTTCTTCTCCAATAGGTTGACTTCAAAATTTTCAAAAATCCCACCTATGGTGTGTTCAACCTCACAATCACTGAAGAAGAGGGAAGGGTGACTACGTGGGGATGTGGGGGTTTTTGGTAAATATTTTCCTTGAGTATCCCTACTCCTACGAGGCATGAAAATCCGATTATTTTGTATTTTTTTCAATATTTTTGAAACAACATATAAAAGTAAAGCAGAAAAAATGTCAAAACATAATCAAAGCGTCTACTAGACACCTCCCCTGAAATGTCGCCAAAAAGTGGTAATCCCTAGTATTGCACCACGAATGTTGCAACTCCCAGAGGCTACTCTAACTTACTTTATCAACCTGGTATTCGTCAAAATTGCAGGTGATAGTGTTATATACATAGTATATGCATTCTACTCATGTCATCCTCTTATGAGTCCTACGAAAGGGTGATATTTATAGGGTTTCTGAGTGAAGTCTGTCACACTTCTGAATTTAGACCTAGATATACAAGTGGTTCAAATCCATTTCTATATCACCAATCAAAGAACTATTCTACAACAAGAAAGTACATCTAGCTACTCTGCAAGGAAAGAAATCTACAAATTAAGGTATTGTAAGAAATGGAAGAAAACTATTCAAGAAGTAAATTGCTGAATTGAAATTGTAGAAATAAGACTAATCTAATCACACATTGTTGGGCCAAATGGCTAACACACACTATGTCTACTTCATGCTTTAAGTATAATGCATTTACTCATGCATCGAATCATGACCTAATTATGCTTGTAAATCCGTTCTTTTGCAGTAAGGAGGAGAAAGCGCTAAGATGGCTTAGGAAGGTCTTGAACTCATAGATGCGGGGTTGATGTGTTGAGATTGCAACAAGATGATGAGCTTAGTGGAAAGGAGTCGCCTTCACTAAGTGGACCCGCAGGGTATTTTTGGCGCAAAGTCTATTTTTAGACTATGTCTATTTTTAGACATATGGATCATGTTTTATGAGTTGCAGGATGCTATTTGTAGATGGTTGGTCAAGTCGGGAAAAATAGATGGACTTCTATTTTTAGACATACTGGGCGGAATCTATTTTTAGATTTCCAGTCTAAAAATAGATATGTCGAATATTATTAGCTCTTAATAATATTTGGACTCTAAACATTATCTTATCCTCTTGGAGCACTTCATTTTGATGCCTGGATGTGGCACATGCAGCTGACAGAAGTAATTATGCTATTCCTAGGGTTTAGTGGAGCTATTGCATGGTTGACTTCAGTTAGAACTCATGTGACAGAGTTTGGTGGAGTTGATGAGACAGTTAATGGAGTTGTGTTCAGTTTAACTAAGTTGAGCTAGTTGTATCTAGTCTAACTGATTGATACAATTAGTGAGAGTGGTGTGAATTAATTATTAATTAATTCACTAATTATTAACTCATAAATCAACTAAAGAACACATCAGTTAACTGCAGTGCATGGACAGTTTCAGTGGAGACCAGTGGAGAGGTAGGTGAAAGAGAAGTGTGACTATCAGTTGTGACTATACTGGTGCATGAGTTTGCACCACACATTGATGGAGAAGCTAATGAGGATTGTGCAGTACATACCAGTGGGATTTGAACCTGGATCTGGTAATTATCCATATTGGATTGCGCAGTAGAGGTAGGCTAATAGGTGGAGCAGATTGGAGCATGTGTTTTGTATGATCTGAGCTTGTGTAGTGTGTAACAATTGGAGATTGTACTGAGAGCTTGTGAGGAGTTTTTACAATGATTGTTACATGATCTCTATCATTATAATATACAGATAGTTGGGGGTTTTCAGCTTTAAGCTTTCCCATAAATACTGTGTTTATATGTGTGATTGCTTATGGTTTTAATGTGCGCATGCGATTGTTTATATATCCACAAATTGATGATCAATAGTAGAAGAGGTTATGTATTATGCATGAAGCTCAAATAGTGTGTGATCAAGATAATCTCCGTGAACAATTTAACAGTTATTCAAATTTCTACATGATGATCAATTTATCCAAAAGGTCTTATAGACATGTTTAAAAATTCCATTTATGTTAATTTTTGCAACAGGTTGATAATATTGCAAATTAACATAAATAAAAGAGGATAAAGACAAATATGAGAAAACATAAACAATTAACACAATATTTCATTACGGAGTTCACCAGGACCTCTCTGGATACCTCTCTAGGTTTCCTCTCAATCAGAAAATCGCTCTTATTAAGCTTCAAATGTGCACTTACAACAATGACCTCAAAATTGGAGGTTTAGATACAGAAAAGGATTGTAGAATCGAAATCAGCACGAAAAATCATGAAACTTTAGTATAAACTTTACCATATTTGGACCAGGTGACCTCTGGACCTCCAAAAATTCAATCTCCACCCACAAATCTACCAAATTTGGAGAAAATCTACCAAAACTAGGAAATTCCGCTATCTATAGTGGAGTCACTAACTTTGGTTGGCGCTCCTAGTTCCTGCAACTTCAAATAATATAATTTTGTTCCACTCTACATGAACGCGCTCTAGTGCATTGGTTAAATAGCATCTTTGGGGAAGGGGAGGTTGGAGGTTCGAGTCCCATCGACCCCGATCCATGTCACGTTACATGCGCTATATCTATTGGTTCTGATATGATAAGTTTTTAGTTAAAACCTTATCAATGTCGCCATAACATTTATTATATCTGTCGTTGAATATTAATGCATATGCTATGTTTGTTAGTGGGGGTGGCAGAGCCGCCAACTATGGCGAGCTCCGTCCCCCATATAATTTCGCCTCCAAACTTAACAAATAAATACAATCAAATCCCACCACTTAACGACAAATTTCCACCGGACCTTGTCGTTAACTGGATTTGTTGAAGACTTTGCAAGATCTGGAGGTTAAGGGTTTGATTCTCACGGAGCTTGTTGTGCAACCTTTTTTGAATTCCTTTTTGCCATATGGCCTCAATCCGAACTGCCACATGGAGGCTCTAGATTGGGTTGTGTTGTCTACTATGCGCCCAATCACTGCTAAATCAAAGGGTCATGTGGCATTCCTGGGTGGTGCCTTGTGGCCCTTCCTTTTGCAAAAACTAGAGAAACTTCAGCATACATTGTCCATTTGATGTGTTGTTTGTGGCATTGGGTGTGTATCGTCGAGCACTTCAACATGATACCATGTGACAATGCATTTGAAGCCTTTTGAAGATGAGCGTCTGCATTAATCCACTTGGATCAGTTGAAGGTGTCTTGATGGTTTTGGCAGGTCTGGATTAGGTGAAAGATTGTTTCTAGGCTTAAGGAGAGTCCCATTGGTGATGCTACAGGTGTTGCTACTAGTTTCCTATAGTGCTATAGGAATGTCCTGAGTTTCTATAGGAAACAGTCTGAGGGAAATCTAAGGCAAAAAATGACAGAGAAAAGCATAGGGGAGGTGTAATGAAGGTGTATTTGGATGAATGGAATCTGGCAAACCCTTTGGTCAAGCTCATAACCTCTTGAGAATCTCGTCTTGCACTTATAGAGTTGCTCATGGTGTGAATGTGAAATTATTAAAAACAACGTTGAAGGTGATTTGATGGAAAGAAGGTTGATGATGGGTAATAAATTAAGCTAAGGGTGCTAGTGAAGTAATCCTTTGGTGTGGTACTTGAACCTGAAAGAAAAATACCTATTCATGCAAAAAACATTAGTAAATCTATGATGAAGGAACTGGAAAAGATAAGTTGAATTTGGAAAGAAAACCTACTCAAGAATTCAAACAAAAATCTAACTCAGCATTCTATACATGTTCATGACACTACAGCAACCTAGCTATTATTTCCAAGAAATCATAAACTAAAGAGCAAATTGGGATTGCGGTGAAGATATGCCCTCCTCAAGCTCCTATGAAAGAGATGAGAGAGGGAGGCTTGACACACATCTCTCTGAGTTTATAAGCTATTCTACCAACATTTATGCAATATTAACTACAACAAAGACAAATGGAATAAAACTAAAAATAATGAATTGAAATGTAAGAAAACTAGCTAAAACTCATAAAGCAAACTAGCTACAATGACATAAAAATAAGCATGAATACACAAGAAAGACTAAGGCCAATGGATTTGGCCCTAACCCACAAGCCTAGCCCTCTGAAACTAAATCAGTGATGGATAATCTGAATACTCATCTTATTACAGAACATAGTCTCATTACATAATCATAAAAATCTCAAAAACCTATTACAGGAGCTAAGATTCTATTAGCTTCCTTCAAAGTTTGAATCCTAATGAGCTCTTTCTCAGCTCTATTTAACCTAGAGGGTAGCTACCAACAAATCCCTAAAAATTAGGTGATGTTCCCTCTTTTATTGCAAGAGAAGAGGAGCTTTAGTGCACTATATCTCCCACCTGCTTGGATGCCTTTTATTTTGAGTTGTTGGAGGGAATCTTGAGGATCCCTTGGTTTCCTTTGGGAGTTAAGGAGGTGGACAACCCCACTATAATATTTCATTCTTGTCTACTCTAAGCTTTAATTACAAAATCTTCATCAAAAGTGCAATATCTTTGTGATTGTCCTGCATTTAACCCATATTAGGCATTTGAAGTATGACAAGCCTTAATCACCATCTACACTAGCAACATAAGACCATAATATAATTTAAATGTGAGAGATAGAGACTTAATATGTCTAAAAGGGTGACAATTAACCCATCCAATTATACCTAATGATGGAGCTCATTAGTTTAGTTCAGAGGGTAAATTCAAGTAAACTGAATATTGGAAGATTGTTGGAGAGCCCATGATAATGGATGTGACCGCAAGAAGTAAAAATTGTCTTGAAAAAGAGGACCTTAGCAAAATTAAGGAGGGTCCCCGTTTATTATGGTGAAATCAAATGAAAAATGCGATGTGATGTAGAAAAATAGGAGCAATGACACAAATGTCGTTCATGTGAGAAAAGGGTCCAAGACCAAAAGCGGAATTAGAAACAGATTTACATAATATTTCCAATATGTTTTTTAAATTAAATATAGGAGTGTTGTGGCTACAAAAAATGGTAAAAAACAAAAGAGAAACAGTTATCTCTAGATAGGATGAGAGAGAAGTTGTCCCAAAATATTTGTATCTTATACCATTCCAAAGGGTCCCACATAAGACTAGAAGAAAGTAGAGTGAGAAAAAAATGATAAGATTACTTGAACGACCAGTTCCAAAATTATGAATCCGAAGAAAAAGAATACTATTTACTTTAAATTATAACTCTAATAATGAATAATGAATCTAGGAGGTCACTTTGAATTTTAGGGAACATCTAATATAACTTTATTCCTTTACATGACATTGCTTCGCGGCCATTCAGCTTGGACAGTACCCTGACAAAGTTGTCATGGTACCATACAAGCATTTCCCCACTGCCAGCGAGCGTCCATAGCCTCGACAGGTTTACTTTTACTTCACACACATGTGTGCTTTCAACTCTCTTTTGCACCACCATTTTGATTATAATTTAGAGAATTTATTTTATAATTCTTTGTTTGGAAATTGGGTGAAGAGAGTAGGGTGGTACAAAAGGATATATATTGAAAAAAAGATGGAAGGCTATAAAAAATTGACTTCGATGGACGTATTCGTATCTACTAAAGAAGAATATTTTATATATGTGGAGGGGGATGGGATGGATTCAAAATTTGTACTAATGAAAATTCGTTCATCTGTTTAAATGGGCTCAAACTATTTGAACCATGTTTCTATATTCAGCATGATAAATATTAAGATATGAGAAGTAGGAAACTTATATCTAGTTATAAATAGAGAGTAGGGATTTCTGCGTGCGTACCAATCGGTGTTGTCATTTCACATAATTTTCCTCCATATAACAGTTTGAAAACAAACCATAAACGAAATGTACATAAGAAAAAGCATAATAAATAACAAACGGAAGCAAAACTAAGTAAAATAAAAAATCAATCATCTAAGCCTAAAAGGGCAACAGGAAAAAATAAAGTGATCAAAATATCAAAATCATCTTTGGATAGGTTGAGATGGTGATACAGGTGTCTTTTCGAGTAAAGATGAATAAGGATTTTCCAAATGTCGACTATGGCGCAATCATGTTTACAAACTTGTTTACGATATTATCCCCATGATATTAATATTCATTCAAAACAAGTTGATTAAAGAGAAAAAACCAAAGATAAAGCTTAAATTGAAATAAAAATAATGATGGTTGTGATGATTAAAGTCGTAATTTCCATGACTACTTTATTCAAAATCCGAAATTAAAGAAAATAAAACTAATTCTAGTCCTACTATATACACACTAAACAAAATTTGCATCAGGAAAAAAAGTCAAGTATACATATATTTCCAAAGTAGCCATCGCATCAGTTTTTTCCATGCAATTAGAGATATGACATGCACTAGTAAAGGTAGTAAAACAAAACTATAAGAAACAAAACACAACTAGGTAAATATAACCTTGAGAAGTTATTAAAAGACAAATTAGGTATAACAACCTTCACTTGAAGCAATTCCCCTAATAAAATCTCAAAAGGATCATAGAAGTAAGGGTGAATACTTGATACCTCTTGAAGTTCATTCCAAGGAGAAGAAACTCAAAGGCTTAATTCATATAATATAGCTTTATATGTTGAATCATGTTGAATCATGTTGAAATATGTTAGAAGTATATACATTATTAACCATTCTAATGTTATTAAAATCACAAGGAGAACTAGAATTCGTAGCACTAAGAAGACAAGGAAAATAGTTTTATCGTGACAATCTTCCATAGGATTATGAATATGAAAATAATTTGAAACCTAGTGATCAGGTACATCAAAAGATACAATGTTTTGTTTATCTACGTGATAAAGTGAAATAATAGAAAAGGAATCTTTATATATTTAAATCAATATCTCTTTGTGATGAAGGTATTTCAACAATCTCATCATCGAAATATTTGTCATATATGGCTCCCATTTCTTGATATTGATGTAAATGGTCTGATTCAGAATAATCAACAAAATTAAAGAAGGGTGATTAGACTATCAAGGATGGATAAAGAATCATTCTCACAAAAAATATGGTCCTCAAAGAAAATTGAACCTGTTGAAGGCAGGTTTTCGTTAGAAAGATCTATAATATCACTCTAGTTTGTATTTTGATATGTGAAAAGGTTTAGGTACAAAAAATAATGAAATCCAGAGTATATCATATTATGCACACCCATATGATTTTACTCATCATGGATATGTTGATCAATGTGGAGAGAATCTAGATCTTATGTTAAAATTCAGTCTGCTTTCAAAGGAAGATTATCACATTGATCATTATTCAGTTCTTGAGGTGTATTAATTCCTGCTAAAATTACTTGAGATTTATTAGAATGTTAAAGAATATTAAGAAATAGATCAAGAACATCTTGTTCTTCTCTGTGTTATCTATTGTATTTACTGGAAGAAGAAACAATAAACTGGAAACATTGTAATAAGTCATCTTGAGAAGGGAGGTCTTTGAGGGGAAATCTAAAAGAGAGAGATTTATATCTATTATAAAATTCATCATTCGATTCATTTTCTTGCATCATAAGAGTTCCTATGTCAAAATGTAACTTTCCATAATCATAAAACTGATGTTTCGAAAGGAAAGTTTCAACAAAATGTTCCCAATAATGTATAGATTTGTCTGGAAGTGTAGTATACCATCCTCTAATCCAACCTTTAAACATGAGAGTGAATAACCTACATAGCTCATTATCATTATTGATATTAAAAGAATTACATTTGACCAAAAATTGTGAACCATAATCTACATCAGTAATGCGACTCTCACCATCATATGCTAGTGTAATGAAGGACAGAATAGGTTTCTTGAGAAAGTTTGTGGTAGGTTCAGGTGTCCTAAATGCATGACACAAAGGATGAGTGAATATTAAAAGATACAAAATTTCACACATGGAAATTTATGGCCCTCCTTCTAGCGTGAAAAATGTTAATGCCCGAAAATGTTGTGGCTCATCACGTGAGAAATTTCACAGTCAGAGTCCCAATTAGACTCTTTTCCATTATGATGGAAATCTGAATTGGTTAAAATGGGTTTCCAGTTACTTGTATCCTAGAACTAGCCTAAGTTAACCTAACCTAAACTAGTAAGTACAATATGCATAAGAACAAACTTCAATTTTTTATGAGTGGTAATTATAAACATTAATAGACTGAGGAAAAAAGGAATCATTTGTATGATATTGTTTAGGTGATATGATCATTTATGATTTTACTAAAATGAAGGCTCAGTCTAGCCACTATGTTGCTTATTCCTATGCAAGGAGACTTAAAGAATAAAATAATCAAATGCAACTAATTTTAGGATGCAACAGAACACAAAAGGAAACCTATCTCATCTAAGCGTTGGATAGCCTTGTCCTTAGTCAAGAGCTAAAATATTCAAACAGGAAGGGGAAGAATTGCGTTTGATTTTAGGATGAAGGTTCAATTGCAAATCCCAAAGTAATTAGAAGATCTACAAATCTATTTAGCACAAATAAATAAATAAAAAATCGTCGTAGAAAACTACCAAGATGACCTCATTCACATACCTGAGATCAACTATATGATGAACTCACTATAAAGTTTACATAAAGTGAAGTGAATAATCTTCTCAACTTGATGCAAGATAATGTAAAAAGCATTTGTAAAAATAAATAAACAATTATCCATCTTACAAACAAATTCCCTTGAACTCATTTTTTATGAAAAAAAAAAAAAACTATATTACCATTTCTTCATTTCCTTTTTCATAAACCGAAGCTATTTAAAAAAAAAAAAAACAATGAATGCCATGTATAATATACCAATATACAATTATATAAAACAAATCATGAGAACAATTATATATATATATATATATATATATATATAAAACAAATTAATTTCAAACATAATATATTATAATACAATAAGCATGGCATATATGTGCATTCTATATTAAAACTAGAGAGTAACAATAATATGAGTCTGGTCACTACACAAATAAAACTTTTCTCAAAATAAAAAATACGGAGAACAAAGATACCCCAGCCACATTAAATTATGACTGCAGAAATAGAGGTTTGCCATGGACGAGAGAATGCAATCTGCGTTCAATTCGACTCTTCAACGAGTTAATTCGACCCTTAATTTCTCTACTTTCCTCCCTCCATTCTCCTTTGTATAGAATTTGTCCTTTATCTAAATAGGCTATTATGAGAATTCAGTTCTCCCTTTGAGATTCCGCTACAACAGAATGAAGATCAAATTTAATATGTACTGAGCGCCAATGGGGCTAACATGGTAACATGGATATGTTTAGATACTCTTATTTCGATCTGGTTCCACCATTAATGGCGATGTCAATATATAACTAATGGGAAAACGTGGTGATTGATCCGATTTCCAAATTGCACAAGAATCTAGGGATTTTCTTTTCAAACTAGTTTTGTTGAAGGTGCTTCCAACCTATACCGAAACCGACGCAGCATATTTTTTTGTTGTTGTATCAACATCATGATTTAATGTTGCTTGGTGTGCTGTAAAACTGCATGGCAAGGTCTCATATTCCTTCATGGAACTGTGACATATTATTTTTCTGGTGAGAATCACTGCAAGGTTCATTAACATCGTCATTCTATCCTCTCTTTACCAAACTGTTCCAACGCACAAATATAAAACAACAATCATGGAATTTAAATCACCCATTCATTAAAGAGCTCCAATGTTCGTTCTTTGTGCGAAATTTTAGCCCAGATGCCTGCAAATTGGCTTGTCCTCAGCAATATTCTCCTGCAAGTTGGGTGCTATTTATGTGAACCTGCGACCATCCCAAAAAAATGTAATTAAAACAATTTGAGGCGCACAAAAACATGCATTCCAACCATGTTAAAATCAAAGGTGTTATTGTGCAACGTGCCAGGGATAATGATGCTTGGAATAATGTTTAATGGAGGTGTATTTTATTTAATCCAATGTGTCTTTCTTGGAGATGTGGTTTTGAGGAACTATCATGGAGTGGGAGGGTATACAAGCATAACCATAGTGGAGTGGCTTCGATGAGTCTAGAGCCATCATGGAGGGTTGACTGAGCATTGCCACCGTGGAAAGGTACGATGTGCTTGAGCCATTACATTAACCATTATGTTGAGCCATAACGTTGAGCCTTTCAAAAATAATTATTGAAGTTCATAAATATCCCTTGACATTAAATTAGTTTTAACACTTTTGGCATTATAATTTTTTTGAATGATTTTCTTTCTCATGACTTTTCTAATTGTAGCATTTAGGTTTATATTATACACAACATATAGATTTTATTGAAATGTTTTGTAATAATATATTTACTATTATGTACCTACATAATTACAAATATATTTATAAACATAATATCATATATTTAATAATATATCTTAATAATCATTATCATAATATGTGTACATATATATATATATATATATATTATGTCAAGAAAGATTATGAAATGTCATGAAATGTCATGAAGAGGCCAAAACAATTTAAAAATTAAATAATTTGAAGGGAATTCAATAAGGCATCTTGCCAAGGTGACAAAACCAATGGAATACTTTAAAAGGTCTCAAGCTTTACTTCATAGGTTGAAGTCAAGTAAACTGAATATTGGAAGGCTGTTGGAGAGCCCATGATAATGTATGTGATTGCAACAAGTAAAAATTTTCTAAACAAAAAAAAACAAGAAGGACCTTAGCAAAATTAAGAAGGGTCCTCATTTATTATGGTGAAATCAAAAGGAAAATGCAAGGAGATGTAGAAAAATAGGAGCAGTTAAACCACTGTCGTTCATGTCAGAAAAGGGTCCAAGACCAAAAGTAGAATTAGAAACGGATTTACATAATATTTCCAATATATATATATTTTTAAATAAAATATGGGATTGTTGTGGCTACAACAGCTCATGACACACGAGAGAGAAACCGTTATCTCTGGATAGGATTTGATAGAAGTTGTCCCAAAATATTTGTATCTTATAAAATTCCAAAGGGCCCCACACAAGACTGGAAGAAAGTAGACCAAGCACAAAATGATAAGATTGCTTGAACGCTCAGTTCCAAAATTATGAATCCAAAGAAAGGGAATACTATTTAATTTAAATTAGAACTGTAATAATGAACAACAAAAATAGTTAGGAAGTCACTTTGAATATTAGCGAACATATGATATAATTTTATCCCTTTACATGACATTGCTTCACTACGAGTGAGCTTGGACAATACCCTAACGAAGTTGTCATTATACCATACAAGCATTTCCCCGCTGCTAGTGAGCGTCCATAGCCCCGACGAGTTTGCTTGTACTTCCCACTTGTGTGCTCTCAACTCTCTTTTTCACCGTCGTTTTGATTATAATTTAGATAATTTCTTTTCTTATTATTTTTTTGGAAATTGGGTGAAGAGAGTGGTGTGGTACACAAGGATATACATTGAAAAACATATGGAAGGCTATTAAAGATTGACCTCGCTAGACGTATTTGCATCTACCAAAGCAGAGTATTTTATATATGTGGAGGGGGATGGGATGGATTCAATATTTTTACTAATGAAAATTCATTCATATATTTCAATGGGCTCAAACTATTTGATCCATGATTATATGTTCCCCATGATAAATGATTAATATATGAGAAGTAGGAAACTTATATCTAGCCATAAATAGAGAGTATGGATTTCCCCGTGCGGACCAACCGGTGTTGTCATTTGAAATAATGTCCCTCCATATAACAGGTTGAAAACAAACCATAAAAGGAAATGTACAAAGCAAAATCATAATAAAGAACAAATGGAAACAAAACTAAGTAAAATAAAAAATCAATCAATTAAGCCTAAAAGTGCAACAAGACAAAATAAAGTGAGCAAAGTACCAAAATCATGTTTGGATAGGCTGAGATGGTGATATAGGTGTCTTGTTAGGTTAAGATGAAATAGGCTTTTCCGAATGTTTACTATGGTGCAATCATGTTTACAAACTTTTTTACGATATTATCACCATGATATTAATATTCATTCAAAATAAGCTTGTTAAAGAGAAAAAACTAAAGATAAGTCTTAAATTGAAATAAAAATAATGATGGCTATGATAATTAAAGTCCTATTTTGCCACGAATACTTTATTAAAAACCTAAAATTAAATAAAATCAAACTAATTCTAGTCCTACTATATACACACTAAACAAAATTTGCATCAGGAAAAATTGTCAAGTATATGTATATTTCCAAAGCAACCATCGCATGAGTTTTTTCACTGTAATTATAGATATCACATGCATTAGTAAAGGAAGTAGAAAAAAAATATAAGAAACAAAAACACAACTATGTACATATAACCTGAAGAAGTTATAAAAAGATAAATTAGGTATAAAAACCTTCACTTGAAGCAATTCCTTTAAGAAAATCACAAAAGGACCATAGAAGTAAGGGTGAATACTTGATACCTATTGAAGTTCATTCCAAGGAGAAGAAACTAAAAGGATTAATTCAGATAATATACCTTTAGATGTTGAATCATGTTGAAAGATGTCAGAATTATATACATGATTATCCATTCTAATGTTATTAAAATCACAAGGAGAACTGGACTACCTAGCACTAGGAAGACAACGAAAATAGTTTTTATTGTGACAAGCTTCCATAGGATTATGAAAATGAAAACCGTTTGAAACCTCATGATCAGGTACACTAATAGATACAATGTTGTGTTTGTCTATATGAGAAAGTGAAATAATAGAAAATGAATCTATTGACATATTGAAATCAATATCTCTTTGTGACGAAGGTATTTCAACAATCTCGTCATCGAAATATTTGTCATATATGGCTTACCTTTCATGTAATTGATGTAAATGGTCCGATTTAGAAGAATCAACAAAAGTAAATAAGGGTGATTGAATATTATGAAGGATGGATAAAGAATCATTCTCACAAAAAATATGGTCCTAAAATAAAACTGAGCCCGTTGAAGGCAAGTTTTCGTTAGAAAGATCTATAATATCACTCTGGTTTGTATTTTTATATGTGAAACGGTGTGGGTACAAAAAATAATGAACTCCATAGTATATTATATTATGCACATCCATATGACTTTCCTCATCATGGATATGTTGATCAATGTGGACAGAATATAGATCTTATGTTATAATTGAGTCTACTTTCAAAGGAAGATTATCACACTATTCATTATTCAGTTCTTGAGTTGTAATAGTTCGCGCTGACACTACCTGAGATTGATTAGAATGTTCAACAGGATTAAGAAAGAGATCAAAAACATCTTGTTCTTCTGTGTGTGATCTATTATATTTACTGGAAGAAGAGACAATAAATTGGAAACATTGTAATAAATCATCTTGAGAAGGGAGGTCTTTGAGGGGAAATCTAAAATATAGAGATTTATATCTATTATAAAATTCATCAATATATTCATTTTCTTGCATCATAAGAGTTCCTATGTCAAAACATAACTTTTCATAATCATAAAACTGATGTTACGAAAGGAAAGTTTCAACGAAGTATTCCCAATAATGTATATATTTGTGTGGAAGTGTAGTATAACATCCTCTAACCCAACCTTTAAATGTGAGAGTGAATAACCTACATGGCTCATTATCATTAGTGATATTGAAAGAATTACATTTGACCAAAAATTATGAAACATGATCTACAATAGTAATGCAACTCTCACCATCATATGTTGGTCTAATCAAGGACAGGATAGGTTTCTTGAGAAAGTTTCTAGTAGGTTTGGGTGTCCTAAATGCACGACCCAAAGGATGAGCCATGATTAAAAAATATAAAATTTCACACAGATGGAAATTTGTAGCTCTTCTTCTAGTGCCAAAATTGTTGATGTCTAGAAATTTCATGGCTTAACTCGTGAGAAATTTCCCAGTTACAGTCCCAATTAGACTCTTTTCCATAGTGATGGAAATCGTAACTGGTTCAAATGGGATTCCAATTACCTGTATCCTAGAACTAGCCTAAGTTAACCTACCCTAAACTAATATGTACAATATGCACAAGAACAACCTTCAATTTGTTTATGAGTGGTAATTATAAATATTAATATACTGAATGAAAAAAGGAATCATTTGTATGATATTGTTTAAGTGATATGATCGTTTATGATTTTACTGAAACCAAGACTCAGTCTAGCCACTATGATGCTGGTTCCTACGCAAGGAGACATAAAGAATAAAATAATAAAATGAAACTAATTTTATGATGCAACAGAACACAAAAAGAAACATATCTCGACTAAGAATCTGATAGCCTTATCCTTAGTCAAGAGATAAAATATTATAATAGGAAAATGAAGTAGTGTGTTTAATTTTAGGATCAAGGTTCAATCACAAATCCCAAATTAATTTGAATATCTACAAATTTCTTTAGCACAAATGCAAATAAAGTAATCCTCTTAAATTACCAAGATGACATCATTCACATACCTCAGATCAACTATATGATGAGCTCACTATAAATTTTACATAAAAAAGAGTAAATAATCTTCTCAACTTAATGCAAATTAATGTAAAAAGACTTTGTAAAAATAAATAAACAATTATTTATCTTATAAACAAATCCCATTGAACTCATTTTCTTATGAAAATATTACCATTTCTGTTCATTTCTTTTGTTATAAACAAAAGCTATTTTTCAAAAAAGAAAACAATGAATGCGATGTATAATATACCAATATACGATTTTATCAAACAAATCATGAGAAGAGTTTTATATATATATATATATATTACAAATCAATTGCAAATATAATATGTTATAATACAATAAGCATGGCATATATGTGAAATATATATTAAAATTAGAAAGTAATGATAATATGATTCTTGTCACACTATATATATATATATACTCAAAATTAAAAAAAAAAAACGCAGGACAAAGATACCCCAGCCACGTTAAATTATGACAGTGCAGAAATAGAGGTTTGCCATGGACGAGAGAATGGAATTTGCGTGCCCCGGTTAAGTCAATTCGACTTTAGCAAGCAAATTCGACTCTCCAGTGAGTTAATGTGACCGTTTCTTTTCGTTCCTCCCTCCATTCCCCTTTGTACAGAATTTCTCCTTTATTTAAATAGACTACAGGATTATCAGAATTAGGTTCTCCCTTTAAGATTCCACTACAACAAAATGAAGGTCAAATTTAATATGTATTGAGCGCCAATGGGGCTAACATGGATATGTTTAGATACTTTTAGACGACCTGGTTTCACTATTAATGGCTATATCAATATATAAGTAGTTTTTAGTGGACTTTTTGAAGGCTTTTACGGTGACTTTTTATGATGTAATTTCTCTAAATTTTGGCAGGAATTTATTGAAAAAATAAGTTTGATTGCTAACTTTGCACAATAGAAGTGCCCTAGAGGTTTTTGAGGGTGCTGAATCCACATATAGAGTCAAAAAACTAGTTTGAATAACAAAAACCAAGATTCTATCTCAAAATTTTTCACCGAATTCTGGCACCTGCAACTTTAAAAAGTCGCACTAAAGACAAATCCTATGGGAAAACTTGGTGATGGATCAGATTTTCCAAATTGCACAAGAATCTAGGGATTTTCTTCTCAAACCAGTTTTGTTGGAAATGCTTCCAACCTGTAAAGTATACCGAAACCGACGCAATATATGTGTTTTGTTGTATCAGCATCCTGATTTAATGTTGCTTGATGTGCCATAAAACTGCATGGAAAGGTCTCATATTCCTTCATGGAACTCTGACATATTATTTTTCTGGTGAGACTCACTGCAAGGTTCATTAAGGTCATCATTCTCTCCTCAATTTTCCAAATTGTTCCAACACACAAATCTAAAACAACAGTCGTGGCTTTTAAATCACCCATTCATTAAAGAGCTCCAATGTTCATTCTCTGTGCGAATTGTTAGCTCAGATGTCTGGGAATTGCGCAATATTGTCCTGCAAGTTGAGCGCTATTTATGTGAACCTGCAACCATCCCAAAAAAAATGTAATTAAAACAATTAGAGGCACACAAAAACATACATTCCGACCAGGTTAAAATCAATGGTGTTATCGTGCAACGTGCCAAGGATAACGATGCTTGGAATAACGTTTAATGGAGGTGTATTTTATTTAATGTAACGTGTCGATCTTCGAGATATGGTTTTAGGGGATCATCGTGGA
This sequence comes from Pinus albicaulis, assembly GCA_034641835.2. Taxonomy (NCBI): domain Eukaryota; kingdom Viridiplantae; phylum Streptophyta; class Pinopsida; order Pinales; family Pinaceae; genus Pinus; species Pinus albicaulis. The sequence goes on along the minus strand of CM076569.1, from coordinate 375,048,347 downwards.
GTGGCAGTGTATACGAGCATAACCATCGTGGAGTGGCTTCGATGCGTCTAGAGCCATCATGGAGGGTTGACTGAGCATTGCCATCGTGTAAAGGTTCAATGGGCTTGAGCCATTACATTAACCATTACGTTGACCCATAACGTCAAGCCTTTTAAAAACAATTATTGAACTTGATAAAATATCCCTTCACATTTAATTATTTTTAACGTTTTTGGTACTAGAATTGTTTTGAATGATTTTCTTTGTCATGACATTTCGAATTGTAGCATTTAGGTTTATATTATATACAATATAAACATGTTTTATTAAAATGTTCTGTAATAATATATTTTCTATTATGTACATACATAATTACAAATATATTTATAAATATATGATCATATATTTAATAATATATCTTAGTAATCGTGATCATATTTAATAATATATTTTAGTAATCGTGATCATAATATGCGTACATTAATATATATACAATATTATGCAAAGAAAGATTATGAAATGTAATGAAGAGGTCAAAACAATCTAAGAAATAAAAAAATTCAAGGGAATTCAACGAGCCACAAAATCAATGGATTACTTTAAAAGGTTTCAAGTTTTACTTTAGAGGCTAAAGTCAAGTAAACTGAACATTGAAATGTTATCGGAGAGCCCATGATAATGGATGTGATCGCAAAAAGTAAACAATTTCTAATCAAATAAAATCAATAATGACCTTAGAAAAATTAAGAAGGGTCTTCATTTATTATGGTGAAATGAAATTCCAAATGTGAGCTGATGCACTGAAATAGGAGAAATGACACAGATACCTTTCATGTGAGAAAAAGGTTCAAGACCAAAATTAGAATTAGAAATGAATTTACATGAATATTTCCCATATTTTTTTAAAATAAAATATGGGAGTGTTGTGGCTTCAACAGGTTGTTTCTCTGAGTGTCAGCAGTGATAGTCAGGATCAAGGAGGAGCGAGTAGAGTAGGAAGGAGGGAGAGGATTCCTATGATTCCCACTAATGGGAGAAAGAATCTCTCTTTTAGAAGGATCAAGCAACTAACATGGTTAGGAGGTGTATAAACTCCGCTATAGTTAGAAATAATTAATTCCTACTTGTCTATGGTTGTAATTCTCCGTTTGAGGAGTTTGTTCAAAGGTCAGGAATTGGGCACAACCACATTATAAAACTATCAGACACATATCACCATAAAGCGTATGTCAGTATCTTCTCTAGCCGTATTTAGGTTCCTGCACGAGTCAAGCAACCTTTAGTTAGTTATCCAACCAAAAGGGAGATCGAAGAGAATGAATTCATGAGCGTGCCTACAACCATAGTTTGATGGGTGAGGAAAAAACCCTTGCCACTGGTGAGGGGGGGTTCCCATGTGCATTAGAAATGAGCTGTGGCTTTGGCAAAACTTGTAATCATAACCTTGGTCTAGGAAATTAATCGGCCAGAAAGATGATAAAATTGTATGTACTAAAAGTGTTATGAAATAGAAAGGCATATTGTGGAAAACTGAAATTAAAACCAGATGATTCGAGTTCGGAGCGGTCATATAGAAATGAAAGTCTTCGAGAAAAATGAAAAACGTTTCCAAGATTTGGTTTGGATATCGCACACAGACACACAGATAGCATTCAGATTAATATTAAAGTAAATCAAGAGGAAATACCTCTAGTAATTGCTTGCACACAGTTGGAGCCGAGCTGGAGTTCTTCCTGTTAGCAGCCTGCGCCCCACAATACTCTGTAAAAACAAAACAACAGACAGTAACGCATCAAGGCGGGCCTTTTATTGATTAACGCATAAGAGCAGAGTGGCGAACTGAAGCACAGGGAAGTGGGCAGCATAATCGTCACGACAGTGCATGAGGTCGATCCGCTTCTCGTCCCACTCGCCCACCACCATACCAAAAGAATCGGATCAGCGTCCAAGTGGGGTAGCGAATGAAGGGTATTAATTACGCCGATACACTGTCTCAAACGCTCGGCAGATGAATTATGAGTTATGTTTAAATCAAATTACCATTTTGTAACTTTTATTTCGTTGAATGCAGAACTTGCGTAGTTACTCCATTTTTATTTTTTTGTAAGATCATTTTTAATTTTTTATTTAGATATGCACTTTTATTAGGGCATTCGTATCTTGGGTGCAGGTGTATAGAGCAATGTCAACAGTTATTCCATATTTATTGGATGTTCAAATTTTCAATTACCATAAACTAAGGTTTTAAAATAAAATAGGCTCGAGAAAATATTTAATAATTATGGTTTTTTTAAAAATTTTACAATTTAATAAATTAATTATTTGATAGTTAATTATTGAATTATAATTTTTTATATTGTTGGTAGCTGGTGGAAGAGAGATTCATAATATTTTAATGAGCGGCATTTAGACCATTTATATTGGTATAAACAATTGGCTGGTTAATTAGAAACGTCTATAGAGTTGATAAATAGTGATATATATTGACATTTACTAGATATTATTAATACAAGCTTACTTTTAACTATATTTACAATAAATTTGTTTTATTTAAAAGTGTAATTGGGTATGAGGGACATGTGTAATTATTTCTTTACATCTTAAAATAAATTTGTTTCACTTACAGGTGTAATTAGGTATGAGAGACATGTGTGATTATTTTTCCATATCTAAAATTGAGAAATGTCAATTTTTAAATAAAAATAAAACATTTTTTTTAAATAAAAGACAATTTCTGCTAAAATAAAAATAACAAAAATAAATATATATGTTTGATTATTTTTAATTAAAATCATTATATTATATTAGGAATGTTATTTAAAGTGTTCAATTCATAGTTTTCATTAAAAATGATGTAAAAATATTCTACTCTAAGTCTGAACCATAATTAAACAATTAAAGGTCTTTGTAAATAACACAATTTTATATCAACTTTAAATAAAAAATTTAAAAAATTACATAGCTAACATCAACCTTCAACGTTGTCATTTGACTTCGAACAACTTCAACTAAGCCGCATTGATATATTATATTTTCATGGCTCGATATAATATTAAGTTTCTGATCCATTCAACACATGGGATAAATTTTGGAACGTGTGCTTATTTCATACACGTTGACAATCCAAATTTCCGTACTCAATATAAAAACTTGTGTTCCTGTTCCAAGGCAGTTGCATGACATAACCAAGTAGTAGATGTCGCAGTTTAGATGAGATGATCTGATGTAAAGGAGGACATAAAGGTAACCACCTCCTCCTCCTACTCCAACTCCCCCATTCACACCTTCTTCAACATGGCCCACGTTTATAGGTGAAGTGCGGGGCGTTTGAACCACTGTGTGTCATTTTAGTGGTTTTACAAGCATTTCATCAGTGTCATTTTAGTTAGAACGAATTTGAACAATCAAACAGGTGTCATTTTAGTTAGAACCATCACTGGTTAATCTTGTTAGGTGGCGGTCAACAAATGGCACAGTAAATTTTTAATCATCTTTTGTAAAAAATTAATTTAAGTATAGTTTAAACACGTGATTTAGATATGTAAGGAAGTTACTTTTTTGAATTTCATCCATCGATTTAGTGGCGACGACCAGAATATACCGGCATCTTCCAATCCTGACCATTAGATCAAAAAAATTAATTAGCATAATCACAAAACATGCTCCTTCTGATAGTTGTTTATCGTTGCCAATTACCTAGAATATAGTTTCTCCTAGTTTAGTGTTAGAATTCCTATCTTGAGACTTTTTTCTTGTATAAATATGTGTGTATCAGCCACTTGATATAGAATATTGAGTGTGTGTGTCCTATTTATCTTGGCATTTTAATTTCGTTGGCCTGCCTCCTGCTGCCCCTTTCTAGCATACAAGCGTATCGCCGGGAGGTCGTTGGATGAGCGGTGGACGACTCTTGCCTCGAGCTCCGAGCGGAGATGTACAGCGAAAGGAGTTTCACCGGCGTGAAGTTGAAACTGGGCAGAGAAAGTAATTTGGAGATGAAGAATTTTCTACGTTATTGAATGTTGCAAGGCTAGATGTTTCACCTATCTCAGATTGGTATGATTCTCGTGCTGAGGTTGCTGACAAAGAGCAATCTGCTGTTAGTAATGCTGTTTCCACTCTATTTAATGATGATTTCTGCGATTTCATCCGGTGAATGTAAGCAGTAGAATTTATGGCTATGCGTGAGGATCTTGTAAGATCATTCAACTGTGGGCGCTGCGTTTCATAGGAGGTATGGTGTGGTATCTGCATTTCGAAGGAGACGTGGCTGTTGCCGGCAGCGGATTGAGATTGACGGCTCTGTGGTACCTGTGTTTTCGTGGATCCGTTTGCGGATTTGTTTGCTGTAAGCAGTGTGCGCTAGAAGAAGAGCCGACGGTGTCTACTCACAAACCTGCACACGTCAAGAAGAGCTGTGTGCTCTGGAGAAGAATTGTGATTCCACTATGTTTTTTGTGTTCATCAGGCGGCGAGGTCTTGGGATGCGCCATACAGCTGTCAAATACATCGAGAGGGGGGTGAGCTATTGTCAATCTATGCAAATTTGTCACCGAGATCTAAAACTGGAAAATACTCTTCTGGATGGGAGCCCTGCCCCTCGCCTCAAGATCTGTGACTTTGGCTATTCCAAGTCTGCTTTGCTTCATTTTCAGCCGAAATCCAGTGTGGGAACGCCTGCGTACATAGCCCCTGAGATTTTGTCCAAGAAAGAGTACGATGGCAAGATTGCGGATGTGTGGTCCTGTGGTGTAACACTTTATGTTATGTTGGTGGGAGCTAAACGAAATTGCACGTCATAGGCATTTGAAGCATTTGGCGAGCCGTGGGTATAAGTTTAGAGGGACAGATCGGGTCCACTATGTTTTTTTCGACTATTTTTCTTCCGCGTCAATGAATTGATATGGGATGCTGATGGCTTTGAGATTCCAACCCTGAAGTTGAAGAAGTCTTCATTGGAAAAGAAGGAATCTCTTGCTAAGAATTTCAGTTTATCCACTCAAAAGGTAATCACTGTAAATGATCAGATTTATCTAGGGCCACACGGTGCACCGCCTTCACAAGTGAAGCAGCAAGACTTAAATGCAACTGGAAAGAACCAACGAGCTAGGCAGAAGCTTAAGGAAGATCATAAGAAGAAGTTGCCCCAGGTCATGAGAATAAGGTAGGAAGTTTGAGAGATCTCTTGGATATAAAGAAATCATGGCAATACCGATGCAATCTTCTAGAGGATGGCCTGTTCTGCATTGCCAAGTCAATTTTCCTTTAGTCAATTTATTGTCCATGTTGGATAAGGTGCATGCCACTTGATTTTTCTCTCCATAAATTGACTAAAGGAAATCCTTTTAAAATTCTTAAGCGACTTCTTAGTCCTATCCTTCCAACTCAAGAGCACAGAGGGATCAAGGTAATTATTATGATTAACCTAGTCTATAATAATCTTAGAGTCCCCATGGACATCAATCTCTTGTATGTCCAGTCATCTCACACAAAAGAGGTCCTGCCATAATGCAAGAATTTGTGCTCGACTATTAGTACCCTTGCCACTGTACCATATGAATTGGGTAAAGTCTCTAGGACTCAAATAATGCACATATCACATCCACATGTACCATCAAAAAAACCTACTAGGTAATTCTTCCAAATTCCCTTTAAACAAACACTTCTTTCTCGATCCATCTTCATCAATGGGTTAATTTCTAAATAGTATGCCGAAACCTTTATAACTACTCTCCTCACATATGGCATACAATGATAAAAAATCTAAACATTTATAGCCCTCCATATTCCCCACATGACATAAAAGGGAAGGGATTTTTATTCCTTATACTCTATGAACCATTGCGAGAGGCACTTATCAATGGAAGAGGCACTGTTAGGCCAATCTCCACCTTCGTCCCTGTGCCAACCTCCCAACTCATATTTCCTAGAAGCCACTTCTTTAACTTCATCATGTTCCTTCAAGCATGTGAAGCCATCTTCTTTTCCAGAGCCCCCATTCTAATCCAATCAATTATCCATTTGTTCCAAAGGTATTTTTCTCTAATGATTTATTGCAAAATGCTCGCTCCATACAAGGCTCTCCAAAAATTATTTAATAGTAAATCCTTATTAAATAATTATAAATCCTTTATACCCCATCCACCAGAATCCACCTCTCTAATTAGATCTGCAAAGCACAAAAGGTGGATTATCCTTCTATTTATTGTCCCATCCCATAGAAAATTTGCAATAATGGAGTTGACCTGATTTATGATCTCCTTCAACAGCTTATAAATGTGCATCCAATATATGGCTATAATTTGCAAAACTGACTTTCCCTCATTGATAGCCACTGATGGGTCCATAAATGCAACTTCTTCTCTAATTTATTGATGATCCCCTCCCAATCTCTAATCTCATAACTAGTTTGTTTAATAATAAACCTAAGATATTTGAATCATCCCTCTAGTGGCACTGGCTAAAATTCAAAAATATTTGCAATATTCTTTATCAAAACCTCTTCAAGATCTGACATGATCAATACTATTTTTCCTTACTCATAACTAAACCTGATGCTTCACAAATTCTCCAAAAGATGAATGAATCTGGTGAAAATATTTCCACTCTAAAATTGATACTTTCTCAATCATAAGGACATCGTATAAAATTTCAAGTGTGTAAGATGAATATTCTTAGACATCCTGCAACCAAAAATATTACCACATGTGCACACTGTCATAATTCTCCTACTTAAACCATCTATAACAATTAGAAACATGAGGGGAGATGAGGAACAATCTTGTGTGAGGCCTCTAGACGCTATGAAGAACTTTATAGGAAAACCATTAATTATAATTACCGCATATTTTATAGTCTAAATGCAACCATAATCCACTCGACCATCAATGAGCCAAGACAAATTTTATGAAGGATAAATCATAGCAATTCCCAGTCCACACAATCGTAAGCTAACTGAGGTTGATCTTCATAAAACAGACCAAAATCTCCCTAAGTTTGATTATGTTGGTCCCTAGTTTTGATTATGTTGGTGCACTCTTGTGCAATAGAAACAACATCATGGATTTTCCTTTGTTCTAGAAAACAAAATTATTTTGTAGTAACATAATTAGAAAACATCATCTTGATCCTATTCACTGATGGAGGAGCATCCAGACTTAGCTAGAAATGTGAAATGATTTTCACATGTTGTGGCTAATATGAGGAAAATTTCATTTCCTAAGTGGTCAAACCAAAATTTACCGAGAGGGTTGGATCTCTCGAATTTGCATTTAATTAAAATTTGTAATAATTCATACAATTGTATTATGATTAGAATAGAAGGTGAGTGTTAGCATAGATGTGCATTAAGGCTTCAGAATAGAGATTAGAATGATAAAAATAAAGATTGAATTGTTACATTTGATCCATAAAAGAAGAAACCAGAAATGTAATGGCCAATGTAGATAGCGAGGGAATGAGACGATAGAGATATATATTGGGTTTTGAGAACATAGTAAGACAGAGGTCAATGACTGGATAATTAAGCCAGAGAGGGAGAGACCCTTTGATTTTCCTTTCAATAGAATTGATTGAAGTGTGTTTTATAAATTTGTGTTTTCTGAGTGTTTCTCTTTATCGAAAATAATTAGAAATTAGTTTTTTATATATGTTGGCATTGTAAATTCGTTTCCTTCGTTTGTAATCATATTAGATAGTGAGGGTTTGTAAATGTGTTAATAGTGAATACCTTACGGATTCACTACAAAAAGAGTTCCTTCAATTTCGTTATGATCGATTCGTCTAAGGAGCCAAACTGGTGCACACATGAATATCATTCCATATAGAAATTGAGTTTTAATGTTGAAAGCGGTTTTGGAAACCCCAAATGGTTTTATCTCACAGCTTGTGGGTCATTAGTGGTAATTTTTTGAGTCCATGCAATATACCCCAGCAAGCGACACGTGTATGCACAAAACCACTTATATCGCATATCTCCAAAAGGGTTAAAGGTTAGGTGAGTTCAAGTGCGATCACCGTCAGATCAAGGAGATAATTAAAGCGGGATGCGATGACCGTTAGATTTAGGGAGGTTTGTTTCTTTTTTGGTGATATGTGAAGGACGAGGTTTAGAATGGTAAAGAGTTGACCATGTTTTCTTATTTATATGAATGATTCAAATTTTATGATCAAGCGCACTTTATATTATTTTGAGTTCATTTATATATTTTGATTGGAAAATGAAACATGGATAAAGGATTTCTCTAAGTTGTGCATGTATTTAGTGAACACATCATATAAACTGTGATTTGTTAAGGTTTTCCTGCCATCATTTGGTATCAGAGAAAAAGTTTGCAGATTGTGTTATTTTACAAAATGCCACCAAGAAGATGGGTAGGAATAGGTAGGGGACAACCTGCAGCAAATTTAGTTTTGTTGGAAGAGGTATGACATCTTCGAACCCGGATGGAAGCTATGGAAACAACCCAGAGATGAGCACATGATGAAGGAGGCGCCATTGATGCTGAGGAATCATCCGAAGAAGAATAAGAATAAGACAATGAAACAACTAAGGTATTGAAGATGTTAGTGAAGACAACCAGAAGACCAAAGGTGGATACACCTATGTATGAGGGATATCTCAATGTACAAGTGTTAATGAACTGGATCAGTTCATTAGATTCATACTTTGACTTTGAAGAAGTTGAAGACAAAAGAAAAGTGAAGATTGCAGCTACTAGATTAAAAGGCCATGTAGCTATTTGCTGGGAAGAATTACAGCTATACAGACAGAGAAAAGGAAAACCCAGAATCAAACAATGGGACAAGATGGTGAGCAAATTAAAAGGTAAATTCATGCCCAAGGATTATCAATTAAATATTTTTAAGCAATTGAAAATTTTGAAGCAAAACGGAATGACAGTGAAAGAATATACAAAGGAGTTCTATAAATTGAATATCAGAGTTGAACGTGTAGAGGATGGTGTCGAGAAAGTAGCCAGATATATAAATGGTTTAAGGTATGATATTCAAGATGAAATCAGTTTATTAAATATAAAGAAAATTGAGGATGCTTATCAGGCATCCTTGAAAGCAGAAGATAAGATATAGAGGAAGAAAAACCAGAAGAACTGAGGTAAGGGGTCTGTGAGAGGCTAAGGAGCATTTAAACCTAGATTTCAACACTCCTAAAATGAAACAGGAGGCTCAAGTAGCAGACCACCACAAAGAGGAGACTCTGGTCGAGGAAGGTTTGTACCCAGAGGTAGAGGCCAAGGAAGAGAAATTCGATGCTATACATGTGGTGAATGGGGACATGGGCCATGGGACTATCCTCATAATAAATCAGCAAATCAAATAAATGTAAATGTTGCTAAAACAAAGGAGTAAATTCCTCAGGATAAAGGAAAAGAAGAACCAACCGAAGCAGGAGAATCTTTATTATTGAAAAGGGTATTGCTTAAAGCAGAAAAGGAAGCAGAAGAGCCAACTCAGAGAAAGAATCTATTCAGAACAATATGCAAGTCTAAAGGTAAATGTTGCAAAGTGGTAATTGACAGTGGTAGTACTGACAACCTTGTTTCTACAGAAATGGTAGACAAGTTGGGATTAGAAAAGACAGTACACCCTACTCCATATAAGGTATCATGGTTGCAAAAAGGCCATCAGATTATTGTGACATAACAATGTAAGGTTGAGATCGAGATAGGCACTTACAAGGATGTTATATTATGTGATGTAATGCCAATCAATGTGTGTCACATATTGTTGGGAAGACCTTGGCAATTTGATCAGAAAGCCTTACATGATGGAAGAAGAAACACTTATACCCTGGAGAAGGATGGAAACAAACATAAACTGTTACCATTGAAGGATGAAGCTGACAAAGGAACATCAGGAAATAGTGTTATGCTGATGAGTGGAAAAGAGTTGTTACAAGAAATCGAAAAAAATGAAGAAATGCATTTTGTTGTCATAGGGAAACCTAAGGTAATTTTGACTTCCACAAACCTAGATAATTTGTCTGAGGAAATCAAAACTTCGTTGGATGATTTTTCTGATATTATTGTGGATGAGTTGCCAAATGCACTACCACCAATCAGAAGTATTAGCCATCACATTGATCTAATACCTGGACCAAGTTTGCCAAATAAAGCAGCATATATATTAACCCCTCAAGCAAATGCAGAAGTTGGAAGACAAGTACAAGAGTTGATGGATAAAGGGTTGGTAAGAGAAAGCCTTAGTTCAAGTGTTGTACCAACAATGCTCGGTCCAAAGAAAGGAGTAGAATGGCATATGTGCATAGATTCCAGAGCTATAAATAAAATCACCATCAGGTATCGTTTTCCCTTACCACGAATGGATGATTTAGTGGATTGTTGAGTGGATCAAGATATTTTACTAAGATAGATTTGAAGAGTGGTTATCATCAGATAAGAATTAGAGAAGGGGATGAATGGAAGACTACATTCAAAACAAACAGTGGATTGTATGAGTGGTTAGTGATGCCTTTTGGACTCACTAATGCACCCAACACATTCATGAGATTGATGAATGAATTATTGAAAGAATATGAGGGAAAATTTGTAATTGTTTATCTTTATGATATTTTAATTTTCAGTCGAAGTAAAGAAGAGCATCTGGAACATCTAAGATTGGTTCTGAAATTTTGTCAAAAAGAGAAACTGTTAATAAATATGAAGAAATTTAGTTTTATGAAAGAAGAGTTAATTTATTTGGGGTTTGTAGTTTCTAAAGAAGGTCTGAAAATGGATCCAGAGAAAGTCCAAGACATTTGGAACTGGCCAACTCCCAGAAACATATTTGAGGTAAGAAGCTTTCACGGTCTTGCAAGTTTTATAGAAAATTTATTAAAAGTTTTAGTCAGATTTGTGCACCGATTATTGAAACCATCAAAGAGACAAATTGGCCATTCAAGTGGACAGAAGTAGCCGACCGAATTTTTAAGTTACTAAAGAAGAAAATTACAGAAAAACCAATTTTAGCTTTACCTGATTTTGAAAAGGTGTTTCAAGTTGAAACTGATGCTAGTGGAGTTGCAATTGGAGCAGTTTTAAGTCAGAAACAGGGACCAATAACATATTTTAGTGAGAAATTGAATGAAGCTAAGAAGAAATATTCCTCTTATGACAAAGAATTTTATGGTATTGTGCAAGCTTTAAAAAAATGGAGACATTATTTACTACCCAAAGACTTTGTATTGTATTCTGACAATCATGCATTATGGTTCATAAATAACCAGCCAAAATTGAATCAGAAACATGCCAAGTGGGTAGAGTTTTTACAGAGTTTTACCTTTGTAACTAAGCATACAAGTGGTAAGTTGAACAAAGTTGCTGATGCTTTTAGCAAGGTAAATTTTATTGTGCAAGAATTAAAAGTTGGTGTTGTGGGATTTGAAGAAATGGTTGATATGTATAAAGATGATGCAGAATTCAAAGATATTTATGCAGCTGTAAAAAAATCCGGCAAGTCATAACTAAAGCCAGTGGTTGGATTATCTTATCTAAGGAGGTTTTCTATTCAAAAGTAACAAATGCATTCCCAAGTGTTCTATGAGGGAAAACATGATCAAAGAGAAACACAGTGGAGGCTTGTCTGGACATTTTGGACAAGACAAGACTTTTGCTCAGGTAAATGCTTTTTATTACTGGCCAAAGATGCAAACTGATGTTAAGAAATTTGTTAAGAAGTGCAGGATCTATCAGCATGCTAAGGGGATAAGTCAAAATACAGGATTGTACCAGCCATTACCAATACCAAACCGACCATGGGATCCAATTAGTATGGATTTTGTTTTGGGTTTGCAAAAACTCAAACAGGAGATGATTCCATTTATGTTGTGGTGGATAGGTTTTCTAAACTGGCTCATTTCATTGCTTGTAAAATTACCAGTGATGCAACACATATTGCTAATATGTTTTTTTTAAGAAGTTGTAAGATTACATGGATTGCCTATAAGTATTGTGTCTGATAGAGATACAAAGTTTGTTGAGCATTTCTGGAGAACTCTTTGGAAGAAACTAGGTACCAACCTTAGTTTCAGTTCATCATACGGGGGGGGAAACATTATGAGGAGTTTAGTGTATAAAAAACTAAAGCAGTGGGATTTAGCACTTGTTCAAGCTGAGTTTTCTTATAATGATACTCCAAATCAGAGTACTGGGATGAGCCCATTCCAAATTGTTTTTGGGATGAATCCAAGAGGTGTGTATGAGCTTAGGAATTTGGGCAAACAAGAGGTAAGAAGTGGAAAGGCTGAAGAATTAGCAGAGATGATGCAGCAACTACAAGAAGATGTTAAAAACAGATTGCAGGAAAGAAGTGGCAAATAAAAATAGATAGTTGATATGAAGAGGAAATAGAAGGAATTCTAAGTAGGATATCTATTCATGGTTTATCTGAGAAAAGAAATATTTCTTGATAAAACTCACAATAAGTTAAAAATGAAGAAGATAGGACCATGTAAAATTTTGAGGAAATTTTATTCAAATGCATATGAAATAGAATTTCCAGAGGGAATTGGAATATCACCCATTTTTAATATTGCAGATTTATACCCATACAAAGGAACATAGGAGGAGCTATAAGAAGATTCTACAACAAAAAAGATTTAGACTTTAAATTGGAAAGACCGGATGCCAAAGAATGTCAAGAAAGAGGTAGAAATTGTTCTGGAGAAAAGAGTATCCAAAAAAACCAGAGGACAGATTTATTTTCAATATTTAGTCAAATGGAAAGGACAACCACTGGAGGATGTCAGTTGGGTGACAGCAGCAGAGTTACAGAAGTATGGAGTAAATCCTGAAAGTTTGATAAATGCTTCTTTTCTTCCCCGGGAGTCTGATGCAGGAGCATCCAGACATAGCTAGCAATGTGAATGGATTTTCACATGTTGTGGCTAATATGAGGAAAATTTCATTTCCTAAGTGGTCAAACCAAAATTTACCGAGAGGGTAGGATCTCTCAAATCTGCGTTTAATTAAAATTTGTAATAATTCATACAGTTGTATTATGATTAGAATAGAAAGTGAGTGTTGGCATAGGTGTGCATTAAGGCTTCGGAATAGGGATTAGAATGATAAAAATAAAGATTGAGTTGTTACATCTGATCCATAAAAGAAGGAACCAGAAATGTAATGGCTAATATAGATAGAGTGGGAATGAGACAATAGAGATATATATTGGGTTTTGAGAACAGAGTAAGACAAAGGTCAATGACCAGATAATTAAGCCAGAGAGGGTGAGACCCAGTGATTTTCCTTTTAATAGAATTGATTGAAGTGTGTTTTATAAATCTATTTTTTCCGAGTGTTGTTCTTTATCGAAAATCATTAGAAATCGGTTTTTTATATATGTTGGCATTGTAAATTCATTTCCTATATTTGTAATAATATTAGACAGTGAGGGTTTGTAACTGTGTTAATAGTGAATACCTTACGAATTCACTACAGAAAGAGTGCCTTCAATTTCGTTATGATTGATTCGTCCAAGGAGCCAAACTGGTGCATACCTGAATCTCATTCCATATAGAAATTGAGTTTTAATGTTGAAAGCGGTTTTGGAAACCCCAAATGGTTTTATTGCATAACTTTTGGGTTGTTAGTGGTAATTTTTTGAGTCCATGTGATATACCCCAGCAAGTGACATGTGTATGCACAAAACCACTTGTATCGCATACCTTAGAAAGGGTTAAAGGTCGGGTAAGTTTGAGGGCGATCACCATCAGATCAAGGAGATAATTAAAGTGGGATGTGATGACTGTTAGATTCTGGGAGGTTTGTTTCTTTGTTGGTGACGTGTGAAGGACGGGGTTTAGAATGGTCAAGGGTTGACCATGTTTTCTTATTTATATGAATGATTCAAATTTTATGAATCAGGCGCACTTTATATTATTTTGAGTTCATTTATATATTTTGATTGGAAAATGACATGGATAAAGGATTCTCTAAGTTGTGCATGTATTTATTGAACACATTGTATAAACTGTGATTTGTTGAGGTTTACCTGGCATTATTCACTATCATCGTTAATATAAATTTGTAAATGGAATTATATAGGTAAATAGGATGCTAATATTCAAATGAAATAGGCTTCGAGATATTAGAGACAAGAGCAATGAAAGTAGAGTTTACTGATAATGTATTCAAACTCAGGTGATGAGATTCTTCGGCAATAGCACAAAGATCATCGAGCAAAATATCTTGGAAATGTAAGAGGAGCTCCATAGTCTTTCCATGTAGTCCCAGACTCTTTCCCTTTGTCATATATTTTATAACGTATTATACATCTTCATTGGTGAGCGTTCTCCTTGCATATTCATTTTCTTCCTCACCGACCATGACTGGAAAGTGATTCAATATACACCATTTTTTTCTCAAAGGAAACCCCTTCCTTTGCTCTAAATTATTGGCTAATGAATCCAACTATAGGTTGGGTTGAATGAAACGGGATATATTGGCTTTTTAAATATCATTTATAAGTGTTATTATTTAAATAAAATTGAAATATTGATATTGCAACTATATATGAAGGATACACGGTAGAAATATTAAACTCTCATTATTAACATGAGAACCCAATGGAAGAAGATGAATATTTCACTCTCACATTCACTGATAAAAAAATATTTAATGCATGTCCATATAAATAGTAAAAAGAATATTAGATTTTTAATTTTTTTAGTGTGAGGAAGATGTATAATTCTCATTATTTTTAAAAATATTTTCATATAGTATTTCTATAAATTGTTTGAATATTCATGTTAACTAATATATTAATATTAACAGTTCAATGTCAAAAGAAGGAAGTAACTATAAATTAAAATAAAAATCAGTTACATTTTTATTTTGAGAGAGAAATATGTACTTTTCTTTTTCATATAAAATTGATATGTAACATTTAAAAAATATTAATAAGAATAATTAATATGAATATTAATAATTAATATGAATATTAGTAATTAATATTAATACTAATATGAATATGAATATTAATATTAATATTAATGTTAATATTAATATTAATATTAATATTAATATTAATATTGATAATAATAATTAATATTAATATGAATTTTAATATTGATAATAATAATTAATATGAATATTAATATTAATATTATAAATTGGCCTTTACAAATTCTACTGATATTATAAATTGAAAGAGGTGGAGGTTTTATCATATTATTACACTCCATAGAAGGATTTTGATAGTCGATTAGGTTGTTGGATCAAAGTTTTCATCGGCCTAATAGAGGATATTGTGAATATCATTATTAACTCTATACAGATTGCAATTACATCACACCTCAATATATATATATATATATAAACACATACACATATAAATGTGTTCGCTAAAATGTTAGAACCAACTATCCCAACGATCAAAGTGATTCAATCCTCCTATTTTTCCCCATATGTCACATTCTATGGTGGAGAGACAAAATAAAATAAAGAGTGAGCTTTTTAGTTATTTTATTGTCATCCGGTGCAAATTTGTAATCATTTTGAAGATGGGAAAGGGATAATGGTAGTTTTGCATGTTTGAGTAGGAAAAGCCATGATGGGGGGAATTCGTTAATAATAGTTGAGGTTCTGCCAAACTCTCCACCTGCTTGTTATTTAACGAAAACCATGCTTGGTTAAAATTTCCTCACCTCATCCCAGTTGATATTGTTTTTTGAAACGAATTCTTTCTTAATGGATATTATTCATGTAACATACCACCTTCATGAATTAACGTTAAATGTTTCACTTCTTTTCAGGAAATAAAAAACGTTGGAATCATATTAATATGAATAAATCCAATACATATATACCCATGAAAGTCATCAGATCCTACTAATCCCATAAGACATCATGAAATAACTTCATAATACTAGCACCATAATGGGTATATTAGTTATCAAAACCCATTTAGAACATAAAAACTAGAAACTATGTTTCCTAATATACAAATTATTATCAAATTAGAGTTCATTTTCAACAAAATGGTAGTTTAATCCAGCTCTAAAGAGTCAAAAATAATTTAGAAAAAAAAAAAAAACTCCTATCGTAGTATTAGCAAGATTTCAACATATTGGGAGAGAGTATTCGTTTAGATGATCATAGTGTCTAAATCTTAATGGAAGTACCCTAGAGGAGTAGACAGACATTTCTTTGACAACGAAACTGCCATGAAGTTGTACTCCCTATAAACATGTTCAAAAGAAATGCTTGTGAAAGTTTTATTCTTCCTAAATGTTGAAATTCTTGTTTTCTAGATTGGATGAAGAGAGGTTTTTCCTTCCATTTACCCACTCAAACAGTAACCCTCGAGTCACCATATATATAAAAACTCTATAAGTTTAGTCTCCTACCATTGGATAGTAGTCCCCATAGATCAAGTATTTATGCTCTAATGTTTGCGCAACTTCCTCTAAACCAATAAATTTGTATCCGATCATTTATACTTACCTATATATCAACCCCACATCCACATTGCCCCTATTGGGCATCATCGTCTAAATACCCTGTTCGAAACACAACCTATTGAGAATTCATAGGATCTTGCGAAACTTAGCTTTTTGTTGCATCATAGTTCCTTCTCGAAAATGATCATGAATGTTATTGCATATATGAGCAACGTCAATTGGGAAGCCTTCAAATATCAAAGCATTTTTTCCTCGCCATAATTCCTATGTGATGAAAAGAGGTATATTTTTGTGATCCCCATGCATACAAAACCACCATTTAAAGCATGCTTCCAGTGAGGAAACCTTGCAAGACCTGAACCCAAACCACAAAAAAAAATGGTCATTATAGAAGTATATGTAGAAATAACACCAAACTTGACCATTTACTCCTCTTTTGAAAATGTTGTCCCATGTGGGGATACGATTCCTCCACACTAAAAATCCAAAAATAATTATCTTCATAGGAATTGTAACAACCTCGAGTTAAAATTTCATGTAATAAAGTTAATAAAGCAAAAATAAGACCAAGGCCATGCGACACATATTCCAAGTTGAATGTTGGGAAAAATATCTGAGTGGGTGTTCATTTCGGTTTATTATGGCTAAAGAAATTGGAAAAGACATTAGCAAAAGCATTGAAAAGGAAAAGAGACATTATTTGGTATTTTATTTATGAAAATAAAGGAAATTAGGATAAAAGAGAGGCTAATTGCATGAGAGGAAAATTGAAGCAAAAATAGATGAAATTGAAGAAACTAGAGGCTCCAATAATAAAAAGGCTCATGAGTATTAGTTCATAGCTTTTTGTCAGTTTTATCTTGCAACTCTCTCTACTGTCTCATACTCTTGCACACTTAGAGAATTCTTGGAGAACTCTAGCATTGGAGAGAGAAAGTAAAGGAAGGAAAAGGAAGGACAAGGAAGCAAAGAAAAGCAAGGGACAAGAAAGAAAAATTTGGATCAAGCAACTTCAACAAGAATACTTATAGGTAACAGGTTGCATGTGTGATTTCATAGTTATTTTGTGAATGCATGGTAGATGCATGTATGCATTTGGTTTTTTTTTTGTCATGGGCCTGGGTTTTACCAGGTGTGACACTGGTTTCAGCCTTGCCTTGCCATTTACGGATAGCCATGGTGTGTTGGGGTTATATCATTCGATTGAGCTTTGGATTGCTAGGTAGTTTTAGAACTGGGTGAGGTGGTCTGAAGAAAATTCCCAAGGGTCTAGAAATCCCTTGACTGGTTTTGGCGATATTACGGTAAATACTGAGGGTGGAGAAGGGAAAATTCCTCAAGGTATTGGGGAAGAAATGCTTTTCCATCCAAGCTTATTTCAGGCCTAGGAATCCCTTGACCAGTTATGGTGGGATTGCGGTAAATTCTGGTGGTTTATTTTCTTGTTTTGGGCATAGTGATCTGTTGATTGATTTTGGCGGGATTGCGGTAAATCCTGAGC
This sequence comes from Pinus albicaulis, assembly GCA_034641835.2. NCBI lineage: Eukaryota > Viridiplantae > Streptophyta > Pinopsida > Pinales > Pinaceae > Pinus > Pinus albicaulis. The sequence goes on along the minus strand of CM076569.1, from coordinate 375,030,447 downwards.
GTGGAGGTGGTTTAATCTATGGGAATCCCTGGTTTTTTTTTTTGAGTCCCACATTCATGCTTCAAATATGGCACGGCGGTGGGTGGCTGAAAGAAAGATTTGGTTCAATGCAATCTATGGTCGGGTGGTACATAGAAGTCCCTAAATTAGTTGGATTTTGCATATTTTAATAAGAACTCTTTTCCTCTTGTATTTAATGAGTACGTGTACTTGTTATTATGTGGATTTGATGGTTTTTCTATCATGGTTATTATTGTGGTTATATGATGGTTATAAGCATGGTTCCATAATAGGTTCTAGCTATGCCTCTTGATGTATTTGATTTGTTGATGAATGGTTAATGAATGTATGAACTAAAAAATGTTATTGCAACTATTATGAGAGGGCATTAGACATTCTTGATGATTATCATATAAGTATCAGACTCCTATGTTCATATATGCATTCATTACCTGTAGATTACATGTTAATTATGTGTTTGACGAAATGACTTTTATGGTTAGGCCTAGTTAGGCAAAGTGTTTCTTTCACATTTATATGTCTATATATTTTGTTATGTCATTTATGCATTAAAGAAGTTACATTATGTTTTGGGCATTGGTATGGAGGTTGATCTGAAATTTAGGCTTAGATTTGGGTTGAAACCACATGGATGCAAGCTTGTGCATGTGGTTGGATGCTCCCAACCTCATGGAGGCCTTGTTGTGGGTGTGGTTGATGGCCTAGGGTAGAGAAGGAGGATTCCAAATCAGGGTTTGGCCTCCTAGTTTTGTTTCTCAGCCTTTGTGGGTCCTAGCACCTGTAGGATGTTATAGATGGTCAATAAAGTCTCAGTTTGTCGATTTCGCTTCCTTAATTATAATTAGGAGGCTGATTCATGTAATATTATCCCTCAACTCATGTTTACCCTGACAGACCGGTGAAAGTGGGTAAATGTGGGAGGTGATGTTACATGCATTTTCCAACTCCACACTATCATGTACTATCATTGATCCATGGGACCTTGTATAGAACTAGAAATGTATTTATATACTTGTGAGACAACTAAATTTCCATCACGAAGAACCCCATTCGATCTCAGGACATGTTCACGACCCCCAATAGTAATGCCAACCATCTTAATATATAAAATGTATTGGTTCCATTTTGCAGCATTGAAACTAGAAATACCAACCACCTTAGCTACTTTCCAAGAAGGACATGTGTTCAACATATCAGAGCCCTCATATGCTTGTTCCCGGAGAAAAATAGTATTTACATGTAGAGCTTCTAATACCTAAACAAGTTGGTTATGTTGAGATTCAATACCTTGAATAGGGTCTATTCCTGCCAAGATCTTACCCCCATTTCCAAATATATATTGCATGTTATCAAAATTCCAACATATAATTTTAAGGAAATGATTCCAAATATAAGATCCATTCCTCATAGTGACATCCCTAAGTCTATACCATTCCAAAACTAACTTGCCTTTCAGATATTTTTGTTCTATTATGTCCTTCAAAATACAACCTCCAATTAAGGCTCACCATAAGCTTGTGGTCAGTAGTTCCTGACCAAAATCTGAAGGTCAAATAAACCCCATCCACTAGATTCCTTCCCATGTGAAATTACATCCATACATACAAGATGGAATTTATTCCCCCCCATGGCCCCCGACCACATGAAGTTTTCAATAATGGTCTTAATATTTCGAATTATCTTCCGTTGAATCATGTATAGGTGCATCCAATACATCAAAATGTGTAGAAGGACCAATTCTATAAGGATGTACTTACCACCCAAAGATAACCATCGATGTGAAGAGAGTGACAAAAAATTCTCGAATTTATTCAATCGCCATTTCCAATCTATTGAAAGATATTTATTTTGCTTTATTTTGAAACCCAAGTATGTGAAACCCTATTCCGTAACATAAGTATCCACCCCAAATAAATTTACATTATCAACAACCTCCTCATTGTTGTTAGAGGAATGAATCATTATTTATTTATGGCTATTAGAATATAATCTAGATGCATCTCCGAATCTAGTAATGATAGAATGTAATATCCTCCATTGAGACAAGGAAACATGTCTCAAGATAAGCACATCATCCATGAACATTAGATGAAAAAGAGAGACTCTTTTAGTTCCCTGCAAAATGTGGAAAAAGTCACCATCCCGAGATTCCTTTATCTTTCTACTCATACCATTAGTGACGAGAAGAAACAATAAAGGAGATAAGGAGCATCCTCGTCGAAGACTTCCAGAAGCCCTAAATAAGTTCAAAGGAACCCAAATTATCAGAACTATGTAATTAACTGATGTTACACACACCATTATCTAGTCAACATCATCCAAGGATAAACCTATCTTGGTAATAATTAACCAAATAAAGCTATAATATATGCAGTCATAAGCTTTTTGTAGATATCGCTTCAAAAATAGCGCATCTTACTTCATCGTGCGAGGAATGAATTCACCAGGAAATGGCAACAACATCCTGGATCTGCCGATTCTGAAGGAAACCAAATTTCTCCCTAGAAATATATACACATAAGCTCTTTTTTAACCAATTTGCAAGGATATTAAAAATCAAATTATGAATGATATTTCATAGGGATATGAGACGATAATTTTTCAATGAAGTAGGGAGAGAATACTTTGGAATAAACGCTATAAAAGTAGTGCTTATCACCCGTGCAACCTGTTTCGATCATCTAGACTCCTCCACCTTGCTCAGCAGATCCTAACCCATAATGTCAATTAAATGAATGAAAATATATAGTATCCACCCATCCCGACCTAGGAATTTATCTCACTTGAAAGAATGAAGAGCCATGGAAATCTCTTCCAATGTGACAGGGGACCCACAAAAGTATTAGCATCAACTAAGAATATAGTTGGGTATGCATCAATACACCATAGTTGATTATGAATGTCCACGTCAGGACGCTCCTTGTATATACCTTTGAAGTATTTGTAGGCTTATTTTTGTATATACATTGTATTAAAGGCCCTACCACCAACCTCGGCAACGATTTCCCATATGGTGTTTATATTTTTCCGCTGTATGGCATATTGCTGGAAAAAAAATATTATGGGCTCCATTCTTTACCCATATTTCATGACTTTGCAAGCGCCATGTGTATTCCTGTAGCTTCTAGATGTGTCTTTTCTTCATCTCCAAATCTTTTAATAAGGATTGGTGTATGGGGGTGGTGAAACGATGCCCATTCCCTGAAATAGATGATCAATTTCCGCCTCTATCTCCATCAGATCCTACTTCATCTCCATTTTATTTTCACATTCCCAAGAACTAATAACTTCTTTAGATTACGTAACTTAGCCATAATCAGATACATCAAAGACCTGTCTTCAACATTGTTGAACGACGACCATGATTCATGAACGATCATACAAAATGATTCATGAACGATCATACAAAAGTCCCCCTCGATCCAAGTACGCTTGAACTTGAAGGGTAGACCTTTCCAAGTCTTCTCCTCTTCCCGTTGTAAAATAATTGGAGTGTGGTTATATAATCTTGAATGTGATACCCACGAACACATATGACCTAAGAGCTCCAAAAGATTTTCATGCACCAGGAATTTATCCAACTTTTTTCCAATATGTTTTGTGCTCGATCTACCATTGCTCCACGTAGAGACTAGAGGAACATGTCTGACATCCACTAGGTAATTATCAGCAAACAGGTCCCAAATATAAGTCAATACAACACCGAGATCCCCAACATTCCTCCCCGGAAACAATGATATTTAAATATATAACCATGATCATGGATCCAATTTTTAATATCCCACAGTCATCCACCCTTTACCAAAAATCCTTCCTATCCCTGTATGGAGAATACATGTTGAGAAAATGGATACGGCAAGATAAGCCCCTCACAAAGCCCGAAAAGAGGATGTTGCAAAAAATAATTGTATGTTGTAAGATTAACCGACCTGGAATCCCAAAAAATACCAAACCACGAGGTAAAACACTGGATTCCATAGCCACTATGTACCAACCCGGACAAATAGATAAGAAATACACACATAAATAGATAGTACCCATTTCCTAAGTAGACATTACCCAATTCTGAAGCCAAACTGCAAAGAGTTCTGAAAAATTATGGGAAGGAAACCCCGCTTGTAATTTCAAAGTTCTTTTGGAATTTTACATCGTTAAATATTGGTATCATGTTCACATTATAAATCTTGATATGTGTGATGTTAACGAAGTGGACTTCAAAATTTTCAGGTCAAAGATTTGCTTACAAATTCCACGGACTTGCCTTTGGTAGCAAATAGTGTTGTTAGACACAGGCTTCTTTAGCAATTTAATGTTATCATGTGAGTCAATGCCTTCGAGATACGATGTCAATGCCGCAAATTAAAACTTTCTTCTGTGCTATTTTTGAAATTAAAGCTATTGGAACATTGTTTAAAGAAAGAATTTTTGTATATATATTTTGTACAGTAATGGATTCCCTATGCTTATTGATGATTGGTTAAGTTAACAAGTAGTGTGCTTAATGATGATTGGTTAAGTTAAGAGTTTGATAAAATTTGGGAGAAAGTTTTGGAAATTTGGGTTAGAGGAGTCAAACTTTAGGATTGTGGGTGCTTCAAGGGGTTTTTTTATGGTGTTTAATCTATTTCAATCATAAAAAATGATTGAAATATTCCTAAATGAGATTTTTTGAAAAAAAAATAATAAATTATCAAAAATAACCATCCAACCAAAGTTGTGATCTTGGTGGACAATACCTTTAATTAATTAATCATAATATAAAACTAGGTAAGATTATATATATATATAAATATAGATAGATAGATTTTAGCTTTTACTCTTTGTCAATTTGCATTGCTTTCAATGCTTTTATTGTTTCTGTGGACATTTATTTTGTTAGATTGTGCAGAATCTTCACAGAATCTTGACGAGAGAAATAAATCCATTCATTTTTAAAATATGAATTTTTGGTAGTAAACGCCTTCGAATTTTGCTAATGGCAGCTTTAAACAAGGCCGTGACATTTCTTTTGGTAGCTATATATGTTGTAATTCTACAGGAATCCTAAAGGTCCTGTGCAGTTAGGTAGTTAGGAAGTTAGAAAGTTAGTAGTTAGTGATAACTAATTTCTGAAGTATAAATGTAATATAATTCAATGAATGAGACACATAAATCACATGGTTATTATTTAACAGTGGTATCAGATCAAGGATGTGAGGTGTTGTGGGAGATTCTTACTGCGTGTGGCAGCAACGATTTCTCCAAAACATATGTCCGCACCTCTGCATGAAGCAGCAACACCCTTTGCAGCATTGAAGATTGGAGGCTAACAGAGGCATCATATCTGTTCTAAAGTTTCTTTGTACAACAGATTTCTTCCGGGTAATCGGTGAAGTCAGCGACACTCTTTTGCAACAGATTCAAACCCAGTGCAACAACATCGGTTTTGGATAGAATAAATTCAATATTTTTTTTAAGAAATATGTGGTTGAAAGTTGAAACTGAATTTTTTTTTTTTTATCAAATAAAAACCTCTGCAAGTTAAAAACAAATATTTTCTTAGAGAAGTGTGCGGCCGCACTGTTAGTGAAATTTTTTTTTTTTTAAAATCTCTGCTGGTGATTGCAGAAAGTTTTTTTGGTGGTTAAATTAAATTTTTCTTAAGATCAAAGCAGATTTTTAAGATGAATTCCTTGGTATGTTTAATTGGGGTTTCCCTTTCCAGAAAGGAAAATTACCACAAGTGGTTTAGGAAAGTTAAAAATAATCTCATTTTTAATGATTTATGTGCTGGAGTTTGTGAAGGAGAAGGAGAGGATGCACCAGTGCAACCTGATGATCAGAAACAACTTGCAATCTGGCAAAGTAAGGATAAGAAGGCCTTTGCCTTAATATCCACTTCAGTCTCAGAAGAGGTAAGCAGATAGATTACTTAGATTAAAACAACTTATGGTGTCATAACAAAACTAAAAGAGATGTATGATTCACATTCTGAATTGGAGATAATTCAGTTACTGTTGAAGTTATTTAATCTGGAAATGAGCGATAATGATCCTCTAAAACTTGCCTATGAAATTAAAGCCATCAATCATGAAATTGAATGTACTGGAGTTAAAGTTTATTTTCCTCTTACTGCCTTTATAAAAGCTCTTTACCCTAGTTATTCACACTACTTGGAATCTCTCCAAGCTAGTGGACAATTAAAAGATATAGATTTTGGCAAATTAGTAGGGAAAATTGCAGAAAGAGAGAAGGCTTTTAGCAAGAAAGAAGCATCACATAGTTCTGATACTGAAACCCTATGTCTTGCTCAAAAATACCAAAAACCTTAGGAGGAATCTTTCAGAAATACTAGAGGTAATAGAGGTCGAGGTAGGAAGAATTATAGAGGCAGGGGGGGCAGAAATATTTAGGGAGATAGACAGCAGAATGAACAACACCGAAATTTTTCTGATAAACCAGCTATACTTTTTTTTAGATGTGGTAAACTTAGACATACTGTTTCAAATTGCAGAATTCCCTGGGATAAAATTAACGAAAAAAGAGAACAATTTCTTGAAAAGAAATATCATATAATTCCAGACAGAGGACGGTCTTCTGAGAATGCACAATATGTTGTCGCACATTGTAAATTCCACATGGAAGATGTTTTTAGTACTTATTTTTCTTCATGGTATGATAGTTGGGTTCTAGACACAAGTGCCACGTGTCATATGACCTTTCGAAGTGATTTTTTTTATCAATTCAGTGATAATATTGATGGAGTAGTGTATTTTGTTGATAATTCCCTAATCAAACCATCAACGGTTGGTTCAATTCAGTTAAAAATTCCTGGACTTCCAAATTATATTTTGAATGATGTTCTTTACATTCTGCAGTTCCAAAGAAATTTGTTATCTCTTATACAAATAAGACAACGGGGACATTCCATTCACATATCTGATGGTCAAGTAGAAATTAGAAGAGCAGCTGACAATAAAACTGTAATGTCTAGTGTGGAAGAAGATAAATTATTGAAGTTGCATGGTATGCCGTCTGTTGCATTGAACACAACTTATTTGTTTCAGAAAAATGATACTCTACCATCTTCTTTATTATGGCATGCATGCTTCGGTCATGTTAATTATGAAAGTATTCGAATTATGAAACAACAAGGGATTAAGGGACTTCCAACAGTTCCCAAAAAATTTACCCCATGTAATACTTGTATATTAGGCACACATCACAAACAATATTTTCATAATTCTAAGTCTAGAGCTACAAGAAAATTAAGTCTCGTACACTCTGACTTATGTGGTCTAATGCCTTTACCAACTGCAAATTAAAATAAATACATACTCACTTTTACTGATGATTATTCGAGGATGAGTTGGGTTTATCTGCTTAAAGAAAATCACAAGTTTTTGAGGTGTTTAAGAAATTTCATCTCTTGATAACAAATGAAGCACAACTTACTATTGGTACTATAAGGAATTATAATGGAGGAGAATATACTTCACATGCTTTTGAAACATATTTCAAGAGAATGGCATCAAACACCAGACCACAATACCATATAATCCGCAACAAAACGGTGTTACTGAAAGAATGAACCGAACATTTCTTAATATGTTAAGGTCAATGATGTTTTTTAAGAATGTAAAATTAATGTTTTAGGGAGAAGCCATGCTCTATGCAACATACATTAGAAATCGGTGCCCTTCCCCTGTCATTAACAACAAAAATCCATATGAAATGTGGTACAGTCTTCTTCCTACTATTAAACATTTCTGAATTTTCGGTTCTCAATGTTATGCTTTGATTCCCAAACATCAGGGGAATAATCTGAATGAATGAAGCAGAAAATGCATATTTTTACGGTATTCCATGACTTCTAAGGCATACCAATTATATGATGAAGCGAACAAAAAGTTTATTTTGTCAAGAGATGTAATTTTTCTTGAAACTGATAAAGATTCTCTCATTGTTGATAGACAACTTAATCAGATAGAAAAGTTTGTGCCTCCAAAGTTTTATTATGAATCCGATAATATACTTCCCCATCCTGAAGGGGGAGTTCCTATATTAGATTATTCTGTGGATTTTCCTCCTCTCAATGATGAGAAATTGGTTGATGATGATAATTTCGTTGTTGTTGATGAGGAATTAGTTGATGCAAGTGTTTCTACAAAAAAAAAATGATAGAAATAGAAAGAACTGAGCCAGATGAAGAAGATGAGCAACTTCCTGAACAACTTCCTACACAACCTTTGTGAAGGTAAACTCGTATTCGAACATTTCCAAAGAAATATGATGAGTTTAAGGCTGGAAGTTCCTCAGGTAACTATTCTCATTGTGAATTTAATTTTTTCTGTGGATTGTGAACCTACTTACTTTGAAAAAGCTATTATTTATGAATAATGGAAAGATGCAATGCAAAAGGAATATGATGCTCTCATAAAAAAAGGTATATGGAGGCTGCTGGATCCTCCTGCTGGCATCAAACCTGTTGGTTGCAAATGGATTTATAAAACTAAGTTTAAAGCTGATAGTTCGCTAGACAAGTACAAAGCAAGACTTGTAGAGAAGGGATATGCACAGAAAGAGGGTATCAAATATACAGAGACTTTTACTCCTACAACTAAATGGGACATTATTAGATCTTTGCTTGCTATTGCAGCTCAAAAAGAATGGAAAATACATCATATGGATGTCAAAACTTCCTTTTTAAATGGAGATTTGAAAGAAGATGTTTACATGTTTCAGCCAGAAGATTTTTCCATTAAAGGGAAAGAAAAAAAGGTTTGCAAACTAATGAAGTATTTGTACGGCTTGAAACAAGCGCCACAAGCATGGTATGAGAAGCTAACTGAACATCTTCTTAATTTAAACTATAAACATTTTGACATAGATGATGCGGCTCTTTTCGTTAAGAAAGTTGGAAGATCAGTTGTATATATAGTTGTATATGTTGATGATTTGATGATCACAGGAAACAATGATGAATAAATATCATCTATAAAGAAGGAATTAAAAAAGGTTTTTGATATGACAAATTTATATTTACTTCATTATTATCTTGGAATTGAAGTTGATCAAAAACCACAACATATTTTCATCTCTCAGAAGAAATATGTTGATAAATTATTGAACAAATATACTATGATGGAATGTAATCCTGTTGCTACTGCAATGGAGCAGAATTTGAAACTCACTTCCGAAGAAGGAAAGTTGTTTGAAGATCCAACAAAGTACAAGAAACTTGTTGGAAGCTTGATTTATTTGTCTATTACTCGTCCTGATATAACCTTTGTTGTCGGAATACTTTCCAGGTTTATGAATCATCCTTGTGAGCGGCATTGGGTAGCAACAAAAAGTGTTTTGAAGTATTTAAAAGGAACTCAAACTTACGGCATCAAATATTCCAAAGTTTTAGACTTCCATCTTGCTGGTTATTCAGATTCATATTTTGATGGAGATAAAGAAAATGGAGTCTCAACTTCTGGATATTCGATGAATCTTGGATCAGCAGCCATCAGTTGGAGATCGCGCAAGCAATCTGTTCCTGTTGATTCTACCAGCTCAAGCTACAAAGGAAATAATTTGGCTTCGAAAAATACTTGAAAATTTGCAGGAGAAACAAAGAGCTTCAACTCCTCTATTTGTCGACAACTCTTTTGCAATTCAATTGGCTAGAAATCCAAAGTTTCATGATCGAACCAAACATATCAACACCAAATATCATTTGATTCGACATCATGTAGATGCCAAAACAATTCATCTGACACATTGTCCAACTTCTGAACAAATTGCAGATATTTTTACCAAAGCATTAAGGCATGAAAAGTTCGAAAAATTTAGATCTTTACTTGGTATGTCAGATGTCCCTTTGAATTAAGGGGGGGCAATGTTGTAATTCTACGGGAATCCTAAGGGTCCTATGCAGTTAGGTAATTAGGTAATTAGGAAGTTAGGAAGTTAGTAGTTAGTGATAACTAATTTCTGAAGTACAAATGTAGTCCAATGCAATGAATGAGACACATAAATCACATGGTTATTATTTAACAATATCATCAACCTTGCAGTTTTGCGCGAGTATAAATAATTTGACTTGAGTTGTTGTTGATCACTCAACAGAATTTGAATATTCACAAACAAAATTTTCCCATATATGCTTTCAAATTTTGCTTCTATCAATTTATTGAAATCCTTTATTCAAAGTCACTGCTATTAAATCAATTTGGCATTTTTTTAAAAATTCACGTGGAAATTAGCGCATGCATTTTGAGTGTCTTAAATTTTACTCATGATGGATCTCTATAAATAAAAATATATATTAATAAATAAGAATCCAGTTATGAATAGGTTATTAATTTTTTTACTATATTGATATTAAATTTAATATTTTTTTATTTATATTAAATTATTAATATTCCTAATAATTATTATTATTATTTATTGTAGCTTAATAAAATATTATATTATATTTTTCTAGCTGATATATAATTTACTATATGCAATATATTAGCAAAATTATTATTATGAATACTATTCAATGTAATGTTTAATAATGTGTCATTGATCGGAGCAGGGAAAAATGGTCGCTCTCGCATCCACGAAGGGTTCATGTTCCACCGTCGGAGTGTTGTGGGAGAGGTTTGAATGTATTTATGAGACTATTTCGAGTTGCGACTGCTGGGGATTAACGAGGGATATTTTGGCAGATGAAAACCGCATAATACTGGTAGAGGGCCATACTCCCCCATATCCCTGCCTCTGCGTTTGCCCGACAAAGGAATCCGTGAGCACCGTGATAAGGTCTAGGGGTTTTCCTGAGTGCGATGGGCACAAGAAATGTTTGGTATGTGGCTGCCCGTCACTAGTGGCAGCTTAATGGATGTAGGGAAATAATGGGATCTGTGTTTTCCCCAAAGCTCGAGGCCACTATTCGAAGCACTTTCACTCCAATTTTTCTAGTCTTCTAGCTTTTTGATCTCCTTGGATGAAGGCTATGACCAACTCGACCAGTGAGGTGGGAAAATCACCAAGGCAGGTGAGGATTAAGCAGGTCTGTCAGACTAGAATTACGAGGATAATATTCATCCATTGCTTTGTTTTTTCCTTTTCATGCTCTATTACACCTGCTAGCTTTTGGAAGCATTTTGTTGGGAGGTTTTTTGTGGATGCACTAAAATATTGGGTTGTGGGGGTTTCTCTCTTATTTTTGCGGCTCGGTAAACCTATGTGGTTATCAAGCGGGGAGACTTCCCGATACTTGTCGACCTCGCCCACCTTGCCCTTTGGTCCTCCACATTATGGTCCTAGTATGGGCTTTAATCATGTTTTTTGCAATCTGGGATCATGGCCTTAAGCTACAAACGTTGGTGGGTGTCGCTCTGTTGCAGAGCCACAGTTCCAGATCTTCTTAAAAACTATTTCTGGTAAGTGAAAGGTCTTATGGTTCCAGGACTTGGATCTTGTTATAGATCTAAAATAAGAGGCCCAATATGCAACAGGAATATCAACTTTAAATGAGAGTCTAATCTATTCTAGGAAAGTGCGGTAGGGAGAAGCCTAATTAAAAGCCTGCAACATACACAGGAACTCTAACATCACCATGAACTTAAGGCTTCTGGGCGGTGCCTAGGAGTAAGAACACCAGCGAGATCCTCGTCAGATGTCAAGGGTCACCCCTCCTTCAAAGATGGATTAAGAGGAAAAATTGTCGCACAGGAAAAACAAAAACCTAACTTGCTTGTTCCAGGCTCATTACATTGTAGAAAATAAGGAAAAAAATCGAGAGTTGGCCATATAAATACCAGAAGTAAATGGACTCTTCAATTCACTGCAAACAAATGCGATTATTTTCCGCTTCAATGGATACTGGCCTAAATCTGAAGAATTAAATGCATGGATTTGCCTAAACTGGATGCAATACTATGATATATATCTGCATGCAAAAGGTTTTTTTGTGGTTCAGTTTGATAACCAAAAATACTATAATCGTGTTATAAATGAGGGACCATGGTTTTGGGGGAGGGCGGGCCTCTTCATAACTCCATGGTTCCCTGGTTTTGATCAGGGAAAATTTTATGGGCTAATATTCGCAGGTGGGCTAATTTTCTATACTTTTTCCAAAAAATATTTTCGCCAATTTCCATTTTTTCTAAAAATAATTCGCTCAGGTTTTATAGTATGAAATTATTTTACCTTAAAAATCGCCAAGATCTTATATAAACTAATAAAATATAATCATAATTTTGGATACTTTTACAAAAATATCATCAACAATTTTACAAATTTTCTAATATAGATTACTAAGATTCACCAAGATTTCTAAACTTTCAAATAGATATCCATCCTTCAAATTTTCCCTGGTTTTGATGCAACTCAATGGTGGTCACAAAATTCTGGTGTGGGTAAGGTTACATAACCTTCCGCTCCCCTTTTGGCACTACTAGGTATTAGAATATGTTAATGGGAACTCTTTAGGAGTTTTCCTGAAACTGGACCAAGAGAGAATTCAAAAAGGGATCTTCACTTTTGCCCATATCTATGTGGACATGGACTTAAGAAAGGGTTTTTTAGAGGGTATCCTCCTATCATACAAAGATCTTAATTGGACACATGCATTATACTTTGAATATACAACATTCAGATGCAAGGTGTGCCATCAAACACGACATTTACAAAACTCATGCATACAATCCAAGAAAAGGACAAACACGAAACCACAAAAGAAAAAAGGATGCCAATTTGTAGACCCTCTTTCCTCATAGGATAAGGGTGAAGAAATGGATGAAACATATCAGCATCTGGAAGCAAGAAATCAACACATTAATCAAAAAAGGAGAGAAGAAGGTGCAAAAGAACATAATATTTTTGTTGAGGAACCAAACACTATTTATGTTGTTTCGACCCATGATGCTCATTTGGAGGAGAAGAACAATAATAAAACATTTCTGGGTATAAAGCACTCTCACATATCTAAGAGCTCTGACTCAAATAAAAAAGCCCCAAATGCTATTAGTAATAATGTGCTGGCAGTTATTTCTACTGCTTGCGATCTTGTGGGATGGAAAAAAGTCCAAAAGAAAAGGGGCAAAAAAGAGAAGTTGAGTGCTTCTCACAAAGTGTAATTTTAGTTTTTATTCTTTACTTGGTAGCTATGCTACTTGGCGTGGGTCATGTTGTTGGGTCCCTTGGGGATTTTTCTGAATTCTACGAACATCTACTCTTGTAACTATTCATTTTTTAATAGAAATTTACTGATTTTTTCTTTGGAAAAAGTGTTTAATAATGTGTTGTTTAAAGTTATTAATATCAATATTATTCAATGCAAAATTAATTACCATTCTTCATATTAATATTATCAATATTAATGTCAAATGTTAATATTAAAATTAATATATTTTTAATAATAGTAATAAAATAATTATTACATCTAATAATTTATTTTCTTTCAAAAAAATGATGTTATTATATTATAATAATATTTATATTGATATTGTTAACAACATTAATTTTATTATTAATACAACTATAAAAATATAAAGATATTTTTAATAATATTAATATTATTAATATCATTAAAATCATCAATAATAATAGTAATGTAAATAATATAAAAAAAACATAATATTGACAACAACAAAAAGAATAATAACATCAATGATGATATATTATTAACAATAAAACATTACTTATAAAAAATATTACTAATATTATTAATATAGAAATATTATAATATGTAACAATTTATATTATTATAAGGTATCAATGTTATTATTAATATCAATGTTATTATCAATATTAATGTTATTAATAACATTAATGTAATAACATCAACATTAATATTAACAACAATAATACATAATAAAATGATATTGCAATGTGATGGACAAACTTGATGTCACAATGTGGCAAACATCAACCTACAAGACATTGTGATAAGCATATCCCCACATCACATTTAACATAACCCTTCACGCTTCATCAAGACCACATGTGGTGCAATCCAAGAAAATATGACATCACGTGATAAACATATACCAATGTTACAATGTGATGGATACTACCTAATGTCACACTGTGACATACAAAGCCCTCTATTACAAGGTATGTATAAAACCCCAACATCACAATGTCATGAACATAGCCCAATCTTGCAATGTGACCAACCTAATTGGATATTGCAATATTGCAAACATATTCTAATGTTTCAATGTGACAAACATAATCCACCATCAACATGTGCTCAACAAAACTATAGATGACAACATGGTCAACCATTTACAACATGATCAAGCGTGGTCAATGTTGGTCCACTATAGTCAAATAACTTTAAGTTTTTCCGCACCATTATGAACAACAAAAGATGTTGCAATGTGATAAATACTAGATTTATTCACATTGTGATGAATACTAAATTCCATTATGATGTGACGAAAAACAAACACCATCACAGTGTGATGAAAAAAAATATCATAATGTTACAAATACTCAATATTATCGCAATGTCAGCGACAATAAAAATCATTGTAATGTGACCAACAATAAATATCATCGTAATGTGTCAAACAACACATGGCATATGCTAATGGGATACATATTGTACTATGGGTTGACCATGGTTGATATACATTTACATATTTCTCATTATCAAGCATGATCAATTGTATTCAACATGGTTAAACATGGATATAAATTCTCAATGTCAAGATGGTCAATCATGGTCACAATGTTCAACAATTACAAGATGGTTCACCATAGTCAACATCATTACATAGTCAACATAGTTAGATATAGTAATCACATTCAACACAGTCAACCATAGTCGGCATATCCAACATATAAAACATGATAAACCATAGTCAACCATGCTTGAAACAACTTAATAATGGTCAACCATGGCCACCATGATCATCCACAAACATCCATGGTCAACCACTTCATTCAGCATAGTCAAAATGGTGAACCATATTCATTATTGTTAAGCATTCTCGACCATAGTCAATCATAATTTGTGAGGCTCTTACAAGCTCATCTATGGTCAAACAAGCTCACCATGGTCAAACATGGACAAGAAGTTCAACCATAATCGACTAGCTAAACAATGGTGAAAAATAGTTAACATGATCATTAGTGGTCAACCATAGTGAACCATAATTGATCATTTTCAATCCTTCTCACCAATGGCCTAACATGGTCACCTATGGTCAATCCTCATCATCCTTGTTAACCATGGTCAACCATCCTCAACAATGGTTCACACCGTTTAACCATTGTCAAGCATGGTCATCCATTGTCAACAACAATAAACCTTATCAACCTTAATCAACCATGTGTTGACCATAGTTAACCATAGTCAACCATAATCAACAATAATCAACCTTAGTTAGCATTAGTTAACCATTGTACACCATAGAAAACTTAGGAAACAATGGTCAACTAAGGTCAAATATGGTCAAACCATTTTCAATAATGGTCTCCATGGTTGCCATGGTTAGTAGTGACCACCCATGGGCAACATGGTTGAACATGGTCAACCATAGTCTTCATGGAGATTGTGGTCAACCATGGTTTGCCATAGTTATCTATACTAAACACTAATAACCTTAAATAACCATGTACACCCACAATCAACTAGATGTTGACCATATTAATCATGTTTTACGATATCAATTATGGTCAAACATGGTTAAATAAAGTCAATGTGACCAACAATAAATATCATTGCAATGTGCCAAACCACATATGATATACATTAATGGAGTATGTGTTGTACTATGTGTTTACCATGGTTGATATACATTAACATAGTCCCATTGTCAAACATGGACAACTATGCTTAACATGACCAAACATGAGCATAAATTCTCAATGCCAAAACGGTCAACCATTGTCACAATGGTAAACCATTGTGACATGATTGACCATAGTCAACATCAATACATAGTCAACATAGTTAACTATAGTTATCATAGTCAACCATATCATATCCAACATATAAAGCATTATCAATCATAGTCAACATAATCAAACTTAGTCATGTCCAAACATGGTAAAAAGTAGTTATATATAGTTAAGCATGGTTAAACATTGTTATATAATGTCAACCATTGTCATACATGGTCAAACATTGGCAGCATGGTCAAACACTATCACTCATTGTCACCGATGTTCAACCATATATAAACTTAGCTAGTCACAGTCAACCTTGGTCAACCATGATCAACCATGGTCATATTTGGTCAACCATAGTCAACCTAGAAAAAATCATGCTCTAAGCATTCCTCATAAGAAACCATGTTTAAACATGGCTAGAATGGTCGAACATGGTTCAATCAAGGTCTTTATGGTTGAACGTGGTCAACCATTTTCAACATGGGAAACCATAATTTATCATAGAAAAGTATGGTCAACAATGGCAAAATCGCATAAAAGTATGGTCAATCATGGTCACAATAATCAATCGTGGCCACTAGGATATTCTATGGTCAACCAATTTTTTAAGCACAATCCACATGGTCAACCATATTCCTCTAATGTTAAACATTACCAACCATTGTTAGCCATGTTCACCTATAGTCATTCATACTTGACGATAGTCATCCGTACTCTTGCAAGCTTATTTGTGATTTAATAGGCTAATTATTCAATCATGGATAAGAAATTCAACCATAGTCAACCAACTCAATAATGGTCAACCATGGTTAACATGATCGTTAGTGGTCGCCATAGTTAACCATAATTGATCATTTGTTGATCCTTGTCACCAATGGCCTACCATGGTCAGCTATGGTCAATCCTCATCAACTCTTGGTCAACTGTGGCCAGTCCTCAAAAACCTTGTCAACCATTGTTAACCATGGTTGATCCTCTTCAACAATCATTAAACATGGTCATAAGTAGTAAAATAAGGGTCAAGCATAAAAAACCTCACTCAACCATGTATTGATCATAGTCGACGAGGGTCAACCATTATAACCCTTACTTAACAAAATTCAATCATCATACACAACAGAAAACTTGGGAAGTCCTCGTCAATTGAGGCCAAATATCGTCAAACCATTTTTCAAATGCAGTTGACCATGTTCAACCAATTTCATACCATTAATGTAAATGAGATGAACAACATTGTTGTCCACATGGTTAATGATTTTTGTATCATTAATGTATTTAAGCAACACAATTGTCTTAGAGATTATCGTGGTTAACGATGAATTCTTTTTAAATTAATGTAATATTAACATTAACATTAATGTAACATTAATCAATTTCAACCGTGGTTGATAATGGTCGACCATGGTCAATATTAATGTAACAATGTAACAACTAACAACATTAATTTTACATTGTTAAATTAATGTAATGTAAATACATTGTTTTATTTATGGCTGACCATGGTCAAACTTAGTCAACCATGTTCATCTACAGTCAATACTCTTCATCCTCGATCAACCTTGTCACTAATGGTAAACCAAGGTCAACCATAATCTTCCCCTCAACCCCTAGTCAACGATGATAATCATTGTCAATCATGGTCGACTAAGGTAAACCATAGTAATCATTGTCAATCATGGCGAATTGAGGTCAACCATTGTAATCATTGTTAATCATGTACAATTGAGGTCAACTATGGTAATCATTGTCAACCATGTTTAACTGATTTCAACCGTGGTTTCCCTTGGCAAACAATGGTTGGCCTTCTTTAACCATGGTCAGCCTGATCAACTCAGTTCAGCCATTTATCTAACAATTGTTGTGACATTAATGTAACACTAGAATTAACATTAATGTAACATCAACCATGGTCAACAATAATGTATGATTATTTGAACCATGTAACAATCATCAGCCATGGTAAACAAAGGTCAACCATAATCTTTTCTCTTTATTCCTCGTCAACCATGGTAATCATTATCAATCATGATCAACTTAGGTTAGCCATGGACTACCTTGACGAACAATGGTCAACCCTCTTCAACCATGGTTTACCTCGTCAACCCACTTTAACCATTAATGCAACCATTTTTATAACATTAACTTTAAAATTAATGTAACATGTACTGTTGTTAACCATGGTTGACATTGGTTAACTATGATCAATATTAATATAACATTAATGTAACAATATAACAATGGTCAACATTAATGTAACATTGTTAAATCAATGTAACATTAATACATTGTTATATTAATGGTTGAGCAAGGTCAAATTCAGTCAACCATTTTCAACCTTGGTCAACCATGATGAAGCTTAGCAATACTCTACCATGGTTAAAAAAAATTGACCACACACACCTGTGCTGTCCACTAGCACAACTACATTACTAAATGTGGTTGATATAGACCAATTTAACCCTTTTATATGCCAATCTGCATATGAAAACGCCAATATACTTATATCAACCACATTTACAAAAATAATTCTGCTAATTCATTTAGCAGCTATATCTTCTGCGATGTTGATTATAGCTTTGTTGGCTATATTTGTTGGTTCATTGAAGTGAAGTAGTCCCGTGCTCCTAGATCGATAATCCACCTCTGAGCTTCTTCGACTCCTCTCCCCTTAATTATTTTTCTTCGATGTTTCTTAAATCTTTTTCCTCCAAGTTTCGGGAGAGTCCTCCGACGTTGTACTCATCCAGCGCTATAATACTTGTCCCCTGAATCCAGTAAATCGGTGTCAGAATAGCAGCTTTTATAAAGCGCTCAGCCAGCTTTGTCACTGTTCCTTCAATATGCTTCTGCGCAAAAGCAATCAGCTATCCTCACCACCCTTATTTTTTTTCTCAGTCCTTCGTTCTTCACGTACATTCTACATTTCCACCTGCTTCGCCGACTCTCTGGCTCCTCCAACATCGCGTACTCTCCGTCAGAGTCAGGTCGCTTCTCCTGCACCCAAGCAGTGTTGATAACGAGGTACGATAAACCATCCTGCTCAGGCAATCCTACACGGAAAACGGTAACATGGGGTCACGCGTTCAGGAATTATGCTTTTTTCTCTAAAAGGAATTATTTGTGCCAAAGCCCGGGGAGCCTTATTTCAGCTGCTATCCGCCCATTAATGCTCCTAGGCAGGGAATGGCCGCCGTTAGATTAAAGCTGTTGATGATCGTGTGACGGCCATTCCCTACCTAGGAGCATTAAATGGCAGGAATTTATTTCTCTAAAATAATCTTGCTTTCGCCATTGAAATCATCCTTTGGATTTTGCAAGGCATGGATAATGAACAAGTGGTTGACTAGACACTACACCAGCAAAATCTTCACAAAACATTTCACATGGTGATCTGTTATTCTTTGTTCACAGACGATTCACCAGCCACGTACCGATGTGATTTGATTAGGGATTTGATGACATCCACAGTTTCTACCTTTATTCAAGCCAATGGGTGATTCATAAGTCACAAAGTTCAGGGATCCCATTGACAGTCTGGATGAGGGACGTCGTGGGTGCTACATCCACCGGGAAAACAAAGATTCTTAGTAAATGGCATAGGTAAAGTACATCTTTTGTTTTTTTAGATCTAGGGTAATTGGTAATTGGTGAGAGTTGCCTGAGCAAGGCCCGGGTTCAAATCCAATTGGCTGCCACTATAAACCTAGGCTAGGTGCAACAGCTTGCAAGCCGCACACAATAGCAATGAACTTATGCCTCAACAAGAACCGAGGCGTCCACTCAGACACAAGAGGCATACGTCTCCACGGAGATTTGAACCTTGGTGGATTGGATGAAAGTCATCTCCCTCCACTGTCAGACCTCCACTTCACGGACAAAGTACATATCCTTTGTTAGGACAATGTGAGATTCGTAGTAAATGGCATTGGTAAAGTATATCCTTGTTGTAAGGACAATGTGGCGACGAAGATGGTGTGAGCTAAGTACTGAGTATAAGGTATAAGGTGCCCTTAAAATATAAGGTGAAGGGTAGATGTTCTTTCATCTACCATGCCTAGTTTCAACCTAGTTCAACAAAAAAAAAATTACAGTTTTTCGAATTTACATCATCTTCAATGGACGGTGCAACTCAAACATCTTACAACGAGTGCAAACTCCCAAATATATATATAGCCCTAGTCAAACTAAGATGACCCCAACAATGAGACTTACATCGTTCACACTTAAAGTTCGATGTCTTAGTTTTGAGACATCCCTTGAAAGCCCTAGCAAGCCATGCGGTAAGGTCTGGAGTCGGTTGACAATGATAGAAATCAAGGGATGGCAAGAGTGTTGGATGATTATGAACAATTGAAAACAGTCAGGGTATAGTTTATTTGAAACGACTTGAACAAGCTTGCTCGCATATAGAGATTTAAATAAACATCCTGTCGCAATTGCCAAAGTTTTTGCGTTTCACCGCATAATCCGGGAAAGGCCGCCACTTTGTGTCTTTTTGGAAGATAAGCCTACAATCGTTTTGACGTTACCTGTCACCTCATGTGCAACGTATCTAAAATTTGAATGGGAACATTGTTGTTATTATCGTACTGTAACCTGGAAAAATGATTGTTTATTTCATAATAAATTCAATTCCACAAAGACTTCGGGTTGAGGGAACCGTGTTGAGCGGACAGTTCTAAAATTTGAATGTGAACATTGTTGTTATTAGCGTACTGTAACCTGAAAAAATGAAGTTTATTTCATAATAAATTCAATTCCACAAAGACTTCGGGTTGAGGGAACCGTGTTGAGAGGACAGTTCTAAAATTTGAATGTGAACATTGTTGTTATAAGCGTACTGTAACCTGAAAAAATGATGTTTATTTCATAATAAATTCAATTCCACAAAGACTTCGGGTGGAGGGATCCGTGTTGAGATTGATGATGAAGAGATAGGGCGGCGGGCAGGAACGGAGAAAAGCAGAAAGGTCGTGATCCTAAGCAGGATACAGTTGTATCAAAGGAAAGCCCGACTTTCATAATTCTCTGTTTTGATTTCTTTTGGAATTAAAATGGTATCATTTTTTTTGTTTTTGTATTTTCTCAACCATTTTTGGGTCAATTTGTCGGTTTTTTTAGTTGTGATTTTATAAATAACTTTTTTATTAAATTTTGATAATTTGAAGTAAAATTCACTTGAAAAAAAAGAAAAAAACCTAAAATAGTTCAATAATTATTTTAAAAAGGAATTGTTTACGAATGTCACAAAATCTTTCTTAAATCCAGTAAATTTTTTTTTGAAAATTTGATAGTGAGAGTGTTTGAATAGGTTTTTTTATAAAAATAAATTCAATATTATCACAAATACTCAAGCACTAAAATTTTTGAAATTTAATAATTATAATTACTGGAATTTTCTGAATTATTTTACGATTTTTTTTTTTTTTTTTTTTTTTTTTTTTATAATTAAGCAAGACTACCTACTTTAAAAAAACATGGATGGAATTGTGATATGGGACAAGCTCAGCAGCCCATGTGAATGAAGGCACTGTCTAATCACACCGGACGGTGGCGGTGGCTAAGCACCCCACCGCGGGACGTTCCATAAGACGCCCATGGGTACTTAGAGATCCCCGTTAAGGAAGGACAGACAAGTCGTTGGGAGCTGTCCACATGGAAATAAATGTACAGGATAAGCATTCCGAGCAAAGTCGCAGGCAGGCTTGGAATTTGACGGGTTGCAGCATGTTTTTAACCTCCTAACTCGTATTTGACATGCGGATAGAAAATCTTCACGACTATCACTGTATCAAAATGTTAAAACATTGCAACCTACATTCTGTTGCATAAAATATTGGTCATAATTTATTGTAGGTATTTATATCTTATTATCAAAGCAAATTTTAAAACATTCCAACCTACATTCTGTTGCATAAAATGCTAATCATAATTTATAGTATGTATTTATAGCTTATTATGAAAGCTATATTTAAATAGTTTAGATAATGCATCATAAAAACCGTGCAACTCTCTAAGGTTTAAATAATGCATTATAAAGTCTATGTTCTAATATTGTTGTAAATATTATTTGTGAAAAGAATAAATGAAATGGCAAATGGACTTTAATGTTATTTCTCAAATATTTTAAATATTATTTTTCAGAAAGAATAAAGAAAATGGTAAATATAATTTAATGTTATTTTGTTCCATATCTGTTTGTGACTCCACTATAGTTTCTTATCCGTTAATTTCTAACTTCTAAGGTTGTAAGCGGGTTGTAAGGTGTTTGAATCATATTTTACTTTGCAAGTTTGCTCAATGTCAAGTTTGTGTCAACATTCCTCTCCAAGTTTCCGGAGTGTTGCCTCTGCATCAACTTTTCCTTCTGCTAAGTGTTGTTTCTGTTTCATACTAGTTGGTTTGTGGCTCTACTCTAGTTTCTTATCCGTTAATTTCTAACTTCGAAGGGTTGTAAGGTGTTTAAAATTTTGATATATAATGAATCCATGGAGATGTCAGTAGGGATTTCAAGGCACGTTGATAGTCAATCTCTGGAAAACTTATCATTATTCAGGATAAGAAAATACTATTCTTACATAATTTTTTTTTCAAAATATCAATTGTAGTGGTGGAAAAGAAGGGTGGGTTGTGGAGAACACAGGTCGAGTTACGGATTGTCTGTTGTAACACTCATTTTCGTTGCCACTATGGTCGAATGAGATGAAAAATTTATTGTATTCTTGGGAGAATTATGCATGAACGCTATGAAAAAGACATTTTCAAAGTTAATTACTAGGGAGCAAAAACATATTGTTTTTTACTTTGTTGATTATATGAACAAGTTAGTTTCATTTGTTTGTATGAATAGAAATAGTTTCAGCTATCCTTATAGTTTGAAAAAAAAAATGTATTGGTGAAGTTTAGAAAGACTATTTCTTCTTTTACACCTAGATCTATATGGAATGGTACAAATAATTAAGCTCCATAATTGCATTTATTCTAAGACCTTAAATGTTTAATAATAATGTTTTTATGAACTAACAAAAATTTTACAAATAAAATCTTTGAAATAAAATAGAATCTGATCCTTCATAAAATCCCTTTTATGGTTAGCTCTACCATTCTTCCTAGCTACCCTAGAATGGTTCTTGAAGACAGTTTTGATTGTCTCATAAGGAAATTGGTTGATATCTCTTCCTCATAACATATTAAGGGTTTCTATCCCCTCCTCCGTGATCCCTCGGATAAGTACTAGTTTAAGTGATCTTAGATCAAGGGTGCAGTTGGATCTTTTATAATTTAACTGGAACCACTCTTCATAGTCCTCTAGGGATTCATCAGGCCCTAGAGTCATCTTGAATATTTCCTCTTTAGTTTCCTTGGACCTACCGTAGTCCATGTACTTGTTTTTGAATGCCTCTTGCATATGTTCCCAAGTAGTTATGTTTTTCCCATGTATACCCATGAACCAAGGCAAGGTTGCATCCTTAAGGGTAGATGGGAATAGCTTCAGCTTCTGATCATCTAAGCCATTGTCATAGGTCCTACAGACAACAACAAATTCAAACATGAATGTGTCAGGGTCCTCAGAGGTAAGTCCATGGAAATGTGGAAGGGTTGAGGGGATGATGTTATTCATTTTAGTTTCCCCATCTGTCTCTCTAATGGGAAAGACTCCCTGGGCTTCATTCTCAGCCATGACTTGAATAGGTGAAGCAGGTTCTTTTGGTGAAACAAATTCTTCTTCTTCTTCTCCAATAGGTTCTTCAAATTTTTTAAAAGTCTCACCTATGGTGTTTTTAACCTCACAACCACTGAAGAAGAGTGAAGGGTGACTATGTGGGGGTTTTTGGTAAAAAAATTCCTTTAGTATCCCTACTCCTACGAGGCATGAAAATCAGTTTTTTTTGTACTTTTTTCAATATTTTTGAAACAACATGTAAAATTAAATATGAAAAGAATGGTAAAATAGAATTAAAGCATCTACTAGACACCTCCCTGGAAACGCCGCCAAAAAGTGGTGATCCCTGGTATTGCACCAAGAATGCTGCAACTCCCAGAGGCTACTCTACTTTACTTTATCAACTCGGGGTTCCTACAAACTTGTAGATGAGAGTGCTATATACACAGCATATGCATTCCACTCATGTCATCCTCTTATGAGTCCTATGAAAGGTTGTTATTTCTAGGGTTTCTGAGTGAAGTCTGTCACACTTCTGAATTTAGACCTAGAGCTACAAGTGATTCAAAACCATTACTATATTAGCAATTAAAGAACTATTCTACAGCAATAAAGTACATCTAGCTACTCTACAAGGAAATAAATCTACAAACTAAGGTATGGCAAGAAATGGAAGCAAACTAGGCATCTTCATGAAGTAAATTGCTGAATTGAAATTGTAGAAATAAGACTAATATAATCACACATTGATGGGAAAAATGGCTAAACACACTATGTATACTTCATGCTTTAACTATAACGCTTTTACTCGTGCATCTAATCATGACATATTTATGCTTGTAAATGCATTGTTTTGCAGCGAGGAGGAGAAAGCGCTAAGGTGGCTTATGAAGGTCTTGAACTCATGGATGCGGGGTTGATGATCAATTTGTCAAAAAGGTCTTATAGAGATGTTTAAAATTTCTATTTATGTTAGTGTGTGCAATGGATCGATAAAATTGCGAATTTACATAAATAAAATAACATAAAGCCAAATATGAGCAAACTTGAACAAATAACACAATATTTGATTATGGAGTTCACCAGAACCTCCTTGGATACCTCTCTGGGCTGCTTCTCAATTAGAAAACCGTTCTTATTAGGCTTCAAATGTGCACTTACAGAAATGACCTCAAAATCAAAGGTTCATATGTAGAACAGGACTGCAAAATCCAAATCAGCATGAAAAATCGTGAAATTTGAGAATAAACTCGACCATATTTGGACCAGGGGACCTCTGGACCTCCCAAAAGTCAATCTCCACGTGCAACTCTGCCAAGTTTGGAGAAAATCTGCCAAAAATAGGAAATTCCGCTATCTGTAGTGAAGGTGCTAACTTTGGCTGGCGCTCTTGGTTCCTACAACTTCAAATAATAAAATTTTGTTCCACTCTACATGAATGCGATCTAGTGCATTGGTTAAAAAACATTTTTGGGGGACAGGAGGTCGAAGGTTCGACTCCCCTTGACCCCGATCCATTCTGCGTTACATGTGTTGTATCCGTTGGTTTTGATATGATAAGGTTTTAATTAAAACATTATCAATGTTGCCATACCATTTATTATATCTACCATTTAATATTAATGCATATGCTATGTTTGGTAGTGGGGATAGCGGAGCCGCCAACTATGGAAGGCTCCGTCCCGCATATAATTCCACCTCCAACCTTAACAAATAAATACAAAAAAAATCCCGCCACTTAACAACAATTATCTGCCGGATCATGTGGTTAGTCGGATTTGTTGAAGAATTTTCCAGATTTGGAGGTAAAGGCTTCAATTCTCATGGAGTTTGTTGTGCAACAATTTTTGAGTTCCTTGTTTCCATATGGCCTCAATATGAGCTGCCATGTGGTAGCTCCGAATTGGGTTGTTTTTTCTACTATGCACCCAATCATTTCTGAATCAAAGGGTCATGTGGCACTCTTGGGTGGCGCCATGTGGCCCTTCTTTTTGCAAAAACTAGAAAAAATTCAGCTAAGCATAGAATTTGCATACGATGTCCATTTGATGTGTCGTTCACGACGTTTAGTGCGTATCGTCGAGAACTTGGACAAGGTACCATATGTTGATGCATTTGAAGCCTTTTGAAGATGAGTGTTTACATTGATCCACTTGGATCAGCTGAAGGTGTCTTGATGGTTTTGGGTGGGTTTTGGTAGGTCTAGTTGAGGTGAATGATGGTTTTTGGGCTTAAGAAGAGGCCTACTAATGCTACTACAGGTTTCCTGTAGTGCTACAGGGAAGTCCTGAATTGCTAAAAGAAACAGTCTGAGAGCAATCTAAGGCCAAAAATGACAGAGAAAAGCATAGGGGAGGTAGAATGAAGGTGTATTTGGATAAATTGAAGGTGGCCAACCCCTTGGTCAAGCTCAGAACCTCTTGAGAATCTCATCTTTCACTTCTAGGGTTGCTCACGGTGTGAAGTTGAAAATCTTAAAAACAGGGCTGAAGGCGGCTTGATTGAAAGAAGGCTGATGATGGGTGATAATGAATTTGAGGGTGCTGGTGAAGTCCTCCTTCACTGTGCTACTTGAAATTGTAAGAAAACTACTTGTTCATGCAATAAACATTGGAAAATATATGATGAAGGAAATGGAAAAGATGAATTGGATTTGGAAAACAAACCTACTTAAGAATTCAAAGAGAAATCTAACTCAATATTATATACATGTTCATGACACTACAACAACCTAACTATTATTTCCAAGAAAACATAAAATAAAGAGAAAATTGGGCCTGTGTTGAAGATATTCCCTCCTCAAGTTCTAATGAAAGAGATGAGAGAGGGAAGCTTGACACATAGATTTTTGAGTTTATAAGACATTCTACCAACATTTATGCAAGCTTAAATACATCAAAGACAAATGGAAACAAACTAAAAATAGTGAATTTAAATGTAAGCAAACTAGCTAAAGCTCATAAATAAAACTACCTACAATGATATAAAAATAAGCATGAATACACAAGAGAGACTAAGGCCAATTGATTTGGCCCTAACCCACAAGCCTAGCCCTCTGAAACTAAACCAGTGAAGGACAATTTGAATACTCATCCTATTGCAGAAAATAGTCTCATTAAATAATCATAAAAGTCTCAAAAACCTATTACAAGAGCTAAGAGTCTATTAGCTTCCTTCAAAGTTCGAATCCTAATGAGCTCTTGCTCAACCCTATTTAACCTATAGGGTAGTTGCCAAAAAATCCCTAAAAATTAGTTTATATGCCCTCTTTGACTGTAAGATAACTGGAGCTTTGGTGCACTTGATCTCCCACTTTCTTGGTTGCCTTTTATTTTGAGTTGTTGGAGGGAATCTCGAGGATCCCTTGGCTTCCTTTGGGAGTTAAGGAGGTGTAAAATCCCTCTATAATCTCTCCTTGTTTTATACTTTGAGATTTAATTACAAAATCTTCATCAATAGTGCAATATCTTCGTGATTATCCTGTAGTTAACCCATATTAGGCATTCGAAGTATGAAAAGCCTTAATCACCATCTACACTAGTAACATAAGACCATAATATAATTTAAATGTGAGAAAGAAAGACTTAAAATGACTAAAAGGGTGTAAATTAACCCCTCTAATTATACCTAATGATGCAGCTCATCAGTTTACTTTAGAGGCTAAATTCAAGTAAAATGAATATTAGAAGGTTGTTGGAAAGCCCATGATAATGGATGTGACTGCCAAGTAAAAATTGTCTAAAAAAAAAACAAGAAGGACCTTAGAAAATTTAAGAAGAAGGATCCCCATTTATTATGGTGAAATTAAATGTCAAATGCGAGCTGATGTAGAGAAATAGGAGCAATGACATAAATTTTGTTCAT
This sequence comes from Pinus albicaulis, assembly GCA_034641835.2. NCBI lineage: Eukaryota > Viridiplantae > Streptophyta > Pinopsida > Pinales > Pinaceae > Pinus > Pinus albicaulis. Next base: position 375,003,035 of record CM076569.1, on the reverse strand, counting down.
GTCAGAAAAATCTTCAAGACCAAAAGTGGAATTAGAAACAGATTTACATAATATTTCCAATATATTTTTTAAATTAAATATAGGAGTGTTGTGGCCACAACAACTGGCGGAAAACGGGAGAGAGATAATTATCTCTGGATAGGATCAGACATAAGTTGTCCCAAAATATTTGTATCTTATACCATTCCAAGGGGTCCCACACAAGACTTGAAGAAAGTAGAGCGAGCACAAAATTATAATATTACTTGAATGCCCAATTCCAAAATTATGAATCCAAAGAAAGGGAGTACTATTTACTATAAATTAGAACTCTAATAATAAATAGTGATAATAGCTAGGAAGTCACTTTGAATTTTAGCAAACATCTAATATAACGTTATCCTTTTACATGACATTGCTTTGTTGCGAGTGAGCTTGGACAATACCCTGACGAAGTAATCATGGTACCATACAAGCACTTCCCTGTGGCGAGAGAGCGTCCATAGCCCCAACAGGTTTACTTGTACTTCACACACGTGTGCTTTCAAATCTCTTTTGCACCACTGTTTGATTATAATTTAGAGAATTTATTTTATTATTCTTTGTTTGGAAATTGGGTGAAGAGAGTGGGGTGGTACACAAGGATATATATTGAAAAATAGATGGAAGATTATTAAATATTGACCTCACTAGATGTATTCACATCTACTAAAGAAGAGTATTTTATATATGTGGAGGGGGATGGGATGGATTCAAAATTTGTACTAATGATAATTCATTCATATATTTAAATGGGATCAAACAATTTGAACCATGATTCCATGTTCCCCATGATAAATGATTAAGATATGAGAAATAGGAAACTTATATCTAGTTATAAATAGAGAGTAGGGATTTCCCCTTGTGTACCAACGAGTGTTGTCATTTGAAATAAATTTCCTCCTTATAATAGTTTGAAAACAAACCATAAAAGGAAATGTACATAAGAAAAAACATAATAAAGAACAAATGGAAACAAAACTAAGTAAAATAAAAAATAAATCATCTAAGCCTAAAAGGGAAATGAGACAAAATAAAGTGATCAAAATATCGAATTCATGTTTGGATAGGTTGAAATGGTGATACAGGTGCCATTTTCGGTAAAGATGAATAAGGCTTTTCTAAATGTTGACTATGGTGCAATCATGTTCACAAACTTGTTTATGATATTATCACCATGATATTAATATTCATTCAAAATAATCTTGTTAAAGAGAAAAAACTAAAGATAAAGCTTAAATTGAAATAAAAATAATGATGGTTATGATGATTAAAGTCCTAATTTTCCATGACTACTTTATTCAAAACCTAAAATTAAATCAAATCAAACTAATTGTAGTCCTACTATATAAACACTAAAAAAAATTTCCATCAGGAAAGGAAGTAAAGTATACGTATATTTCCATAGCAGCCATCACATCAGTTTTTTCCCTGTAATTAGAGATATGACATGAATTAGTAAAGGTAGAAGAAAAAAAATATAAGAAACAAAAGCACAACTATGTACACGTAACCTTAATAAGTTATAAAAAGAGAAAATAGGTATAACAACCTTCACTTGAAGCAATTCCTCTAGGAAAATCTCAAAAGGATTATAGAAGTAAGGGTGAATACTTGATACCTCTTGAAATTCATTCCAAGGAGAAGAAACCGAAAGGTTTAATTCAGAAAATATACCTTTAGATGTTGAATCATGTTGAAATATGTTAGAATTATATACATTATTATCCATTCTAATGTTATTAAAATCACAAGGAGAACTGGAATACCTAACACTACGAAGACAAGGCAAATAGTTTTATCGTGAAAAGCTTCCATGGAATTATGAATATGAAAATCATTTGAAACCTGATGATTAGTTACATCAAAAGATACAATGGTGTATTTATCTACATGATAAAGTGAAATAATAGAAAATGAATCTATTGACATATTGAAATCAATATCTCTTTGTGATGATGGTATTTCAACAATCTCATCATCAAAATATTTGTCATATATGGCTTCCCTTTCTTGAAATTGATGTAAATGGTCTGATTCAGAATAATCAACAAAAGTAAAGAAGGGTGATTTAAGATTATGAAGGATGGATAAAGAATCATTCTCACAAAAAATATGGTCCTCAAAGAATATTGAACATGTTGAAGGCAGGTTTTCTTCAGAAAGATGTATAATATCTGATGCCAAATTATATGGTCACCAACACCCAAATAAACCATTCATTGCACTACCCATGAATTAATGTCTCCACTTAAAAAAAAATGATGCTGAACTTTCAACATTTAACACTTCCATTGCACTGCTATGAAAAAATTACTCTTCTCTCTTTACACTTATTTCTTCATGCTCACATGTATTTGTTTAAAATGTAAACGGACCAAAATTCACACAGAAACCCTTCAACACATTACTCCTTTCCTTTTATCAAGACCACTGGAGCTTGAATCCATCAGTTCACTGATTTTTGAGGTGAGACTTAGCATACGCAGAAACAATTTAAATGTCATTTGGAATGATCCCATTACAATTGAAATTCCTCTCTTTTAATTAACCCAAAAGTGTCTTGGGATATTTTTTTCCAACACCATTCAACAATCTATTGATACGAATTTAAGCTTCTAAGCTATTGGCTAAATCACCTATTGTGTTGACACATTCCATCACTAAGGGTGGAGCCAAAATTGACAACTGTGTTCCCGAGTTGAAGGTATATCCGTTGTTTTTTTTTGTCGATTCCCGATTCAATGATTTTTTATCGAACTCTTATTTTGCTGTCAAAGTCCTGACTTGATTTCACATTCTTCTCTTTGTAAAATAGAGTTATACTTACAGATTCAGGTTTAATCTTTGACTGTGAGAATTTTTGAAAACACACTTACTCTCTATCACCTTTGCTTCACTTGGAGGATAACATGAATGCCATCAATCAAAATCCACCTACAAGGACTCTGACAATTCACTCTCAAGCAATATTTAACATCATAATGAATTCACCTTCTCGATTTAATATGAACTAAGAAATTAATTTAAATGAAGAGCATCTATCATTTGACCATATTTACCATTACAAATCGATTCACACATATGATCTCTATAAATAAGCCAAAACTAAAACTCACTTAATCTTCATGCATAATTCACAAAAAACACACAATGCTTTCTAAACATTGTGTACCAAATATCAAATGCGCTCTTTGTGAGGCTCACAAGTATGACAGATCGAATAACTTGTCACTATAATAATGCTCAACAGATTTCAAGCCATCTAGCCAAGCATATCCAACGCTCTGTAAGTAAATTTGTTGAAATAATTTCCAACACACTCTACTCCTTAGCATTGTCTTCTCCTTCATGGATCTTAATTTTTCTTCGAGGATATGCAAGATTCATCCCTTAATGCTGCAGAGAAATTACACATACGAACTCCAAATTCTTGTTGCTTCAGTCACATACACTGTAGGCTCCACACAATAAACATATAGAATAAATCTCTCTATCTTGGTGCAAAAACAACATAAATCCTCACAAAACATAAATTCACACCATAAGTATTCACCAAAATACTCAAAAAATAATTAATTAATAAATAGAATATTTACAGAGTACTTGGCCTCAAGCCGGGCCTCTCTTCAAACTCACACTCTGCATTTATTATATGGAAGTTTATATTTATATAAATAATTACATAGTTATGGATTATTTTACATCCATGATCTTCTTTGTAGATCACTCAAATAATCCTAAAATATCTCAATGATCCCTTGAGGATCTCAACAACTCAACTAAATCCTAATCTAGGATCTCCTAATCCCTAAGATATTTATGAGATCTTCATAAGGCTAATATCTCTCGTATTCTCAATTATTTGAGAATTTTTACATTAAAAACCTCACACACATATTCCTCACTCAAATCATTTAAAAATATACAAAATTCCCATTAATAAATTAAATTTATTATGAAGCATTAGACCCCCTAAGTCAACCAAAATACAATGATTTTTTTGGAGCCGAATGCTCCTGCATCAGACTCCCAAAGTTGAAAACATTCATGATATCCTGCTCATGTGTTCCATATGCTGATGAAAACCTCCAGTTTCCCAAACCTTAGTTTGTGATTTTCCAAATGCTCCGCATCTTTGTTGTTTTTGTATGTCTGCTATCTTCTGTTTCATTTTCCTTTCTTCAATCAGCTTCAAATTCTGATTGATCATCCCTTCTGCTGTCATTTTTCTCCATCTAGAATGTCCCATCATCAACTTCAATAGTTCATCGATCAGAAAATCAATTTTTGTTGTTCCTTGATTTTTTTCATTAACATCTTCATCTGCAATTTCCATTTTCTGCTTCTTATCTTCAAATTTAATTTCAAGAAGTAAATTATCTTTCATCTTTCTAATTGCATACTCATCCACCTTCTCTTCTCTGTTACCCAATACATCAAAAGCTTGGAAACTAACACATATTTCTGTCCCAATAAAATCTTTAGACACTCTTCCTAATTGCAATCACACTCTCATACTCTGGTTCTTTCAAAAAATACTCCAGCAACTCAATTTCTCTTTGACACCTCACCAGTACTTCATCATGATACTGTTTATAGTCCTCAACTGGTTCTTCTTTCTTAACAATTTTCAGTAAACGTCCTTCTTCTTCCTTCAGTCCCGTGATTGTCTTCTCTTTGTCTTGAGACAAATCTTCCTCAACTCCTTCTTCAATACACTTTTCCTTATTGTCTTTCTGTAAGCCCTCTTCAAGAGCTATCCTTGCCCCATTTTATGCATTAACATTCTCCTATAATTTTTCTTCATTAACAACACTAGGAAAATTCATTGGCTTACCTTTTTGCAACAATATTCCCTCATCCTTCATCATAATAAGATTCTTATCTTCCATCCTCATGACAACTTCAGATGACTATCTTCTCCCATTAAGTAACTCATCAACGAACTCCTTCTTCTGCAACCATTCAAATCCTTCCTCATATTTCACTTCAAGACCTTCATCCATCTCGAAGACATCTTCAAAAGGTTGTCTCTATCTTGAAATACCTGCGATCATACATAAATTATCAGTTTTAAAAAGATAATACCTTGCGGTCTCACTTGATGCTTTAGCCACCAGGTCTTCTTGCTACTCTGAATCCTTCATATGATTCAGACCCTCTATATATTTCTCCTCTATATCTTCATTACTTTCAGAGAAAATGGGCCATGTTCTGGTTCACATATCAAAACTTTCTCCACATACTCACTTATTCCGAGTAACTCTTCCTTCAGTTGAGCATTCAATCTATGCTCGCACTTTACCTGCAATTTATGCCATTTGAATTTTCTTCTCATAAGCCAACCATACCTCTAGTATTTCTTACTCCTCTGTAATTCTTACTCCTCTGTAACATCCCATCAATAACTCGAGATGGAGTTTTATCTCAACTTTCTCTCTGTTAATCTCCTCTTGACTCATTCTCATGCCATTTGCCTTGGCATCTTCCTTCTCCTTTCCTTTTCTATGGTTTCTCTCTAAACCTCTGAAATGAATATCGAAAGTCATATTTTCCTCCTTTGTGAACTTCATCTGTTCACTTGTGAACTGCACTTAAGCCTCCCTTTTCGGCAAGCCTCTGTACCTGATTTCAATATCATACCTTACCAAGCTATATCCTTGAGCTTGATATATGGTTCTCTACCTATGGAACCATTCTTATGAGCAAATCTTTTTCTTTTCTTTGCTTCTGCAACTTCCACTTCCTTTGATAAATCTCTTGTCTTCTCTGTGCAACCTTCAACTAGAATGTTTAGGTTCTTTGCAACTTCCCTTCAGAGTATCCAATTACTCCACCTTTAAGAATTCACTGGTCCTTTTTCTCTTACATCTCTTCTTGTTGTTATTTTGCTGAGATATTCCTCCTTTAGTTTTAAATATGAGATCTGCAAACACAATCCTCAACCCAAAATTAAAATAAATAAAACATACCATATTACCTTCATATATTCTGTCACACTTTATCTATGGGCACTGCTGCATGTCAGATTTAAAATATGATCCTTTCTTCCTTTACACGCAGAATCTCCTTCTACTTTGATACCAAATGATGCCAAATTATATGGCCACCAATAGCTAAATCAACAATTCATTGCACTACCCACGAATTTTTGTCTCCACTTAAAAAAAAATGATGCAGAACTTTCAACATTTAACACTTCCATTGCGCCACTCTCCAAAAACTACTCTTCTCCCTTTACACCTACGTCTTCATGCTCAGATGTATTTTTTTTAAAATTAAAACAGACCCAAATTCACACAATAGCCCTTCAACACATTACTCCTTTCCTTTTCTCGAACCCATTGGAGCTTGAATCAATCAATTCACTGATTGTTGAGGTGAGACTTAGCATACGCAGAAATAATTTCTAAATGATATTTGGAGTGATCCATTACAATTGAAATCTCTCTCTTTTAATTAACCCAAAAGCATCTTGGGATATTTTTTTCCAACGTCATTCGACCACGTATTGATAAGAATTTAAATTCTAAGCTATCATCTAAACCACCTGTTGTGTTGACACATTCCATCACATTCCCGAGTTGAAGGTATATCTGTTTTTTTTTTTCGATTCCTGATTCGGTGATTTCTGATCGATCTCATATTTCGTTGTCGAAGTCTTAGCTTGAATTCGCCTTCTTACTCTGTGTAAAACCAAGTTCTACTTATATATTCAGGTTTAATATTTGACTGTTAGAATGTTTGAAAACCAACTTAATCTCTATCACCTTCGCTTCACTTGGAGGATAAAATGAATTCCATCAATCTAAATCCACCTACAGGGACTCTGACAGTTCACTCTCAAGCAAGATTTAACATCATAATGAATTCACCTTCTCGATTTAATATGAACTAAGACATTAATTGAAATGAAGATCATTTATCATTTGACCAAATTTACCATTATAAATCGATTCACACATAGGATTGTTATAAATAAGCCAAAACTCAGACTCACTTACTCTTCATGCATAATTCACACCAAACACACAATGCTTTCCAAATGCTATGTACCAAAATTGATATGGAATCGTATATGAAATGTGATATTTGTGAAGCTCACAGGTGTGACAGATTGAATAACTTGTCACTGTAATAATGCTCAACAGATTGCAAGCCATATAGCCAAGCATATCCAACACTTTGTAAGTAAATTTTTTTAAAGCATTTCTAGTGCACTCTACTCCTTAGCATTGTCTTCTACTTCATGGATTTGAATTGATATTTGTGGACAGGCAAGATGCCTCCCTCAATGATGCAAATAAATTACACATACACACTCCAAATTCTTGCTGCTTCAATCACATACACTCTAGGCTCCACACAATCAACCTACAGAATAAATCTCTCTATCTTGGCACACACACAACATATATCCTCACACAACATAAATTCACACCATAAGTATTAACCAAAATACTCAGCAAATAATTAACTAATAAATATAATATTTATAGAGTACTTGGCCTCAAGCTGTGCCTCTCTTCAAACTCACACTCTTTCACTCACCTACCTCTACATCTCTGCATTTCTCGTATGCAGAATTACATTTATAGAATTAATTACATAGTTATGGATTATTTTAAATCCATGATCTTCTCCATAGATCACTTAACTAATCCTAAAATATCTCAATGACCCCTTGAGGATCTTAACAACTCAACTAAATCCTAATCTAGGATCTCCTAATCCCTAAGATCTTTATGAGATCTTCATAAGGCTAATATCTCTTGTATTCTCAATTATTTGAGAATATTTACATTAAAACCATCACAGACATATTCCTCACTCAAATCATTTAAAAATATACAAAATTCCTATTAATAAATTAAATTTATTATGAAACTTTAGACCCCCTACGTCAACCAAAATACAATGATTTTTTCGAGCCAGATGCTCCTGCATCAATATCACTCCAGTTTGTATTTTGATATGTGAAAAGGTCTAGGTACATAAAATATTGAACTCCAAATTATATCATATTATGCACATCCATATGATTTCCTCATCATGGATATGTTGATAATCTTGGAGAGAGTCTAGATATTATGTTAGAATCGAGTTTGCTTTCAAAGGAATATTATCACATTATTCATTATTTAGTTCTTGAGGTGTAATAGTTCCTACTGAAACTACTTGAGATTGATTAGAATGTTCAACAAGATTAAGAAAGATCAAGAACATATTGTTTTGTTGTGTGTGATCTATTAGATTTACTGGGAGAAGAAACAATAAAATAGAAAGATTGTAATAAATCATCTTAAGAAGGGAGGCCATTGAGGGGAAACCTAAAATAGATAGATTCATATCTATTATAAAACTCATCAATCGATTAATTTTCTTGCATCGTAAGATTTCCTATGTCAAAACGTAACTTCTCATAATCATAAAAACGATGTTCTGAAAGGAAAGTTTCAACAAAGTGTTCCCAATATTGTATAGATTTGTCTGGAAGTGTATTATACCATCCTCTATTCTAACCTTTAAATGTGAGAGTGAATAACCTACATAGCTAATTATCATTATCGATATTAAAAGAATTACATTTGACCAAAAATTATGAAACATGATCTATAGCAATAATGCAACTCTCAACATCATATGATAGTCTAATCAAGGACAGGATATGTTTCTTGAGAAAATTTATGGTAGGTTTAGGTTTCCTAACTGCATTACCGAAAGGATGAACCATGATTAAAAAATACACAATTTAACAGAGACATAAATTTTTGGCCCTCCTTTTAGTGCCAAAAATGTTGATGCCCGAAAATGTTGTGGCTCATCACGTGAGAAATTTCCCGATCAGAGTCCCAATTAAACTCTTTTCCGTTGCGATGAAAATCCTGACTGGATAAAATGGGTTTCCAGTTACCTGTATCCTAGAACTAGCCTAAGTTAACCTAACCTAAACTAGTATGTACAATATGCACAAGAATAACCTTCAATTTGTTTATGAGTGGTAAATATAAATATTAATAGACTAAAGAAAAAAAGGAATCATCTGTATGATATAGTTTAGGTGAGATGATCCTTTATGATTTTACTGAAACGAAGGCTCAGTATAGCCACTATGACGCTTGCTCCTACACAAGGAGAATTAAAGAATAAAATAATAAAATGCAACTAATTTTATGATGCAACAGAACACAAAAGGAAACTTATCTCGTCTAAGAATCGGATAGCATTATCCTTAGTTAAGACATAAAATATTCTAATAGGAAGGGTAAGAATTGTGTTTGACTTTAGGATGAAGGTTCAATCGCAAATTCCAAAGTAATTTGAAGATCTACAAATTTCTTTAGCACAAATGAAAATAAAGTAATCCTTGTACAAAACTACCAATATGACCTCATTCACATACCTGAGATCAACTATATGATGAGCTCACTATAAAGTTTACATAAAGCGGAGTGAATAATCTTCTCAACTTGATGCAAGATAATGTAAGAGTCATTTGAAAAGATAAATAAACAATTATCTATCTTAGAAACAAATCCCATTGAACTCAATTTTTATGAAAAAAGGTAACAAGACTATGTTACCGTTTCTATTTTTTTCATTTGTTATAAACAAAATCTATTTTTCAAAACAAAAAAAACATTGAAGAACATGTATAATATACCAATATAAAATTATATAAAACAAATCATGACAAAAATTCAATAAATAAATAAATAAATAAATATATATATATATATATATATATATATATATATATATATATATATATATTACAAATGAATTGCAAACATAATATCTTATAATACAATAATAATGTCATATCTATGTGAATTATATATTAAAACAAGAAAGTAACGATAGTATGATTCTTGTCACTTTACAAAAAAAAAATTGCTCAAAATAAAAAATACACAGGACAATGATACCCCAGACACATTAAATTATGACTGTGCAGAAATATAGGTTTTCCATGGATGAGAGAATTCAATTTGCGTGCCCCGATTAAGTCAATTATACTTTAGCAAGCCAATTCAACTCTTCATCAAGTTAATTCGGCCCTTCATTTCTCTACGTTCCTCCCTCTATTCCCCTTTGCACAAAATTTCTCCTTTATTAAATAAGCTATAGGATTATGAGAATTTGGTTCTCCCTTTGAGATTCTGCTACAACATAATGAAGATAAAATTTAATATGTACTGAGTGCCAATGGGGCTAACATGGATACGTTTAGATACTCTCATTTTGTAATATCCCAAAAGGGAGAATGTAGTAATACTAAAACACAATATAAGAACTGTAGAAAAGTAAAAAATAAATATAAATACACATCAGAATGCATAGAAATAGCCGAGCCATTTTATTATATAGGAGGTGAAAAATAAAGTACAACAATGCTCAAAATATGAGACACTCAAGCCAAAGGGATGACCTGGAATGACCCCACCATTATCCCACAAGAGGGACTGCGTAACTGCTGAATTGTTGGAAGGTAAATTTTGTCGTCCCTGCTACAACTGTTGGGACTGCAACTTCCTGAAAGATAGAAAATCATATCTAGGCAGAATGGGAGCTCTGATGATGCTGAAAACAAAGATCCGGGCTCTTCTATGGATACCCAAGATAACCTAGAAAGGGTTTCTCAGATATGTCAATGTAAGAAAACCACCCTCTTAGGGCTTCACATATATACTGCTGGGTATGCATATATGAAGCTAGATCTGATGATCTGATGGCTATAATGATGCACAATTAGATCTATGCAATAAGGGTTGATCCCTTCTCTATATTCTTGGGCTAAAAGCTCGGGATCTAGCTCCTCCAACCTCCTCCACTGAAAATATCTACTGGATGAACAATAGCTTCAGAAAACTGCGCTATAAGAGAGGGAGGCTCAATAGCCTGCTGCTAGATATGTTAAATCAGATCTTGAGTGATGGAAACAATAGATCCAATGTGAGGAGATTATCCCTCGCAGGATTTCTAGCTGAAATACTGGAAACTTCATTCCTCCAATAGATCTACAGGACTGGACTGCGCAAGCCTTAAAGGGACTGATGCTGTATGGAGGTAAAACCCAATGGATTGAATGCCGGATATAGATTTTATACTCTTGGAAGACTGAATTTGAAGAAAAAAATGGTAGGATGAATCCTCCACCATTTTCCTAGCCGAATGCTAGAAAGAACCTCCTGAAGATGGAACCAATGCTTGATAAGGAATGTAGTACAACCCTCTTCCTTAGAGATCACTCAAAGAAAGAGGAGGGATTCCCGCTCGGAAACACCTTGTGCTAAACAACACTGCAATATTAGCTAAACAACTCAAGAATGCATATAAATGTCCTAAGACAAATCTAGATCTAAACAGATCAAGAAATGAATAATCCAAGCCATCCCTTCTAATGTGCCTTCACCTTCATTATATAGATATGAGGCTTCCATAACCCAGGGCCACTCCAAAACTGCGTTGTATATGTGGACATAAGTCTCCATGGTTGACTGTGTTGTTTCTCCATGTCCTCCATGATGTTCATATGGGGTGATCACCCTCTCCATCATGTCTGCAGTAAATGCATCATTTCCTCCACTACATTGTCATAAGTGCTCTATGATCTTCTTTGAATGCACTATGATCTCAGTTGACCTTATCAAATATCCTCATGATTTTACATTTAAGGTCCATGATCTTATCTAACTGTTTCATCCTCCATAATCTATCTCCTAAATGAGACATGATCTCCCTTAATGAAGCTACTCCACTACTCCATAATTCTAGATCTAGATCTAGAATATCCACATACAGACATTAAAAGTGGATTTTATTCATCTTTGATGTTTGTGGGTCCCTCCACCCTTTTATTTACTTAATTAATTAAGTCTATTAAGAACTATAATATTCCAAATATCATGTGAAAATTTGGTAATAATACATAGTTTAATCTGATTCCACCATTAATGGCGATGTCAATATATAACTAATGGGAAAACATGGTGATTGATCCGATTTTCCAAATTGCACAAGAATCTAGGGATTTTCATTTCAAACTAGTTTTGTTGAAGATGATTCCAACCTGTAAAGTATACCGAAACCGATGCAACATACTTTTTGTTGTTGTATCAACATTATGATTTCGTGTTGTTTGGTGTGCTATAAAAATGCATGGAAAGGTCTCATATTCCTTCATGTAACTGTGACATATTATTTTTCTGGTGAGACTCACTACAAGGTTCATTAACATATTCATTCTCTCCTCTCTTTGCCAAACTATTCCATCACACAAATTTAAAACAATAATCATGGCATTTAAATCACCCATTCATTAAAGAGCTCCATTGTTCATTCTCTGTGAAAATTTTTAGCCCAGATGCCTGGAAATTGGCTTCCTCAGCAATATTCTCCTTCAAGTTGGGTGTTATTTATGTGAACTTGCAACCATCCAAAAAAAATGTAATTAAAACAATATGAGGAGCAGTTAAACAGCTATCGTTCATGTGAGAAAAGGGTCCAAGACTAAAATCATAATTAGAAATGAATTTACATAATATTTCCAATATTTTTTGAAGTAAATATGGGATTCTTGTGGCTACAACAACTAGCGACACATGAGAAAGAAACTGTTATCTCTGGATAGGATTAGACAAAAGTTGTCCCAAAATATTTGTATATTATACCATTCAAAAGGGTCTCGCACAAGACTGGAAGAAGGTAGAGTGAACACTAAATGATAAGATTACTTGAATGCCGAGTTCCAAAATTATGAATCGAAAGAAAGGGAGTACTTTTTACTTTAAATTATAACTCTAATAATGAATAGTGAAAATAGCTAGGAAGTAGCTTTGAATATTAGCGAACATCTGATATAACATTATCCCTTTACATGACATTGCTTTGCTGCCAGTGATCTTGGACAATACCCTGAAAAAGTTGTCATGGTACCGTATAATCATTTCCCCGCTACCCAGAAGTGTCCATAGCCTCGGCGGGTTTACTTGTACTTCCCACACATGTGTGCTTTCAACTCTCTTTTGCACCATCATTTTGATTACAATTTAGAGAATTTATTTTATTATTCTTTGTTTGGAAATTGGGTGAAGAGAGTGGGGTGGTACACATGGATATTTATTGAAAAACAGATGGAAGGCTATTAAATATTGACCTCACTAGATGCATTCGCATCTACCAAAGCATAATATTTTATATATGTTGAGGGGGATGGGATGGATTCAAAATTTTTACTAATCACAATTCTTTGATATACTTCAATGGGCCCAAACTATTTGAGCCATGACTATATGTTACCCATGATAAATGATTAATATATGAGAAGTAGGAAACATATATCTAGTTATAAATAGAGAGTAGTGATTTCCCCATGCGGACCAACCGATGTTGCCATTTTAAATAATGTTTGTCCACATAACAGGTTAAAAAAAAACCATAAAAGGAAATGTACATAAGAAAAATCATAATAAAGAACAAATGGAAACAAAACTAAGTAAAATAAAATATCAATCGATTAATCCTAAAAGGGAAACAAAACAAAATAAAGTGATCAAAATATCAAAATCATGTTTGGATAGGTTGAGATGGTGATACATGTGTCTTGTTGGGTTAAGATGAAATAGGATTTTCCAAATGTTTACTATGGCGCAATCATGTTTACAAACTTGTTTATGATATTATCACCATGGTATTAATATTCATTGAAAATAAGCTTGTAGAAGAGAAAAAACTAAAGATAAATCTTAAAATGAAATAAAAATAATTATGGTTATGATGATTGAAGTCCTTATTTTCGATTACTAATTTATTCAAAACCTATAATTAAATAAAATCAAAATAATTTTAGTCCTACTATATACAAAATAAACAAAATTTGCATCATGAAAAATGGTCAAGTATATGTATATTTCCAAAGTAGCCATCGCAACAGTTTTTTCCTCGAAATTATAGATATGACATGCATTAGTAAAGGCAATAGAACAAAAATATAAGAAACAAAAACACAACCATGTACATCTAACCTTAAGAATTTATAAAAAGACAAATTAGGTATAACAACCTTCACTTGAAGCAAATCCTCTAAAAACATATCAAAAGGATCATGGAAGTAAGGGTGAATACTTGATACCTCTTGAAGTTCATTCCAAGGAGAAGAAACCGAAAGGCTTAATTTAGACAAAATACCTTTAGATGTTGAATCATGTTGAAATATGTTGAAAGTATATACATGATTATCCATTCTAATGTTATTAAAATCACAAGAATAACTAGAATACCTAGCACTAGGAAAGACAAGGAAAATAGTTTTTATCGTGACAAGGTTCCATAGGATTATCAATATGAAAATAATTAGAATCATGATGATCAGGCACATCTACAGATACAATGTTTTGTTTATCTACAACATAAAGTGAAATAATAGAAAATAAATCTATTGAAATTTGGAAATCAATATCTCTTTGTGACGAACGTATTTCAACAATCTAATCATCGAAATATTTGTCATATATGGCTTCCCTTTCCTGAAATTGATGTAAATGGTATGATTCAGAAGAGTCGACAAAAGTAAAGAGTGATTGAAGATTATGAAGGATTGATAAAGAATCATTCTCACAAAAATATGGTCCTAAAAGAAAATTGAACCTATTGAAGGCAAGTTTTCGTCAGAAGGATCTATAATATCACTTTGGTTTGTTTTTTGATCTATGAAAAGGTCTAGGTACAAAAAATAATGAATTCCAAAGTATATCATATTATGCACATCCATATGATTTTCCTCATCATTGATATGTTGATCAGTGTGGAGAGAATCTAGATCTTATGTTAGAATTGAGCCTGATTTTAAAGGAAGATTATCACATTGTTCGTTATTCAGTTGTTGAGGTGTAATAGTTCTTGTTGACACTAATTGAAATTGATTAGAATGTTCAACAGGATTAAGAAAAAGATAAAAAATATCTTGTTATTCTTTGTGTGATCTATTATATTTACTGGAAGAAGAAACAATAAACTGGAAATATTGTAATAAATCATCTTAGAAGGGAGGTCTTTGAGGGGAAATCTAAAATAGAGAGATTTATATCTATTATAAAATTCTTCAATCGATTCATTTTATTACATCGTAAGAGTTCCTATGTAAAAACAAAACTTTTCATAATCATAAAACTGATGTTTCGAAAGGAAATTTGCAACAAAGTGTTCCCAATAATGTATATATTTGTTTGGAGGTGTAGTATGCAATCTTCTAATCCAACCTTTAAACGAGAGAGTGAATAACCTACATATATCATTATCATTAGTGATATTAAAAGAGTTACATTTGATAAAAAATTGTGAAACATGATCTACAATAGTAATGCGACTATCACTATCATATGCTGGTCTGATCGAGGACAGGATAGGTTTCTTGAGAAAGTTTCTAGTAGGTTCAGGTGTCCTACATGCATGGCCCAAAGGATGAGTCATGATTAAAAAATATAAAATTTCACATAGATGGAAATTTGTGGCTCTCCTTCTAGCGCCAAAAATGTTGATGTCTGGAAATGTCCTGGCTCAACCCGTGAGAAATTTCCCGGTTAGAGTCCCAATTAGACTCTTTTGTGTTGTGGTGGCAATCCTGACTAGTTCAAATGGGATTCTAGTTACCTGTATCCTATAACTAGCCTAGGTTCACCTAGCCTAAACTAATATGTACAATATTCACAAGAACAACCTTCAATTTGTTTATGAGTGGTAATTATAAAGATTAATATACTGAATGAAAAAAGAAATCATTTTTATGATATTTTTTAGGTGAGATGGTATTTATGATTTTACTGAAACCAGGGCTCATTCTAGCCACTATGACGCTTGCTCCTACGCAAGGAGAATTAAGGAATAAAATAATTAGATGCAACTAATTTTATGATGCAACAGAACAAAAAAGGAACCCTATCTCGACTAAGCATCTAATAGCATCATACTTATTCAAGAGATAAAATATTATAATAAGAAAAGAAGAAGTGTGTATGATTTTAGGATCAAGGTTCAATCGCAAATCCTAAATTAATTTGAATATCTACAAATTTATTTAGCACAATGAAAATAAAGTAATCCTTTTAGAAAAATACAAAAATGACCTCATTCATATACCTGAGATCAACTATATGATGAGCTCACTATAAAGTTTATAGAAAGCAGAGTGAATAATTTTCTCATCTTGATGCAAGTTAATGTAAGAAGAATTTGTAAAGATAAATAAACAATTATTTATCTTACAAACAAATTCCATTGAGCTCATTTTTTATGAAAACAATTAACAAGACTATTTTACCGTTTCTGTTCATTTCTTTTATTATAAACAAAAGCTATTTTTCAAAAAAACAATGAATGTTGTGTATAATATACCAATATACAATTATATAAAAGAAATCATGAGAACAATTATATATATATATATATATATATATATATATATATATATATATATATATATATATATATATATATATATATATATATATATATATATATATATATATATATATATATTACAAATTAATTGCAAACATAATATGTTATAATACAATAAGCATGGAATTTATGTGAAATATATATTAAAACTAGAAAGTAATGACAATATGATTCTTGTCAGTATAAATAAAAATAATTTGTTCATAATAAAAAAATACGTAGGACAAAGATACCACAGCCATGTTAAATTATGACTGTGCAGAAATAGAGGTTTTCCATGGACAAGATAATGGAATTTTCGTGCCCCAATGAAGTCAATTCGACTTTAGCAAGAAAATTCTACTCTCCAATGAGTTAATGTGACCCTTCGTTTCTCTGCGTTCCTCCCTGTATTCCGCTTTGTACATAATTTCTCTTTTATTAGTCCCTGCCATTAGGCATGGGACTATAGTAATCAAAAATGAGTTTTTAGCATTAGTTTGCTTCCTTTTTATTGGTTCTTGCAGTTTATACACCCTATATGTCGTTAAACACATAATATTTTTTTCATGGTTCTGGCCTCTTCCCGAGGCACACAAGGCAAAAAGCTTATATTATGTTTCACTTTGTATTTCAGAAATTGAACTAATCGAACCAATGTTAGGATAAGTTCCCTGGCAACAAATGTTTTATGTTTTATGTTAATTCAACTATGGTTTCTACCCTTAAGCTTTGCTGGCACATGTTTCTCCATCACCCTGTGATTTTTGTGACATCTAGGCTCCAAGTATCGAATTTTTGTCACTTACTGCTCAAATAAGGATAGAGAGTGTCTTCAATACCTTAAAGCATTCAAATTGCATTGAAATTGAGGGAGAAGTATAACTTCTGAATACATCTGTTGCTATTACATTTTCTCAAAGCTAACAAGAGGAAGAGGAGCATCACCACCACTTTCGTCAGGAGCATCACCACCGCTTTCGTCTCCACACTTAGTGTTGCAGGTAACTGATATGCATATTCGCCATTTCAGAATATGTGAGTTTTTAACTGATAATCCAATTCTCTTGTTCGTAATATGTGAGAGATATGAATAGTACAATTTCCAGTATAATATATAAGAAATTTCAAATTTTAATGCATTAACAATTGTGCCTATAGCTTAGTAGCAAAGCATTGACTACAGATCTGAAGGTTACCGGTTGGAACACTGTTGGGCAGAGCATTTGACTACAGATTTGCTACCAACCCTGTTGGGTAGAGCATTTGACTGCATTTTATTTCTATAGACAGTAGGCCGCATGCCAACTGAACCTGCAAAATAATTGTTTTTTACATGACGTAGCGAACCACTTGCTTCAACAAATAAATGGAGACGAACAATAATGAATGCCATGTCATGCATTTTTCTCTGTAGCCTGAATTTTTCTCTGTTGACTCTTATTTTTACCGCATGTACAACCCAGAGGTGAGAATCATGCAGTATAAAAATTCATTTATGCCCATTTCTTTCTTGTCCATATGTTTTTCATATGTCTCCTTCATAATTCTATGAAATTATAGAATATTCTGTGTGAATAGATATAGACACGGACTCAATAGACCCGTGCATAATTTTAGCTAAGCGTGAATAGAAATAGACCCTGGCTCAGTAGATCCATGCATAATTTTAGCTAAGCGATTTTTTTTGGTTAAAGTCGATTACATTTCGCCTTTAACATTATACTTAACATTTTATGGGGTATATTACAACTAAAAGTTTAATTTTTTGACTATGAGGAAGAAGAATATTTTTGATCTACCTCTATAACTCCCAATGTGACATCGCTCAATGAGAGCACTGTAGTGGCCTGTTACTGCACCGACGTGGCAGTTACCCATCCATGGACCCTTGTTAATGAAAAATCCTAGCAACAATTTTCTGAGGAATGAGTGATATCTTTAGACAGAGGACTGGATAAGGGGATCTCTTCTTCTTTGGATTCTTAGGATTGAACCTGCTACCTGTTCATCGTTCAAGGGACCGAAATTCCAGTAAATCCTCTCAAGATCGAACCTGCGACCTATTCATCGTTCAAGGTACTGAAATTCTAGTAAATCGTGTCGAATTACCTGGAATAAACTATAAATTATCAATCATTGCTTGCAGGTTTAGATATTGCTTACTTATGCTAACAAAAAAAGGATGTGATAACCTTAAGATGTGATAACCTTAAGTCCAAAATACTACCTACCGACTCCTCGATTTCTGCTTCCTGATAACAGGATAACTATAAGCCAAGGCAGACAAATCCATAAGCGAGAATAAATTAGAACACCCATGTAGATTAATATGCCTTCTTTTATAGAAAGGTCCTGCGTTCCTGTTACTTGGACTATCCTTCCAAATAGCATGATCAACATTATGTTCACAGAGGCTTGCTTCTTGACCGATGTGCATAGCACTCTACGTTTATGAAGGCCACCCTCCTAGCCCTGGTCATGTGCAGAGGACAAAAATAGATTTTCAAATAAATAATTTACTGGATTGGTTCCACCCTAATTTTCCATCTAGTTTTCTCGGTCTATTTTACTTCAGTGGTGAGGGCACGTGTAATACATGAAAATTCGTTGACCATCTACGATTTTCTCTTTTAACTTCCATGAATAGGTAAACGTAGATCTTTAGTATTAATGTAAGTTAAAAGACCCAAACTATTTACTTTGTTTCCATTTGACTTGCACATAATGAATAACGCTACTATTTTCTCTACCTTTAAGCTTATTAATATAGTTTTAAGTTTTTTAATATTGTTTTGTATTCAATGAAAGGTTATGATTAGATGCAAATTTTTGGAACAACTATTTGATAGCGAGACTTTCTCACAACATCAACATTCACTACAGTTGAAACTATAGGTCGACATGTTTATTTCGCCCGTCGCTTAAGACTTCATTCGACCATTTGAAATGGTTCCCTCGCATAGTTGAGATGGCCCCTGAGGGTGAAACATGTCTGTAAGGTATTTGAAACACCCCCACTTAACCATAGAATCAGGATCTCGTTGATTGGATCAAAGGGGATTCACTCAATGAACCTCTAACATAGCGCGTGCGTTCGTGGCATACTAAACAATGCCCTTAATTTGACTACATATTGGAAAATACCTCTAAAAATCACATTATTTAACCCCCTAACAATACAAACCCAATACATCTTCCCAATTTAAAAAAACCCTACTTTCCCTAGATATTGTAGGTTTCCATTTTTTCATTAGAATTTTTCATACCCCTTTATATTTTTTTATTAAATTTGAGCTCCATTTTTTATACCTTCCAATATTAAAACCCTTTACCCCCTATTATATGCGCAATATATTGTGTCTTTTTTCCTCAATATTTATCCCCCAATATGAACCCATGTGGTATGGTATTTTTCCCCTAGTGATGCCCCCATGGACTGGATATAGTTTTTTCCATTCCCAATTGTTTGAAATGCAGAATTGATCAGAGTTTTCAGGCCCATTTGTTAGGTTGATTGTTGAACAATTAGTTACACATATGAAGGTCGTGTTATGAGTAACTAGAATCAAACTTTAACCGATGTTTGGTAACCCTTGTTGCAGAGGCCTTTAGATCCGAAGCATTTTTGTTCTTGGTCTGTATCAAGTGAATATGGATGATCATCCTTGAATATGCCCATGTTTCACTTACTAGGACATTGGATTCTGGGTCAAGTTGAAGTGCTTTATCCAAAATCTCAAGAAAGCCAAAGCTGACTTTAGAGAATTTCAGGTTAGTTTTTCTTTCCACTTGTTTTCTGGATGAAGTGGTAATATAGATATCTAGGAAACATATAACCATTTGAGATATCTACTTCCCAAATAAAACCACTCACCCGTCGGTATTTATTTCTTAAAAAACTCTATAGCTCTTTTGAGATTGGTAAGTTTTTGTGGTTCTAGTTGCGCCGAGAGGCGCATTCTACAGCCCAGTATGACCCCGATGTGTAAGTATGTTGGAAGCAAAAAAAAAATGTCGGCTTGAACAATAACTTACATAAACATATAAATAAACAATTAAACATTCATTAAAAATAAATTTAAACTATATAAACTTAAAATATGAAGAGGTTTACTAACACTCAAAAAAGTGATATGGTAAATAAATAAAATATGGTAAATAAGTAAAAATATAGATAAACCATAAGTATGGTAAATAAATAAAACCTCTTTTTATATTACTTAGGAGGTATGGTAAATAAATAAAAATATAAATAAACTAGAGGTATGGTAAATAAATAAAACTAATTTTTATATTTACTCAATAAACCACTTTATATTTACAAAAACTCAAAAAAAGGTTTTATTTAGGTGATGGGACAAATTATTAATAATTCCATGGGCCAAATACCATGGGACAAATTATTAATAATACCATGGGCCAAATAACATATTTATAAAAGAGGTATGGTAAATAAATAAATATAAAAGATGTATAAAGAGGTAAGGTAAATAAATAAAAATATATCAAATACGATTAAAAATCAACATCTAATTATATATGAAGTATAAGGGTCAAATACCATGGACCAAATTATTATTAATACCATACCAAAAAAAACATTATTAACCCTAAAATTAATATTATTAAATTTAATATGTTTAGATTAATACAATATTAAATTTATTATATTGTAATATATATTAATATACCATGATATATGATAGAGGTGGAGAAATAGGGGGAGTGACAGGGGAGATATGGAGATAAATTGAAGGAGAGGGGAGAAGAGGAATGAAGAGACAGAGAGGGAGAAGAGTGAGAGAGTTAGAGAAGGGTAAGAGAGGGAGAGGGAGGGAGAAGGAGAGAGGATTGGAGGGTAGGGAGTGAGAGAGAGAGAAAGAAGGGGGAAGGGAGAGGGATTTAGGAGAGAAAGGGAGAGAGAGAGAGAGAAAGAAGGGGGAAGGGAGAGGGATTTAGGAGAGAAAGGGAGAGAGAGAAAGGATGAGAGGAGGAGAGAAGGAGGGATAGAGAGATGGAGTTGGAGGCGAAGCGAGGAAAGGAAGAAGAAATACATAGAGAGGGAGTGACAAGGGAGATATGGAGAGAAAGTGTGTATTCTTATGGGTGAGATAAAGATACATAGGAGTGATGGACACACGGGGGGAGAGAAGGAGAAGGGGGGAGTGATGGAGACAAGGGGGGAGAGAAGGATAAAGGGAGAGAAATAGTAAGATAGTTGGAGAGTGAGATAGAGTGATGGGGGAAGAGAGAGGATTTGAGGACAAAGAGAGAGAGAAAGAAAGAGAGTTGTGGGGTCAAATAGAAGGAGGCGAGTGAGGAATGATGAGAGAGAGGAAGAGAGTGATGGGGGAAGAGAGGATTGTAGGAGAGAGAGAGAGAGAGAGAGAGAGAGAGAGAGATGGGGGAAGAGAAAGGGAGGTAGGAGATAAAGGGAGAGAGAGGAAGGAAAAGAGAGGGGACTTGAAATAGAGGAGGAGAGAGGGGAGGAGAGACGGAGGGATAGAAATATGGATTTGGAGGGGGAGAGAAGGATGGATTGAGATATGGAGAGAGAGAGAGAGAGATGGGGGAAGATAAAGGGAGGTAGGAGAGAAAGGGAGTGAGAGGAAGGAAAAGAGAGGGGACTTGAAAGAGAGGAGGAGAGAGGGGAGGAGAGAGGGAGGGATAGAAATATGGGTTTGGAGGGGAAGAGAGGGAGGGATTGAGAGATGGAGCTGGATGAGGAGAGAGGGATGGAAGAAGAAATACATAGAGAGTGAGTAGTGGAGAGAGAGGGGGAGTGAAAAGGGAGAGATGAAGAGAGAGTGTGTATGTTTTGGGGTGAGATAAAGCGAAAAATAAGGGGATATGGAGCGAAGGGGGGAGAGAAGGAGAGAGAGAGAGGCATATGGTAATAAATTTGGAAGGTGAAGATAGAGAGAGAGGGGGGGGTAGAGAAAGGAAGAGAGAGAGTGAAGAGAGGTAGGGAAAGATATATGAAGATGGAGAGGGAGAGAGGGGGAGGTAAGAATAAAGACATAGAGGGTGAAAGATAGAGAGAGAGAGAGAGAGAGGGAGTTAGAAAGAAGATGGAGAGAGAGCGAGAAAGGGTAGAAGGAAGGAAGAGAGATAGAAGCGAGAGAGAGGGAAGGGGAAAGGAGAGAGAGAGAGAGAGAGAGAGAGAGAGAGAGAGGGGGGGGAGGAGGGAGTGATAGACAGATAGATAGATTGGAGAAAGAGAGTTTATGTTTTGGAGTTGATATAGAGAGATAGAGTGAGATATAGATATAGATGTAAGGTGAAGAGAAAAAAAAGATAGATGGAGAGAAGGAGGTAGGGACAAGGAAATTGATAGATATGGAGTGAGAGAGATTGTGTGTTTGGTGTGGTGAGATAAAGAGAAAAAGGAGAGATGGAGGGATATATAGATATATATGGGGAAGAGAAGGAAGAAGATTTATTGCCGTAGATGCATTGATTTCAGTGTAGATGGTGATTTCTAATCCTATTTGATTTCTTGCACTAGATGAATTGATTTTGGTGTAGATGTTGATTTCTAATGATATTTTATTACTTACACTAGATGGATTGATTTTAATGTACATGATTTCTAATCCTATCTGATTGCTTGCACTAAATGCATTAATTTCAATGTAGATAATGATTTCTAATCCTATTTGATTGATTTCACTAGATGCATTAATTTTAACGTAGATTTTGATTTTTGATTATATTCGATTTATTGCACTAGATAAATTGATTTCGATGTAGATTATTTTTAATCCTATTTGATTGCTTGCATTGAATGCATTGATTTCAGTGTAGATGGCGATTTCTAATCCTATTTGATTTCTTTCACTAAATGCTTTGATTTCAGTGTAGATGGTGATTTCTAATCTTATTTGATTGCTTGCACTAGATGCATTAATTTCAATGTAGATGTTGATTTCTAATTATATTTGATTTATTGCATTAAATGCATTGATTTAAATGTAGAATATTTAACTAAATGCATTGATTTAAATGTAGATGATTTATAATCCTATTTGATTTCTTGCACTAAATGCATTTATTTTAGTGTAGATGGTGATTTTTAATCCTATTTGATTGCTTTCACTAGATGCATTGATTTCAGCGTAGATGTTGGTTTTAAATCCTATTTTCCTACTTGCACTAGATTCATTTATTTCAGTGTAGATGTTGATTTCTAATCATATTTGATTACTTGCATTAGATGCATTGATTTTAGTGTAGATGTTGTTTTCTATTATTATTTGATTTCTTGCATTAGTTGCATTGATTTCAGTGTATATGTTGATTTCTAATTTGATGTAATTGGATGTATGATGGTACATTAATTTTAAAGTCATTGGATTAATAGTGTGTGTGCAATGATTTCAGTGTAAGCACAAAAAATTATGGACAATGTACATTGATTTTTGTGTTATAGTAATTCAACCTATTAATATTGGAGAGAAAGAGAGACAAGGTATGATGTTTACTACAAGAGCTCGAGCTAAATATTTAAATGGTTTACGATTCCAACTGTCTTTTTCAAATAACCAATATGAAAATATGACAAAACTAACTTGGGTGAAAATAAGAATAGTAGAAGAAAATAGTTTGAAATTGATCACAATGAAGACTATTCTTAATTGACTACATTCTTATTATTCACAGTTTCTATCATTCAATACTATTACATTGTCACTTTGCATTCAAAATTTTATTTCATCATTAAAGTTATTTTACAGTATCTATCATCTCAACAAACTGAGGTAACTAATCAAATTTAAAATTAAAATGACTCAATAAATCTCAGACATATTTAACATATTTAAAATGGTTATGTTAATATTAGATGTATTTACATATTATTGATAAAATTAAGCATATGTTCCTGATATTATTGATAGATTTTCCTTGGTCGCACACGACTGAAACCAACCTAGATCCATCTTAACTACGGATCTATCAAGCGCCGAGAGGGATCAAATCTCTCGAGGTGAAAACCTTTCCTCAAGTTTTTCACTCAAAAAAGAGGTTTTCACCTCGAGAGATTTGATCCCTCTCGGCACTTGATAGATCCAGAGTTAAGATGGATCTAGGCTGGTAGGTGGAAAATTTTTGATGGCATTCTCCCTGCTGCCTGACTCATACTCATGACCATTTTTTCTCCCACTTTGATGGGTTGCAAGTTTGGATCTAGCAAGCACTGTCACCTTGTGATTTGTCACAGACCTTGTTCATATAATTCATATGAACTATGCATCATTGTTGTTGTTTCTTCCAATCATGATGCATGACTATTTTTCCTTATTATACTATTGCATCCAATGTTTTTCATTGTTGTCACAATTGTTATTATATATCGAGTCTCTATGATGTTGCGTAATAGTACCCGCCCTTCCATATTTGTTAAGAAATTCTATGGCTTTTTGGAGATTGATAAGCAGTCGTGGTTCTAGTAGGTGACAATTCTACCGTTTTTTCTTCTACATTGATGGGTTGCAATTGGAAAGTACTATTTCCTTGTGATTTGCCATAGTTTTTGTTCATATATTTCATATAATGTGACCGTTTTTTCTTCTACATTGATGGGTTGCAACTGGAAAGTACTATTGCCTTGTGATTTTCCACAGTTCTTGTTCATATATTTCATATGAATATGAACCATTGTTGTTGTTTCTTCCGATCACGGCAAATAGCCATTTTCCTTGTTATATTGTTTATCTATTGTTTTTCATTACTGTCATAATTGTTACTATTTATCAAGTATAGATGATGTTGCATAATAGCATTACTTGCTTTTCTTATGTAAATATTGACATTTTCAAAATCTACAGATTACAATTTTTCTCTGAGTATGATGGCTTCAAAGTCTCTGGCTCCCTTACCATGTTTTCTTTTTACTCAGCGGCAGGGACTTGCTGCTTTGCAGCCTCCCTTGTTTAAAAGACTACAGAAATATCAGAATTAGGTTCTCCCTTTAAGATTCCACTACAACAAAATGAAGATCAAATTAAATATGTATTGAGCGCAAATGGGGGGCTAACATGGATATGTTTGCGCCAAGAGGCGCATTCTACAGCCCAGTATGACCCCGATGTGTAAGTATGTTGGAAGCCAAAAACAAATGTTGGCTTGAACAATAACTTACATAAACATATAAATGAACAATTAAAAATTTATTAAAAATAAATTTAAACGATATAAACTTAAAATATGAAGAGTTTACTAACACTCAAAAAAGAGATATGGTAAATAAATAATATATGGTAAATACATAAAAATATAAATAAGCCATAGGTATGGTAAGTAAAAAAAGCCTCTTTTTATATTACTCAGAGGTATGGTAAATAAATAAAAATATAAATAAACTAGAGGTATGGTAAATAAATAAAACCAAATTTTATATTTACTCAATAAACCACTTTATATTTACAAAAAATCAAAAACATGTTTTATTTAGGTGAAGCCTATGGGACAAATTATTATTAATACCATGGGCCAAATAATATATTTATAAAATAGGTATGGTAAATAAGTAAATATAAAAGAGGTATAAAGAGGTAAGGTAAATAAATAAAAATATATCAAATACGATTAGAAATCAAGATTTAGTTATATATGAAGTATAAGAGTCAAATACCATGGACCAAAATATTATTAATACAATGCCAAAAAAAACATTATTAACCCTAACATTAATATTAAAATATTAATATGTTTAGATTAATACAATATTAAATTTATTATATTGTAATATATATTAATATATCATGATATATGATAGAGGTGGAGAAATAGGGGGAGTGACAAGGGAGATATGGAGATAAATTGAAGGAGAAGGGAGAAGAGGAATGAAGAGAGAGAGAGAGTGAGAAGAGTGAGAGAGTTAGAGAAGGGTAAGAGAGGGAGAGGGAGACATAAAGATGGAGGTGGGAGAGAGAGGGAGAAGGAGAGAGGATTGGAGGGTAAAGAGTGAGAGAGAGAGAAAGAAGGGGGAAGGGAGAGGGAGGTAGCAGAGAAAGGGAGAGAGAGAAAGGATGAGAGGAGGAGGAGAGAAGGAGGGATAAAGAGATGGAGCTGGAGGTGGAGCGAGAAAAGGAAGAAGAAATACATAGAGAGGGAGTGACAAGGGAGAGATGGAGAGAGAGTGTGTATGCTTATGGGTGGGATAAAGATACATAGGAGTGATGGAGATAAGGGGGGGGAGAAGGAGAAAGGAGGCATGATGGAGACAAGGAGGGAGAGAAGGATAAAGGGATAGAAATAGTAAGATAGTTGGAGAGTGAGATAGAGTGATGGGGGAAGAGAGAGGATTGGAGGAAAAAGAGAGAGAGAGAGAAAGAAAGAGAGCCGGGGGGTCAAATAGAAGGAGGCGAGAGAGGAATGATGAGAGAGAGGAAGAGAGTGATGGGGGAAGAGAGGATTGTAGGAGAGAGAGAGAGAGAGGTATAGATGGGGGAAGATAAAGGGAGGTAGGAGATAAAGGGAGAGAGAGGAAGGAAAAGATAGGGGACTTGAAAGAGAAGAGGAGAGAAGGGAGGAGAGAGGGAGGGATTGAGAGATGGAGAGAGAGAGAGATGGGGGAAGAGAAAGGGAGGTAGGAGAGAAAGGGAGAGAGATGAAGGAAAGGAGAGGGGACTTGAAAGATAGGAGGAGAGAGGGGAGGAGAGAGGGAGGGATAAAAATATGGATTTGGAGGGGGAGAGAGGGAGGGATTGAGAGATGGAGCTGGATGAGGAGATAGGGAGGGAAGAATAAATACATAGAGAGTGAGTAGTGGAGAGAGAGGGGGAGTGACAAGGCAGAGATGAAGAGGGAGTGTGTATGTTTTTGGGTGAGATAAAGAGACAAATAAGGAGATATGGAGAGAAGGGGGGAGAGAAGGAGAGAGAGAGGCATATGGTAACAAAGTTGGAAGGTCAAAATATAGAGAGGGGGGGGGGTGAGAGAAAGGAATAGAGAGAGTGAAGAGAGGTAGGGAAAGAGATATGAATATGGAGAGGGAGAGAAGCGGAGGTAAGAATAAATACATACAGGGTGAAAGGTGGAGAGAGAGAGAGAAGGAGGGATAGATTGGAGAAAGAGAGTTTATGTTTTGGAGTTGATATAGAGAGATAGAGTGAGATATAGATATAGATGTAAGGTGAAGAGAAAAAAAGATAGATGGAGGGAAGGAGGGAGGGACAAGGAAATTCATAGATATAGAGTGAGAGAGAGTGTGTGTATGGTGGGGTGAGATAAAGAGAAAAAGAAGGAGATATGGATGGATATATAGATATATATGGGGGAGATAGGGAAGAAGGTTTCTTGCAGTAGATGCATTGATTTCAGTGTAGATGGTGATTTATAATCCTATTTGATTTCTTGCACTAGATGAATTGATTTTAGTGTAGATGTTGATTTCTAATGATATTTGATTACTTACACTAGATGGATTGATTTTAATGTATATGATTTCTAATCCTATTTAATTGCTTGCACTAAATGCATTAATTTTAGTGTAGATGATAATTTCTAGTCCTATTTGATTGATTTCACTAGATGCATTAATTTTAATGTAGATTTTGATTTTTGGTTATATTTGATTTCTTTCACTAGATGAATTGATTTCAATGTAGATTATTTTTAATCCTATTTGATTGCTTGCACTGAATGGATTGATTTCAATGTAGATGGTGATTTCTAATCTTATTTGATTGCTTTCACTAAATGCCTTGATTTCAGTGTAGATGGTGATTTCTAATCTTATTTGATTACTTGCACTAGATGCATTCATTTCAATGTAGATGTTGATTTATAATTATATTTGATTGCTTGCACTGAATGCATTGATTTAAATGTAGATGATTTAACTAAATGCATTGATTTAAATGTAGATGATTTATAACCCTATTTGATTCCTTGCACTAAATGCATTTATTTCAGTGTAGATGGCGATTTCTAATCCTATTTGATTGCATGCACTAGATGCATTGATTTCAGTGTAGATGTTGGCTTTAAATCCTATTTTCCTACTTGCACTAGACTCATTTATTTGAGTGTAGACGTTGATTTCTAATCATATTTCATTACTTGCATTATATGCATTCATTTTAGTGTAGATGTTGTTTTCTATTATTATTTGATTTCTTGCATTAGTTGCATTGATTTCAGTGTATATGTTGATTTCTAATTTGATGTATGATGGTACATTAATTTTAAAGTCATTGGATTAATAGTGTGTGTGCAATGATTTCAGTGTAAGCACAAAAAATTATGGACAATGTACATTGATTTTTCTGTTATAGTAATTCAACCTATTAATATTGGAGAGCAAGAGAGACAAGGTATGATGTTTACTACAATAGCCCAAGCTAAATATTTAAATGGTTTACGATTCCAACTGTCCTTTTCAAATAATCAATATGAAAATATGACAAAACTAACATGGGTGAAAATACGAATAGTAGAAGAAAATAGTTTGAAATTGATCACAATGAAGACTTCGTAATTGACTACATTCTTATTATTCATAGTTTCTATCATTCAATATTATTACATTGCCACTTTGGGTTCAAAATTTTATTTCATCATTAAAGTTATCTTACAATATTTATCATCTCAACAAACTGAGGTAACTAATCAAATTTAAAATTAAAATGACTCAGTGAATCTCATATACATATTTAATATATTTAAAATGGTTATGTTAATATTAGATGTATTTACATCTTATTGATAAAATTAAGCATATGTTCCTCATATTATCGATAGATTTTCCTTGGTCGCACATGACTGAAACCAGCCTAGATCCATCTTAACTCCGGATCTATCAAGCGTCGAGAGGGATCAAATCTCTCGAGGTGAAAACCTTTCCTCAAGTTTTGCACTCAAAAAAGAGGTTTTCACCTCGAGAGATTTGATCCCTCTCGACGCTTGATAGATCCGGAGTTAAGATGGATCTAGCTTGGTTAGATACTCTTAGTTCGACCTGGTTCCACCATTAATGGCTATGTCAATATATAACTAATGGGAAAGCTCGGTGATTGATCAGATTTTCCAAATTGCACAAGAATCTAGGGATTTTCTTCTCAAACCAGTTTTATTGAAGATGCTTCCAACCTGTAAAGTATTAAGAAACCGACGCAACATATGTGTTTTGTTGTATCAGCATCTTAATTTAATGCTGTTTGGTGTGCCATAAAACTGCATGGAAATGTCTCATATTCTTTCGTGGAACTCTGACATATTATTCTTCTGGTGAGACTCACTGCAAGGTTCATTAACGTCATCATTCTCTCTTCAATTTTCCAGATTTTTCCAACACACAAATGTAAAACAACAATCGTGGCATTTAAATCACCCATTCATTAAAGAGCTCCAATGTTCGTTCTCTGTGCGAATGGTTAGCTCAGATGTCTGGAAATTGGCTTGTCCTCAGCAATATTGTCCTGCAAGTTGGGCGCTATTTATGTGAACCTCCAACCATCCCAAAAAAATGTAATTAAAACAATTAGAGGCACACAAAAACATACATTCCAACCAGGTTAAAATCAATGGTGTTATCGTGCAACGTATCGATCTTGCGGATATGGTTTTAAGGAACCATCGTGGAGTGGGAGCGTATACGAGCATAACCATCGTGGAGTGGCTTCGATGGAGTGGCTTCGATGAGTCTAGAGCCATCATGGAGGGTTGATTGAGCATTGCCATCGTGGAAAGGTTCGATGGGCTTGAGCCATTACATTAACCATTACGTTGAGCCATAACGTTGAGCCTTTTAAAAACAAGTATTGAACTTGATAAAATATCCCTTCACATTTA
Source organism: Pinus albicaulis (assembly GCA_034641835.2). Taxonomy (NCBI): domain Eukaryota; kingdom Viridiplantae; phylum Streptophyta; class Pinopsida; order Pinales; family Pinaceae; genus Pinus; species Pinus albicaulis. The sequence continues at coordinate 374,972,777 of CM076569.1, read as the reverse complement.
ATTCTTTTTAACGTTTTTGGCACTAGAATTGTTTTGAATGATTTTCTTTGTCATGACATTTCGAATTGTAGCATTTGGGTTTATATTATATACAACATATACATGTTTTATTAAAATGTTTTGTAATAATATATTTACTATTATGTACATACATAATTACAAATATATGTATAAAGATATGATCATATATTTAATAATATATCTTAGTAATCGTGATCATAATATGTGTTTATTAATACATGTACATTATGCAAAGAAATATTATAAAATGTAATGAAGAAGCCAAAACAATCTAAAAAATAAAAAATTTGAAGTCTTGCTAAGACGACAAATCCAATGGAATACTTTAAAAGGTCTCAAGCTTTACTTTAGAGGCTAAAGTCAAGTAAATTGAACATTGGAATGTTTTTGGAGAGCCCATGATAATGGATGTGATCGCAAAAAGTAAACAATTTTTAAGCAAATAAAACCAATAATGACTCTAGAAAAATTACGAAGACGGGTCCTCATTTATTATGGTGAAATCTAGAAAAATTACGAAGACGGGTCCTCATTTATTATGGTGAAATCAAATTCCAAATGTAAGTTGATGTAGTAAAATAAGAGAAGTGACACAAATACCGCTCATGTGAGAAAAGGGTCCAAGACCAAAATTAGAACTAGAAATGAATTGACATGAATATTTCCCATATTTTTTTAAAATAACTAATGGGAGTGTTGTGTCTTCAACACGTTGTTTCTCGGAGTGTCAACGGTGATAGTTGGAATCAGGGAGGAGCGAGAAAAGTAGCAAGGAGGGAGAGGATTCCTATGATTCCCACTAACGGGACAGAGAATCTCTCTTTTAGAAGGATCAACCAACCAACATTGTTAGGAGGTGTATAAACTCAGCTATGGACTAGATGTCCTCTCAACAATTAATTTCCTCACAGAATATCAAAAGAAAAATCCATGAAAGCCACTACAACGTACAGAAAGTAGATACTCTGAATTGGAAAGGAAAAACAAAAAAAAAATGATTGAGCTTAGGGTGTGAACCCTTAATCTTTGTGTTTTAACTTGTAATACAATGTGTAGGCCTCCTTTACTTAGGAGAATAGAATTGAACATTAAAATAAACATGAGAAAATAGTCTCACCAAGAGAAAGCTACCAAAAAAAACATAAAAAAGTTCTATAATTATTTTTTTAAATTAACAATTTTGTTTTGTTTTCTAAAATTTGTAGTTATCATTTGAATTTTGTGAAAAATTAATTTTTGATATAGAATCGAATTTGGTTTGTATGTGGACTCAATAACTATACCTTAAATTCTTTACAAGTATCTTTCCAAAAAAAATAATGACATAATTCTAGTAGGAAAAAACCTCATGAAGACATAGTTGAACCACGCCAGATGATGTCTAAGCTCCTGAATTCTTAGACCTCATGCTCAAGGAATCCTAACGTGTGAAAAAAGGACACCTTATGGCTTATGTACAAAATTACTCCAATTGAATTTTTTCACTGAATAGAAGTAGTGATTGCATCCTAATCTATAGATGTTATTGTGAAAAATAATTATTCATCCGAATTTTAATGATAAATAAATATTTGTGGACCGCAAATGTAAGAAGTGTATTTGAATTAAATTGGTTAATCTCATATAGCTTATTTTTTCAAATTTTTTTTGTAATTTATGTATTTTACATTCATTGTGTTGATTGGTGTTTTTAAACCAGGAAAAGAAATATTTCATTAAAAAAGAATATTACATATTCATGGATTTTCATCATGTTGATGAAAAATACAAAAAAAAAATTACCCACTTCAATCTTTTCCATCTATTATTTTGTTTTCTCATTTGCTATTGTGCTCTTATCATTTGCTATAAGACATTACAAAAATAATTAGAAAAAATGTTATATTCTTTTATGATTTCATATATTTGTGATATCACTTTGTTATAATATAATTTAATCACAAGATAGTTATAAAAAATAGAAATTTAACATCACTAATAATTCAAATCCAAATTGTCCCTATACACTAAATTTTTTATTTTTCATAGATTGAGAAACTGATCATGGCGTTCTATTCTACAACCTTCTTTGGATAAGTTGCATGCCACTTGATTTTTCTCTCCATAAATTGACTAAAGGAAATCCTTTTAAAATCCTTAATCGACGTCTTAGTCCTATCCATCCAACTAAAGAGCACAGAGGGATCAAGGGAATTTTTCTGATTAACCTAGTCTATAATAACCTTAGAGTCCCCATGGACATCAATCTCTTGTATGGCCAGTAATCTCGCACAAAAGAGGTCCCGCCATAATGCAAGAAGTTATGCTCTAGTGTTAGTACCCTTGCCATTGTACCATCTGAATTGGGTAAAGTCTCTAGGACTCAAATAATGCATATACCACATCCACATGTACCAAAAAAAGAGAACACATCAAAAAACCTATTGGGTAATTCTCCCAAATTCCCTTTAAAAAAACACTTCTTTTTGGATCCATCTTCATCAATGAGTTAATTTCTAAATAGTATGCCAAAAAATTTATAACTATTCTCCTCAAATCTGGCATAGAATGATAAAAAATATAAACATTTATAGCCCTCCATATTCCCCACATGACATAGAAGGGAAGGGCCTTGTATTCCTTATACTCTATGAACCATTGTGAAAGGAACTTATCAATGGAAGAGACACTGTTAGGCCAATCTCCACCTTCATCCCTGTGCCAACCTCCCAACTCATATTTCCTAGAAGCCACTTCTTTAACTTCATCATGTTCCTTCAAGCATGTGAAGCCACCTTCGTTTCGAGAGCCCTCATTCTAATCCAATCAATCATCCCTTTGTTCCTAAGGTATTTTTCTCTAATGATTTATTGCAAAATACCCGCTCCATACAGAGCTCTCCAAAAAAATTTTAATAAAAAATCCTTATTAAATAATTATAAATCCTTTATACCCCACCAGAATCCACCTCTCTAGTTAGATCTCCAAAGCACACAAGGTAGATTATCCTTCTATTTCTTGCCCCATCCCATAAAAAATTTGCGATAATGGAGTTGACCTGATTTATGATCTCCTTCAACAGCTTATAAATGTGGATCCAATATATGGCTATAATTTGCAAAACCGACTGTCCCCATTGATAGCCACTTGTGGGGCCATAAAAGCAACTTCTTCTCAAATTTATTGATGATCCACTCCCAATCTCTAATCTCATAACTATTTTGTTTAATAAGAAACCCTAGATATTTGAATCATCCCTCTAGTGGGACTGGCTTAAATTCAAAAATATTTGCAATCTGCTTTATCAAAAACTCTTCAAGATCTAACGAGATCAATAATAATTTTTCCTTACTCATAACTAAACCTGATGCTTCGCAAATTCTCCAAAAGATGAATGAATCTGGTGAAAATATTTCCACTCTAAGATTGATACTTTCTCAATCATAAGGACATCGTATACAATTTCAAGTGTGTAAGATGAATATTCGTAGACATCCTGCAACAAAAAAAAATTACCACATGTGCACTCTGTCATAATTCTCCTACTTAAACCATCTATAACAATCAGAAACATGAGGGGAGATAAGGGACAATCGTGTGTGAGACCCTAGACGCTCTGAAAAACTTTGTAGGAAAACCATTAGTTATAATTACCGCATATTTTATAGTCTAAATGCAACCATAATCCACTCGACCATCAATGAGCCAAGACCAATTTTATGAAGGATCAATCGTAGCAATTCCCAGTCCACACAATCGTAAGCTAACTGAGGTTGATCTTCATAAAACAGACCACAATCTCCCTAGTTTTGATTTTTTGATTATGTTGGTGCACTCTGGTGCAATAGAAACATCATCATGGATTTTCCTTTCTTCTAGAAAACAAAATTGTTTTGTAGTACAAAATTGTTTTGTAGTAACATACTTAGAAAACATCTGCTTAATCCTATTCACTATCATCGTTGATATCAATTTGTAAATGGAATTACATAGGGAAATATGACGCTAATATTCAAATGAAATAGGCTTCGAAATATTAGAGACAAGAGCAATGAAAGTAGAGTTTTCTGATAATGTATTCAAACTCAAGCGATGAGATTCTTCGGCCGTAGCAGAAAGATCGTCGAGCATAATATCCTGGAAATGTAAGAGGAGCTCCATAGTCTTTCCATGTAGTCCTAGACGTTTGTCCTTTGGCATATATTTTATAACCTCTTATACATCTTCATTGGGGAGCGATCTCCCGGCATATTCATTTTCTTCCTCACTGACCATGACTGGAAAGTGATTCAATATACACCATTTGCTTTTCATAGGAAACCCCTTCCTTTGCTCTAAATTATTGGCTAATGAATCCAACTATAGGCTGGTTTGAATGAAACTGGATATATGTGCTTTTTTAATATCATTTATAAATGTTATTTTTTAAATAAAATTGAAATATTGATATTGCAACTGTATAGGACGGATACACAGTAGAAATATTTATTAAACTCTCATTATTAACATGAGAACCCAATGGAAGAAGAGGAATATTTCACTCTGCATTCAGTGATAAAAAAAATAGTTAATGCATGTACATATTAAATAGTAAAAAGAATATTAAATTTTTAAATTTTTTAATGTAAAGAAGATATATAATTCTCATTATTTTTAAAAATATTTTTATATAATATTTAAATAAATTATTTGAATATTCATATTAACTAATATATTAATATTAACTATAATAAAATAATTCAATGTTTAAAAACAAAAATAACTATAAATTAAAATAAAAATTAATTACATTTTTATTGAGAAAGAAATATGTACTTCTCCTTTTCATATAAAATTGATATGTAACATTTAAAAATATTAATTAGAATAATTAATATCAATATTAATAATTAATATTATTAATATTGATATTAATTATTAATATGAATATTAATAATTAATATTAATATTAATATTAATATTAATATTGATAATAATAATTAATATGAATATGAATTTTAATATTAATATTAATATTATAAATTGGCTTTTATAACTTTTACTGATATTATAAATTGAAAGAGGTGGAGGTTTTATCATATTATTACACTCCATAGAAGGATTTTGATGGTTGATTAGGTTGTTGGATCAAAGTTTTCGTCGCCTGATAGAAGATATTATGAATATCCCTATTAACTCTACACATATTGCAATTACATCACACCTTAGTATCTATATATATATACACACACACATTCATATAAATGTGTTTGCTAAAATGTTTGAACCAACTATCCCAATGATCAAAGTGATTCAATCCTCCTATTATCCCCATATGTCACATTCTATGGTGAAGAGACAAAAAAGAAATAAAGAGTGAGGCTTTTAGTTATTATATTTCCATCTCGTGCAAAGTTGTAATCATTTTGAAGACGAGAAAGGGAGAATGGTAGTTTTTCATGTTTGAGTAGGACAAGACACGATGGGGGGAATTCGTTGATAACAGTTGGGGTTTTGCCAAACTCTCCACCTGCTTGTTATTTAACGAAAACCATGCTTGGTTAAAATTTCCTCACCTCATCCCAGTTGATCTTGTTTTCGAAATGAATTCTTTCTTAATGGATATTATTCATGTAACATACCACCATCACGAATCAACGTTAAATGCTTTAGTTCTTTTCAAGAAATAAAAAACGTTAGAATCATATTAATATGAATAAATCCAATACATATATACCCAGAAAGTCATCATATGCTACTAATCCCATAAGACATCATGAAATAACTTCATAATACTAGCACCATATTGGGTATATTAGTTATCAAAACCCATTTAGAACAGAAAAAATAGAAACTGTGTTTCCTAATACACAAAGTATGATCAAATTAGAGTTCATTTTCAACAAAATGGTAGTTTAATCCAGCTCTAAAGAGTCAAAACTAATTTAGAAAAAAAAACTCTTATCGCAGTATTAGCAAGATTTCAACATATTGGGAGAGAGTGTTCATTTTTGATATGATAATAATCTCTAAATCTTAATGGAAGTACCCTAGAGCAGTAGACAGACATTTCTTTGACCATGAAGCTGCCATGATGTTGTACTCCCTGTAAACATGTTCAAAAGAAATGCTTGTGAAAGTTTTATTCTTCCTCAATGTGGAAATTCTTGTTTTCTAGATTGGATGAAGAGAGGTTTTTCCTTCCATTTACCCACTCAACAATAGCCCTCGAGTCACCATAGATAGAAACAATCTATAAGTTTAGTCTCCTACCATTGAATAGTATTCCCCATAGAGAAAGTATTTATGCTCTAACGTTTGTACCACTTCCTCTAAACCAATAAATTTGTATCTGATCATTTGTACTTACCTATATATCAGCCCCACATCCACATTGCACCTACTGGGCATCATCATCTAAATACCTTGTTTGAAACACAACCTATTGAGAATTCATAGGATCCTCTGAAACTTAGCTTTGTGTTGCATCATAGTTCCTTCTCCAAAATGATAATGGATGTTATTGCATATGCGAGCAACATCAATTGGGAGGCCTTCAAATATTAAAGAAATTTTTCCTCGCCATAATTCCCAGGTGATGAAAAGAGGTAAATTTTTGTGATCCCCATGCCTACAAAACCACCATTTAAAGCATGCTTCCAGTGAGGAAAAAATTGAACTTGAAAATAAAAGGAAACCTTGCAAGACCCAAACCCAAAATGAAAAAAGAAATGGTCATTGTAGAAGTATATATAGAAATAACACCAAACTCGACCATTTACTCCTCTTTTGAAAATGTTGTCCCATGTGGGGATACAATTCCTCCACACCAACATTCCAAAAATAATTATCTTCATAGGAATTGTAACAACCACGAGTTAAAATTTCATGTAATAAAGTTAATAAATAAAAATAAGACCAAGGTCATGCGACACATATTCCATGTTGAATATTGGGAAAAATATCCTGGTGGGTGTTTATTTCAGTTTATTATGGCTAAAGAAATTGGAAAAGACATTGGCAAAGGAATTGAAAATGAAAATAGACATTATTTGGTATTTTATTTATGAAAATAAAGGAAATTAGGAGAAAAGAGAGGCGAAAGCTCACATAATTGCATGAGAGGAAAATTGAAGCAAAAATAGATGAAATTGAAAACACTAGAGGCTCCAATGATAAAAAGGCTTATGAGTATTAGTTCATAGCTTTTAGTCGGTTTTATCTTGCAACTCTCTCTATTGTCTCATACTCTTGCACACTTAGAGAATTCTTGGAGCACTCTAGCATTGGAGAGAGAAAGTAAAGGAAGGAAAAGGAAGGAAAAGGAAGGACAAGGAAGTAAATAAAAGCAAGGGACGAGAAAAAAAAACTTGGATCAAGAAACTTCAACAAGAATACTTGTAGGTAACAGTTTTCATGTGTGATTTCATAGTTGGTTTGTGAATGCATGGTAAATTCATGTATGCATCTGGTTCTTTTGTTGTCATGGGCCTGGGTTTTACCAGGTGCAAGGTTTCAGCCTTGCCTTGCCATTTATTGATAGCCATGGTATGATGGGGTTCTAGCATTCAATTTAGCTTTGGATTGCCAAGTAGTTTTGGAACTAGGTGAGGTGGTCTGAAGAAAATTCCCAAGCGTCTAGAAATCCCTTGACCGGTTTTGGCGATATTACGATAAATAGTGAGGGTGGAGAAGGGAAAATTCCTCAAGTTATTGGTGAAGAAATGCTTTTGAATCCAAGCTTATTTTGGGCCTAGGAATCCCTTGAACAATTATGGTGGGATTGCAATAAAGTTTGGTGGTTTATTTTCTTGTTTTGGGCCTAATGATTTGTTGATTTATTTTGGCGGAATTGCGGTAAAGCCTTAGGGTGGAGGTGGTTTAATCTCTGGGAATCCCTGTTTTTGTTTTTAGTCCCACATTCATGCTTGGAATATGGCACGTCGGTGGGTGGCTGAAAGAAAGTTTTGGTTCAATGAAATCTATGGTCGGGTGGTACATAGAAGTGCCTAAATTAGTTGGATTTTTCATATGTTAATAAGAGCTCTTTTCCTCTTGTATTTCATGAGTACTTGGACTTGTTATTATGTAGATTTGATGGTTTTTCTATCATGGTTATTATTCCGGTTATATGATGGTTATAAACATGGTTCTATAATAGGTTCTAGCTATGCCTCTTGATGTATTTAATTTTTTGATGAATGGTTAATGAATGTATGAACTAAAAAATGTTATTGCAACTATTATGAGAGGGAAATAGAAATTCTTGATGATTATAATATAATTATTAGACCCCTATGTTCATATATGCATTCATGACCTGTCGATTACATGTTATTAATGTGTTTGATGAAATGACTGTCATGGTTAGGTCTAGTTAGGTAAAGTGTTTCTCTTAGATTTATATGTTTATATATTTTATTATGTCATTTATGCATTAAATAAGTTACATTATGTTTTGGGAATTGGTATGGAGGTTGATCTGGAATTTAGGCTCAGAATCTAGGATGATTGACTCCTAACTACAAAATTTGGGTTGCAACCACATGGATGCAAGCTTCTGCATGTGGTTAGATGCTCCCAACCTCATGAAGGCCTTGTTGTGGGTGTGGTTGAGGGCCTAGGGCAGAGAAGGAGGGTTCCAACTTATGGTTTGGCCTCCTGGGATGGTTTCTCAACCTTTGTGGGTTTTGTAGCACCTGTAGGATGTTGTGGATGGTCAATAAAGTCTCAGTTCTCGATTCCACTTCCTTAATTATACTTAGGAGGTTGATTCATGTAACAGTATCCCTCAACTCATGTTTACCCTCATAGACCGGTGAAATTGGGTAAATGTGGGAGGCGGTGTTACATGCATTTTCGAACTCCACACTTTCGTGTACTAACATTGATCCATGGGACCTTATATAGAACCAGAAATGTATTTATATACTTGTGAGATAGCTAAATTTCCATCACGAAGAACCCCATTTCATCTCAGGACATGTTCACGGCCCCCAATAGTAATGTCAGCCATCTTAAGATTTAAAATGTATTGGTTCCATTGTGCAGCATTGAAACTAGCAATACCAAACACCTTAGCTAATTTCCAAGAAGGGCATGTGTTTAGCATATCAGAGCCCTCATATGCTGGTTCCTAGAGAAAAATACTATTTACGTGTAGAGCTTCTAATACCTACAAAAGCTGGTTATGTTTAGATTCAATACCATGAATAGGGTCTATTCTCCCAAGATCTTACCCGCATTTCCAAATATCTATTGCATGTTATCAAAATTCCAACATATAATTTTAAGGAAATGATTCCAAATATAAGACCCATTCCTCATAGTGACATCCCTAAGTCTATACCATTCCAAAACCAACTTGACTTTCAAATATTTTTGTTCTATTATGTCCTTCCAAATACAACCTCTAATAAAGGCTCACCATAAGCTCGTGGTCAGTAGTTCCTTACCAAAATATTAAAGTCAAATAAACCCCATCCACTAGACTCCTTCCCATTTTAAATTACATCCAAACATAAAAGATGGAATTTATGTCCCCCAATGACCCCCGACCACATGTAGTTTGTAAGAATGGTCTTAATATTTGAATTATCTTCTGTTGATGTATAGGTGCATCCAATACATCGAAATGTGTACGAGGACCAATTGTATAAGGATGTACCTGCCACCCAAAGATAAGCATCAATGTGAATAGAGTGACAAAAAATTCTTGAATTTATTCAATAGCCATTTCGAGTCTGTTGAAAGATATTTATTTGGCTTAATTTTGAAACTGAGGTATGTAAAACCCTATTCTGGAACATAAGTATCCACTCCAAATAAATTTACAATATGAGCAACCTCCTCATTCTTGTTAGAGGAACGAATCATTATATATTTATGGCTACTAGAATATAATCCAAATGCATCTCCAAATCTAGTAATGATAGAATTTAATATCCTCCACTGAGATAAGGAAACATGTCTGAAGATAAGCACATCATCCATGAACATTACATGAAAAGGAGAGACTCTTTTAGTTACCCAAGATTCCTTTATCTTTCTACTCATACCATCAATAACCATAAGAAACAACAAAGGAGATAAAGAGTATCCTTGTCGAAGACTTCTGGAAGCCCTAAATAAGTTCAAAGGAACCCAAATTATCAGCACTATGTAATTAACTAGCATTACACACACCATTATCTAGTCAACATCATCCAAGGATAAACCTATCTTGGTAATAATTAACCAAAGAAATCTATAATATATGCAGTCATAAGCTTTTTGTAGATCTTGCTTCAATGCTAGTGCATCTTTCTTCATCGCTTGAGTGGAATGAATGCACCAGGAAATGGTAACAACATCCTGGATCTGTTGATTCTGAAGGAAACCAAATTTCTCCCTGGAAATATATACATATAAGCTCTCTTTTAACCAATTTTCAATGATATTAGAAATCAAATTACGAATGATATTACATGGGGATATCAGGGGATAATTTTTCAATTAAGTAGGGAGAGAATACTTTGGAATAAGCATTATAAAAGTAGTGTTTATCACCCGTGCAACCTGTTTCGATCATCGAGACTCCCCCACCATGCTCAGCAGATCCTGACCCATAATGTCAAAGAAATGAATGAAAATATATACTATCCACTCATCTCGGCGTAGGAATTTATCTCGCGAGAAATAATGAAGAACCATGGATATCTCTTCGAACGTGACATGGGACCCACAAAAGTATTAGCATCAACCGAGAATATAGTTGGGTATGCATCAATACACCATAGTTGATTATGAATGTCCACATCACGACGTTCCTTGTATATACCTTTGAAGTATTTGTAGGCTTATTTTTGTATATCCCTTGTATTAAATACCCTGCCACCAACCTCGGTAACGATTTCCCATATGGTATTTATATTCCTCCACCGCGTGGAATATTGCTGGAAAAAAAAAATATTACGGTCCCCGTTCTTTACCCAATTGCATGACTTTTCAAGTGCCATGTGTATTCCAGCAACTTCTGGATGTGTCTTTTCTTCATCTCTAGATCTTTTAATAAGGATTGGTGTATGGGGGATGGAGAAATGGTGCCCATTCCCTAAAATAGATGATCCATTTCCGCCTCTATCTCCATGAGATCCTACTTCATCTCCATTTTATTTTCACATTCCCAAGAACAAATCAACTTCTTTAGCTTACGTAACTTAGCAATAATCAGATACCTCAAAGACCTATCTTCAACATTGTTGAACGACAACTAGGATTCATGAACGATCATACAAAAGTGCCCCTCCTCGAGCCAAGTATGATTTAACTTGAAGGGTAGACCTTTCCACATATTCTCCCCTTCCCATTGTAAAATAATTGGAGTGTGATTAGATAATATTGAATGTGATACCCATGAACGCATATGAGTGAAGAGATCCAAACTATTCTCATGCACCAAGAATTTATCCAACCTTTTTCCAATATGTTTTGCGCTCGATCTACCATTGCTCCACGTAAAGACTAGAGGAACTTGTCTCACATCCACTAGGTAATTATCAGCAAATAGGTCCCAAATATAAGGTCCCATAGGATCAATACAACACCATAGTTACCAAATTCGGCCGTATTGGTCGAAAAAGTTCGAAAATTCGTTGGAACGATTCGGTTTGTGATTTAATTCGTTAATTTCAATACGGTACGGAATTTCTGGGTTATGAAATCAATTAACTTCTCCACAGATGTTTGCGATTTTGAACAGCTCAACAAAAAGATAGGGTGCTCCGGAATGATGTTCTAATCTAACAAATAGCCCACGCTCCCTAATAATATTTGAATTTAGTGAAATCAATTAACGTCTCCACTGCTGTTTGCGACTTTGAACAGCTCAGCAAAAAGATACGATGCTCTGGGATGATGTTCGAAACTAACGAGCAGAGCATCCAACGCTCCTGAATAATGGTTGAATTTAGTGAAATCAATTAACTTCTCCAATGTTGTTTGCGATTTGGAACAGCTCTGCATTTAACAAGCAACCAAAGCTTTGGAATAATATTTGAATTTAGCAAGTAGTTAAGGTAAAGCAGCCAACTTAATATATAAATATATAAACATCTATCCCACGACATCATTCACTATTTCATAAAAGCAAAGTAAAACATATACATATAAACATCCATCCCATGTCACTATTCAGTAGTTTTTTATATATAAACAACCCGTTTCAATAGCTTAAAATAGGAAAAAACTGTTAAAAAAATGTTATGGAAATTTTATTTCTATAAAATTTAATTATAAAATAGTAAATTCTCTATTAAAAAAACAGTTTTTGTATTAAAAAATTATTAAAAAAAAGTAATTTCTATATTTAAAAAATTTAAAAATTTAAAAATATAGTTTTTAATAGTTGTTATTATCCAAATTGATTTTACTAATAGTTGATTTGGAATTCAATTAAGTATTATTTAAATAAGAATATAATTATAAGAATTTTTTTTTTAATTTTATATAATTTTGAAAAAAAAATAATAATATGTTGATTTTTATAAGATGTATATTCTCTAATTTTTTCCGTATTGAATTTTTTACAGTCGAATTTTTTTCGTACCGATTCGAATTCGAATTCGTATTCGAATTCGAATTTGGTAACTATGTACAACGCTAAGATCCCCAACATTCCTCCTCGGAAACAATGATATTTAAATATCTAACCATGCTCATGGATCCAATTATTAATATCCCATAGTCATTCACACTTTACCGAAATTCCTTCGTATCCGTTTATGTAACATACATATTGAGAAAATGGATATGGCAAGATAAGCCCCTCACAAAGCTCGAAAGGAGGATACTTGCAAAAAAAAATTGTATGCTTTGAGATTAACCCACTCGGGATCCCAAAAGGCTACCAAACCACTGGATTCCATAGCCATTAAGTACCAATCTGGAAAAATAGATAAACCAGGCTAGATCTATCTTAACTCCGGATCTATCAAGCGCCGAGAGGGATCAAAACTCTCGAGGCACAAACCTCTTTTTTGAGTGCAAAACTTGAGGAAAGGTTTGCACCTAGAGATATTTGATCCCTCTTGGCGCTTGATAGATCCGGAGTTAAGATGGATCTAGGCTGGTTTCAGTCGTGTGCGCCCAAAGAAAATCTATCAAAGATATGATTAATTTTATCAATAATATGTAAATATATCAAATACTAATATAATCATTTTAAATATGCTAAATATGTCTGAGATTAACTTGGTCATTTTAATTTTAACTTTTCTTAGTTACCTCAGTTTGTTGAGATGATAAATAGTTTTAATAACTTTAATGATGAAAAATGATGAAATATTTTTTTTAAATGCAAAATGACAATAATAGTGTTGAATGATAGAAAATGTGAATAATAAAAATGTACTCACTTTACAGATAGTCTTCATTGTGATCAATCTCAAACTATTTTCTTCTACTATTCATATTGTCACCCTTATTAGTTTTGTCATCTTTTCATATCGATTATATAAAAAAGAAAATTTAAATTGTAAAACATTAAAATATTTAGCTCGAGTTGTTATATTAAACATGATACCTTGTCTCTCTTGCTCTCCAATATTAATATGTTAAATTACTATAACACCCAAATCAATGTACATTGTTAATAACTTTTTGTGATTACACTAAAATCAATTCATCTTGTTAATCCAATCACTTTAAAATTAATGTACCATCATATATCCAATTAAATCAAATTTGAAATCAACATGTACATTGAAATAAATTCATCTAATGCAAGTAATCAAATAAGATTAGAAAATAGCTTCTACACTGAAATCAATGCATCTAATGCAATCAATCAAATAAAATTAGAAACCAACATCTACAGTGAAATCAATGCATTTAGTGAAAGAAAACAAATAGAATTAGAAATCACCATCCACAATGAAATCAATGCATTTAGTGTAAACAATCAAATAGGATTTGAAATCATCTACATTGAAATCAATTCATCTAGTGCAAGCAATCAAATATAATTATAAATCAATATCTACATTGAAATCAACCCATCTAGTGCAACAATCAAATAGTATTAGAAGCCCATCTCTCTTTCCCTCGCTCTCTCCACACTCTCACATACTCTCTCTTCCTTCGTCTCTCCCTTTCTCTCCCACCTCTCTCTCTCTCACATACTCTCTCTTCCTTTGTCTCTCTAGCTTTCTCTCCCACCTCTCTCTCTCTCTCTCTGTTCACCCACCAACTATGTTACTATATCCCTCCCTCTCTCCTTATCTCTCCATCTCTCCCCTCTTATCTCCATCTCTCCTTCTTTGTCTCTTTATCTCATCCCAAACATACACACTCTCTCTCCATCTCTCCCTTGTCACTCCTTCTTTCTCTCTGTGCACTTTTCACTCTCTATATTTCCTATTTCCTACCTCTCTCTCCCTCTGAATCCATCGCTCTATCAATCCCTCTCTCCTCATCTCTCCTTCCAAAGTTATTAAATTTAATAATATTAATATTATATTATATTAATATGAATATTAGATTTAATAATAATAATAATATATTAGGGTTAATAACGTTTTTTTTTGCATGGTATTAATAATAATTTAGGGCAAGGTATTTGGACCATAGGCTTCACCTAAATAAAACCTCTTTTTTGATTGTTCGTATATATAAAGAAGAACATGGAGTAAATATGAAAATATATTTTATTTATTTACCATGCCTCTGGTTTATTTATATTTTTATTTATTTACCTTACTTCTTTATACCTCTTTTATATTTATTTATTTATCATACCTCTTTATACCTCTTTTATATTTATTTATTTACCATACTTCTTTTATAAATATGGTATTTGGCCCATGATATTTAGCCCATGGTATCAATATTAATTTTTCCTATGGTATTCCTCCCATATGATTCATCTAAATAGAACCTCTTTTTTGAGTTTTTTTAAATATAAAAAGGTTTATGGAGTAAATAGAAAAAGAGGTTGTAATTATATAATCTAGTTTATATATATTTTTTATTTACCATACCTCTGAAGTAAATATAAAAATAGGTTTTATTAATCTAAACCATACCTCATTATTACAAATATAACTCATGTTTAAGAGGCATGGGTTATTATTACAAATATATTGATTACAATTTTGATGGGTAAATATTTATGTCTTTAAAGATTTTGATTTATCCATAAAATATGGGTTTTCTTTTTAAAGATTCATTTTACAAATATTTAATTAAAAAAAATATTAAAAGATTTTGGATTTTGATTGTTTATGTGGAATTAATTTTTTTTCCTTTGATTTAAGAAATGGTATTGACTTTAGTAAAGAGTAAATATGTTTAAAATTCTACTTTAAGATTTAAGACGACATTAACCAAAAATAATTTAATTATTATTTAAGACCCTGACATCCTTTCAAATTGGGATCATACTGGGCTGTAGATTATGGTTCAATCTACCCAATTCCTAAGTAGACACTACCCAATTCTGAAGCCAACCTGCAAAGAGTTCTGAAAAATTATGAGAAGGAAACCACCGCTGGTAATTTCAAAGCTCTTTTGCCATTTTCTATCGTGAAATATTGGTATCATATTCTCATTATAAATCCTTATAGGTGTGATGTTAACGAAGTCGACTTCGAAATTTTCAGGTCGAAGGTTTGCTTAAAAATTCCACTGATTCGCCTTTGGTAGCAAACAGTGTTGTTAGACACAGGCTTCTTCAGCAATTTAATGTTTTCATTTGACTCAATGCCTTCGAGATATTATGTCGATGCCGCAAATCAAAACTTTCATTTCCGCTATTTTTGAAATTAAAGTTATTGGAACATTGTTGAAACAAAGAATTTTTGTATATGTATTATGTACGGTAATGGATTCCTTTTATTGATGATTGGTTAAGTTAAACGAGTACTTTAACATGGGTTTTTTTGTTTAGAAAATATTTGAAATTTTTGTATTAGGAAATTTGAGTTAGAGTTGTCAAATTTGACTATATTTCTCAAGATTTTTTTGATGGTAACTAATCTATTTCTACAATTAAATTTTTTTTTTTCCAAAAATAGCTTTTCAAATAAAATTGTAACTTTAATAGATAATACCTTTAATTAATAGTAAAATAAATCTATATATATAGTGGTAGTTTTAAAAAGTAACATAAAGGCTTAGAATCTGGCAGAAATTTTGAAAAAATCTGGCAGAGGTTTTGACAAAATCTGGCAAAGATTTTATCAAAATCCTGTTTTCACATGTTAAACTTCAGTGTTTTGGGTGCTATAGGAGTTTTTGATAATGCTGAATCCATTTCCACTATCAAAAATGGATTCCAAACACTGCAACTACCTGATTTTTTGAATTTTACTTTTACCCGATTCAGAGAACTAGGCTAGGCTATTCTGTACCCTGAGTAGACAACTTCATATATATATTTTACTCTCTTACTCTCTGTCTATTTGCAATGCTTTTAATGCTTTTATGGTTTCTGTGGACATTTATTTTGTTTGATTTTGCAAAATCCTCACTGAGAAATAAATCCAGTCATTTTTAAAATTCGCAATGCTTTTAATGTTTCTGTGGACATTTATTTTGTTTGATTGTGCAGAATCCTCACGAAAAAATAAATCCAGTCATTTTTAAAATATGAATTTTTGGTAGTAAATGCCATCGAATTTTGCGGATTGCGGGCTTTAAACGAGGTCGTGTCGTTTCTTTTTGCAGTTTTATCATCCACCTTGTATTTTTGGGTGAGTACAAAGAAATTGACTTAAGAGTTGTTATTTATCACTGGACGGTATTTGAGTCTTCACAAACAAAATTTTGTCCATATATGCTTTGAAATTTTGCTTCCATCAGTTTATTGACGTTGTTCATTCAAAGTCACTGCTATTAAATCCATTTGGCATTTTTTTTATTCACGTGGCAATTAGCACATGCGTTTTAACTTTTAAGTGTCTTAAATTTGACTCATGATGGATCTCAATAAATAAAAATATAGATTAATAAATAAGAATCCAGGTATGAATAGATTATTATTTTTTATTATATTAATATTAAATTTAATATTTTTTTATTATATTAAATTATTAATATTCTTAATAATCATTATTATTATTTATTGTAGCTTAATAAAATAATTATATTATATTGTTCTAGCTGATATATAATTTATTATGTTCAATATATTTGTAAAATTGTTAATATGAATAATGTTAGATCTAAGGCTTTTGTGATTCATAATCTAGATAAAAGTACTTTTGGATAAATCACATCAAGGTCACGAGGATGAACCACATTGGTTGGTTCAAAACGTCGACCTAATTCTGTCCTGAGGATGAACCACATTGGTTGATTCGAAACCTAATCCTAATGATGTGATTTATCCAAAAGTACTTTTATCTACAATATAAATAATGTTCAATGTAATGTTTAATAATATGTCGTTTCAAATTTATTAATATTAATAATACTCAATAAAAAATTAATTACCATGCTTCATATTAATATTATCAATATGTGAGATGTTAATATTAAAATTAATATATTATTAATAATAGCAATAAACTAATTATCATATCCAATAATTTATTTTATTTCGATGTAATAACTATTTTATTTCAAAATAATGATGTTGTCATATTATAATAATATTTATATTAATATTGTTAACAACATTAATTTTATTATTATATAACTATAAAAATATAAAAATAATAGTAATAATATTAATATTATTAATATTATTAAAATCATCAATAATAATATTAATGTAAATAATATAAAAAAACATAATATTAACACCAACCACAAGTATAATAACATCGTTAATAACATCAATGATGATATATAATTAACAATGAAACATTACTTATAACGAATACTTTATTAATATAATTACATTATAATATGTAACAATTTATATTATTATAAGATATAAATGTTATTATCAATATTAATGTTATTAATAACATTAATATAATAACATTAATATTAATAACAATAATATATAATAAATTGATATTGTAATGTAATGGACAAAGTTGATGTCACAATGTGGCAAACATCGACCTACATAACATTGTGATAAGCATATCCCCACATCACATTTAACATAACCCTTCACGTTTCATCAACACCACATGTGGTGTAATCCAAGAAAATATGACATCAAGTGACAAACATATACTAATGTTACAATGTGATGGATACTACGTAATGTCACATTATGATATACAAAGCCCTCTAATACAATGTATGTATAAAACCCCGAAATCACAATGTCATGAACATAGCCCAATCTTTCAATGTGGCCAACCTAATTCGATATTGCAATATTGCAAACATACTCTAATGTTGCAATGTGAAAAGCATAATCCATTGTTATAGCATCATTTCTCACCTTCACATGATTCATGATTGCTTTGATGGTTTTGGGCACCCATTCCTACAGACTTGGACAAATTCACTAAAAAACAGTGTAAAAATCCTCATACGCGACTATGCCCGTACTTTTCCGCGTGTATACGCGAGTCCAGCTGCACTTTTCTGCGTATGCCATTAAAAATGATTAAAAAATATATAATTATTCCCTATTTTCGGGCTGTGTTGATGGTTACTCAGGTAGTTCAACCACCCCAGCACGTGGCCAACTGTTTCCAACTGTTGAAACTACTTGGAGGGAGTATAAAAACCCCTCATGTGTATGGCCTAAGGGGGAGAGAGAATTATTGATATTATACTCTGTTGGTATTCCCTATCCAAGTATGATTCCCCGTGCCTCCTGCACTTTCCCAGTTCATTATAGGAAACCCTTGTTTCCTTGAGATGCTCATCTTCCTATATGTCATCTCGTATGCACCAGTTTGGAAGGAGTCTTAGTGAGGCAAGGACTGGACGGATCCGGACGACGGTCTGCTCGAAGGCCGTGGAAGGATCAGGTGATCTCTCCACTCGTTACTTTTGTACATGCTATTTATAATACAGAAGTACCATGCTGTTCCCGAAATAAACGTGTTAGTGTATGCTTATATGTATGTGAAAAATGTTATTTAAGCATTCATTATGATTTGTTTAATGTTTTATATGAATCTCACTAACATTTAGAGTAGATATATGCTGTACAACCAGTCCTTTGTGTTTGTTTATTCTTGTCTTTCAGGTTAAGAAGGAAGGACGGTTGCTGGGGGTTTGAACCCTGCGGGATCTTCTTCAACCGTAGGACCTACGGGTAACTTTCTCATTCTACTCTATTTAGTTTTTCTGAACGGGCATGGTTGTGTGAGTCCTTCTTAAGTAGCATGCCCCTGCTCTGTGGAGGTTGTAACCCAACGAACCTCTAGGGTGATATTCCCCGAAACAGAACTGGCGAATCCGCTGGGGATCACATTCTTGTGATTCTCCTGTTGGGTGGTTTCAGCTGTTTGGTAGGATTCCAACAGTTTTAACTTTCATTTGCAGTCCAGTTTACTTTCTTTCAGTCAGTTTGAAGTCCTGGTTTCTTTTCCAGGCTTGTCCTTTTTGTTTTTTCATTATTTACCTTTGCATATGCGCTTTTTTCTGCACATAGTCGCGTATACACGCAAGTTTGTCTAAAGGGACCCGCGTATACGCGAGTTTCCCTTAGCACAGACACGTATGCACACTGGTTGCATAACTGTGAAGTAGCGTATACCTAGGCAGATTTTGAATTTTTGGGTTTCTTGACTTTTTGTTCCTTTCTGGCTGTAGAGACTTGTTCCTACAGTGTCTCTGTACTCTCTGGATTGTGAAGGAAGTGGTTTCTTGTCTTTTCTCTCTTTCATTTGATTGAAAACTAGTCTTTTTGGAAAAGTGTTGTTTCTAGTGCTGGCACTTCTGGATTGAGTTCCAAGATCGCTTTCTGAGCATTCTTGGCTGTTCTGCTTTATCAGGACAGAGAGCTTTTGCTCACTTACTCGCTCCTATCTTTGTGTTGTGCTTCGCATTGCGATTTTTGCTTCGTTTTTTATTGGTTTTCTTGAGTTCCATAGGCTAGGTTTTTGTTGCAACTTTTGAAGAGCTTTTCTTACTTCTTTGGAGTCTTTGTTTGCGACAAGTTTGCACTATTTGTCTAGGCTGAGTGGCTGAGTTTTCTGGTCTTCTTTTGCTCTTATTGATCTTGCTACAAGTTAGCCTTATAAGGTTTGGGAGTATTGTTGAAGTTTGTGCTTGGAATTCGGTCTTGTTTGGTTTGGATTTTGGTAGTTGTGCTTGGTCTTTTCGAGCTCTTTCTTTATAAAACAAAAAAGCTCAAAAAACATTTGCTTTGCTTTTTGTTTTTGCATTTCAAAGGCTTAAAAAACATTTTCACTTGTTATTTGCTTTTGCTGTTGCATTTTCATTTTCGTTTGCTATAACTTTTGAAGCTTTTGTGAGGTTTCTTGCTTCTAGTTTTTGGCTTGATTTTGAGGAGGAGTTGTCATTTGATTTCTTCTTCTTGTTTTTAAGTGTTCTTGGTGTCCTCATTTTAAGAGTTCTTGATTTCGAGAACTAGATTTTGGGCAACCAAAGAAGAGTTAAAACTGAAGGACTTTTTGGGAATTTGACTCTGCTTTAGGAGATTTGCATCTTAGGATTTGCATGCTTGTAGTGATTTGCATTAGGTACATTTAATCATTTAGTCAATTTCATAGTTTTTGTGAGTGTGAGTTTGCTATTCGAAAAGAAAAAATACAATTTTTAGTCTCATAGAACCTGTATAGAGATTACTCTTCATCGAAAGACAAAGAACTGCATTTGCATGTAGTTAAGTTTTTATTAATTTCTTTTGCGTCAAAACACCATACGTTTCATCTCCATATCCTTGTGACTTAACATAACAGCCATTAAAATAAGTGATTTAATCTAAAATCAACTAGCAAGTTTTTCTAAGTGTCAATCACCAACTAGCTAGGTTGTAGGGCCTTGGAATAGGTGAGTGGAGAGTTAACTCTCCAAGGCCGCTCAAAAAAACATAGAAGTTGATTAATTGAGCGAAATCCAACTCCGTTAGGTGGACCGGGAAAGCTCTCATCTGAGAGTCAAGCGCGATGGGAAGTGAAGGTTAAGAAGAGGGATACCCCCCCTCCGATTATCTGAATCTAACCTCAAGACCGTTCCGCCCGGCTTCTGATACGGATTGGTGCCCATAGTTGCCACTCCTAGGTTCCACACAGGTGACTGCGGGGGCAAATACCCGTGGTACCTGAGGCAGACGTCGCATCACTTTCAGCAGTACTTCTGGGGGTGCCCTTGCGAAGCTTGGGTACTTGAGCCGGCAAAGGCTGTCGTTAGAAGGTTGGCGTAACTGTTTCTGATACCTTCGCTAGTTGTTCTGGGCCCTAATCATCCCAGACTGCTTTCGGGAGGTCCTATACTTCGCTTTCCTGTATTTTGGTGTCCGGTCCTCATCACCCGGAGTGGAAATACTTGGAGGCTGTTTGCTTGACTGTATCTCAGGGATTTTTATTTTAGTGAGTGCTCTTTGCTCCTAGCTTGCCTAGCTTTTCACTTTTTTGAGTCTAATTTAAAAAATCTATAAAAGTGGCTGATCAAGCGCCTCGACGATCGAGGAGAATCCGGGGGTTATCTCCCGAGAGTCCAGAGCCTTCTTCGAGAAGGCGTAGGAGTGATTTAGCAGGTGGTTACCACCCTGTGGCGTCTGACGCAGTGGAGAGAGATCCTCCACAAAGGTCTGAAGGTTTCATAGCTGATTCTGGTGTCGGTCCCGAGAGGAGCGTTTCGCTCACCTCGCGAGTTTTGTTTCCTCAGGAAGAAGATTTTCAAATCGAAGACGTACCTGAGCCTCCTGCTACAGGTCCATCTCCTCTTCCTCCTGATTATCCGTTTGTTGTTCAATACATCGGACCTGAGTCAGAGAGACCGGGAGATCTTCCGTATCATTCTTATCTTTCGATGGCCACGACTGGGAACGCGACTTCTACCGTGAGTGCTGCAGGCATTCAGACTCCTGTTTCTGTCGAAGCAGGGGGCACTATTGCTTCATCTTCGATTGCTTCTAGTGCTGCTATGTTTGGCTCTGGGTTCACCCAAGCACATGCTTCTCATTCTGGTCCCTTCTGTTCAGGGATGCCCTCTGGTGGGAATCCCTCTTTTTCCTTTTCCGCTGCTTCAGCTGGATCTACGCCCATGTCTAACATGGCTAGTGGATCAGCTTCTTTTCAGGGTTTCCCCTTTGGGACTGGACATATTCCTAGTTCCAATCCTTCTTTAGGGTCGTTTCCGTTTACGTCCCAGACCCAGAGTTTCAACCCTTGGTCTGGGGGGCAAAGTTCGACTACTTTTACGAGATGGAATCCTGTCTTTACTACAGCGGGGGCAGGGAATCAGTTTTACGCAGGTCATCAAGGGAATGCTTCTTTCCCTTCATCGAGTGCTTATCAGTCCTTTTCTCCTCTGTCTAATGCTTGGAACCCCTATCAGGGGCTTTCCTCTTCATTCAATACTTCAGCGGGGGGAACTGGTCTAGGCTTTGGTAACTCGGCGTGGGGAGGAGGTTCTTCTCCGTTTTCTACGAGTCCTTTCTGGCAACCTGGTGTCTCATCAAATCTAGGCTATTCTTTTCAGAATGTTGGGAATCCATCCCATCAAGGATGGAATCCTCAGGCTCCGCCTCGCTTACCTTTTCTGGCAACGTTAAACTTGCCAGATTTGTCGAAGTTGACTAATGACCCGATTCGTTATAGTCCGGGGTGGCCTCCGGTCCCGACCAAACTTCCTTCAGACATTCCAAAGTTTGAAGGTAAGAATGGAGAGGATCCGGCAGACCACATCACCACTTTCCACTTATGGTGCTCTTCGAACTCCCTGATCGATGATTCGATTAGGTTGAGATTATTTCAACGCACCCTAACTGGAAATGCTGCCAAATGGTATATCGAGCTCACTGGGGGCAGTTTCGCTACATTTGGACGACTGGCTGTCACATTTCTAAACCATTTTCAGTTGCATGTCAGATATGAGGCTGGGACCGAACTCCTGGCTAATTTTAAGCAGGATGAGGCAACTCACATTTCTGATCACATTCAGGAATGGAGGAGAAGGAAGAGGCTTATCAAAGCTCATATTCCAAGTGAATTCCTTCTCGAGTGGTTTTTGAAATCTCTGCAGTCAGATATTTCAAAAGATGTATCCCTATCTGGGGTATTTTCTGAGGAGCAGGCCATTTTTAGGGCCCAGCAGTTAGAACTGATCTATTCTCAGTCTGGGGTACTTTATAAGTATTTTCCCAATGCTCCTCGCTCCAAATTAGATTTGTCGAAAACTAAACCTGGTCCGCATGGTGACGGGCTTGTCGGATCGGTCAATAGTGGTGCAGCCAGCCTGCTTTCTCAACTGCAGCAGTTGTCTTTACAATCTGCTCCTTCTGGTCAGGCTGTTCCTGCTGATTCATCACCTTCCCAGTCTTTGTACATAAATGTTGTCCAAGCTTCTGACCCCAAAGGAAATCAACAATACGATGGGAAGAAGAAGGGACGAAATAACAAGAAGAAGGGAAAGAACGGGAAGGGCAATGCAAATAAAACCAACGAGCATGTTGGTGATGGTCAAAAGGAGAAAAAGAAAGTGAAGTTTCCATGCAAGCTCTGTGCTGGAGACCATCTCACACACCTTTGCCCTAAAATTCAGGATGCTCAGCCACTTGTTAGCTCGGCGGGGTTCTTCTAGTTCCCGGGGGCGTATTTAACAAACACACCCCCAAGGGTAGCGATTAGTTGTTGGCGCGAACCAAAATCCGGGGCTTCCTGCGGGGCACCCGGGAAGGGAAAAAAGGGAAATTCCATCGAACATTTTCATGATGAGTGCTCACGCCGATATCGCTACGAGATCCCGTGATATGGCGGAGAGGAATCTTCGAAAGTTAAGGAAGTTCCTGATGCTACTGAGCCGCTTCACATCACGAAGCCTACTGTTGAGTCTATGCCTCGGATGCCAAAAGCATCTTCTAAGCGGTCAACGATTAATCCAAATGCGAGGGCTGCCCAGAACTACTCGATTGTAGAAGATCTGGCGCAAATTCCTTGTGCTATGTCAGCTTTAGAGGTACTCCAATCTTGTCCGGCTCAGCGCAGTGCTTTGCTCACTGCCATTGGGGCTATTGATCCAAAAAATTCTCTTCTGATTACTTTTGATATGACTAATTTTAAGAAGAGACTTCCTCATCACATGGCTTTTCATATTAAATCGTCATATCGGAAGTGCAATATCTTTCGAACGGTTGTTGATGAGGGTGCTTCTACATGCGTGATGTCTCTCGCATGCTGGAAGACACTTGGATCTCCCAAAGTTGTTCCATATAGCACTATTCTTACTGCGTTCGATGGTCATTCTCACAGACCCCATGGTATTGTCCCGGCTTTGCCCATCTGTGTTGGGGGAAAAACTGTCAACATAGAGGTTGAGGTAGTGGATGCAGCCTTGGACTACAACCTTCTGTTGGGGAGGAATTGGATTTATGAGATGGATGCCATTGCATCCTCATTATTTCAAATTGTATGCTTCCCCCAAGAAGGGAGGATCGTTACAGTGGATCAACTGGACTGTCCTCCTGTAGACCTGAATACGTCTTCTGACTCATCTGTTCCTAAGTTAGATAATACTAAGGCGCCTGTTGAGAATCTAGGAGTTGGAATGTATTCTTCCCTGATGGGTACTTTCGATCTTCCTCCTCCTACAGTGCATATTAATGCTATTTCATCCTCCAAGGCTCCCCTTCGAAGAGAGTTCTTTCGAACTCGTATTTTCGGACCCTTGGACCTTACCTTCCCCTGCGCCGGTAAGCGAAGGTAAAGTGGGTGGAGATAGCTCGATTCTGCCGGTGAGATTGCCTTATCGATTACATTGTTGACAACTGAGGTATTCCGACTCATGGGAAGAGTTGGAGTGGTGATGTGGCTCGGCTTGGACGCTTGGATTCTTCTTCGGCCCCCGGTTCCTTGATACCACTCTTCCATGCGAAGAGGCAATCACCGAAGCCGCAGGCGGTATAGATAGACCGTGGGATGATTTGCATCATCGGTCTTACTTCCTACGACTTAGCGATCGAAGCTCGGTTTCCAAGTCCTCGGTCTCTGGACATTACTTCGATCTTGAACCCTTTGGCACCAACACGAGGGTTTGTCTTGAGAGAACATGGGCGGCGGTCTCTCCTCTTATCATTGAACATTTCCAGGGATCCCAATATTATCGAGAATGTCTTCATTGGAGCTGAATGTTCTCGTGAAGAGGTTCAAATTTATACCGAGCTCTTCAAAGAGTATAGGGATGTATTTGCTTGGTCTTATGAGGAAATTCCTGGCATAGACCCATCTATTATCCAGCATGAAATCAAGACGTATGAAAACGCTAAGCCGGTCAGGAAAAAACTTCGTCTGGTCAATCCTAGGAAGGCAGCAGCTATCAAAGCTGAAGTTGAAAAGCTGCTTAAGGCGGGATTCATTTTCCCAGTTCCTCTGAATGAATGGGTTTCAAACCCCGTTCCTGTAGATAAAAAGCAAGGAACGATTCGAGTGTGCATCGATTTCAGAGACCTAAATAAAGCATGTCCTAAAGACAATTACCCCACACCATTTATCGATCAGATCATTGACGAGTGTGCCGGTAATGAGATTTTCTCCTTCATGGATGGTTTCTTCGGATATAATCAAATTACTATCCGTCCTGAAGATCAACATAAGACTGCATTTATTTGTCCCTGGGGTACGTTTGCATACAAGAAGATGCCTTTTGGTCTTAAAAATGCTGGGGCTACCTTTCAGCGGGCCATGTCTTATGCCTTCCACGACATCAAAAAGATTATCGAGGCATACTTAGATGATTTAGCTGCTCATTCTCGAAAGAGGATGGATCATCCTGGTCACCTCCGGCAAATATTTGAAAGATGTCGTTTTTATAAAATTCGATTGAATCCGAACAAGTGCATTTTCGCGGTTACATCCGGTCAGCTATTGGGATTCATTGTGTCTAGGGAAGGGATAAGGGTAGATCCCTTCAAGGTTGAGGCAATACTTCGGTTGCCTCCCCCGTCTTCAATTCGTCAGCTTCAAAGTCTCCAAGGGAAGTCTAATTTTCTTCGGAGGTTTATCGTCAACTATGCTGAGATTACAAAGGGATATATGAGACTATTGAAGAAAGGAGTTCCTTTTCTTTGGGACGACTATGCTCAACGCTCGTTCGATGCTTTGAAAAAGGCATTGACCTCTGCTCCTTTACTGAGTCCACCTAATTATAGCAGAGATTTTCTTTTGTATCTGGCAACAGCAGAATCTACCATCGGTATGGTTCTGGTTCAGGAAGATGATGCTCTTGCAGAGCATGTTATTTACTACCTTAGTCGAGGACTGGTAGGACCTGAAATTCGATACACTCCGATATAAAAATTATCCTTAGCAGCAGTTCATGCTGTGCAGCGACTCCGACATTACATTATTCTCCGCAAAACTTATGTCTTGGCAGCTGCCAATCCATTTCAGTTTGTCCTCAGCAGGCGAGTGATTGGGGGAAAATATAATAGATGGATTGTGATTTTACGGGAATTTGATCTTGAGTTCATGTCTGCCAAATCCAAGAAGTCATTAGTTTTTGCGGAATTGATCTCCGAGTTGTCCTGTGGAGAGGAGATGATCTATGATGAGTCCTTTCCGGATGAACACTTGTTTCTGATCTCTCCATAGGATCCTTGGTACGGGGATATCATTGTGTATCTCCAGACTGCGAAGTTTCCCTCTACTTTTTCGAAATATGAGCGTCGTAAACTGCGTCACTTGGCCAAGAATTATTTGATTATTGGTGATGCTTTGTACCGTCGAGGGGTTGATTCAATCCTAAGACGCTGCTTAACTTTCGAAGAAGCTGAGGCTGTGCTCAATGATTCTCACGGTGGAGCTTGTGGGGGTCATTTATCAGGGCTTGCTATAGCCCAAAAGATTTTGCGTGCTGGCTACTTCTGGCCCTCGATTTTCAAAGATTGTATTGAATCGGTCAAGAAGTGTCATCCTTGTCAGGTGTATACTCGAAAAATGCGCTCTCATCCAGCTCCGCTTTTTCCAGTCGTTACTGTCGGACCCTTTACAAAGTGGGGTATGGATTATACTACTTGTAACCCGCCTTCGACAAAAGGTCACAAGTACATTATCGTAGCAGTAGACTACTTTACGAAGTGGGTCGAGGCTATGCCTACTTTTGGGAACGATGGTGAGACTGCAGCTTTTTTCCTTTTCAACCAAGTTATCGCTCGTTTTGGTATACCTAGAGAGATTGTCACTGACCATGGCAGTCATTTTCATAATAGTATGATGGCTGAGTTGGCTGTCAAATTGGGTTTCCGGCAGGAGCATTCATCTCCATATTATCCTCAGGCCAATGGGCAAGTGGAAGCCATGAATAAATCCTTGAAGACAATTCTTCAAAGGACAATTGATAAACATAGATCCAACTGGCATATTATGCTATATCCTGCACTTTGGGAATACAGGACGTCAGTTAAGACTGCAACTGGCTTTACTCCGTTTCAGTTAGTCCACGGGGTGGAATCCATATTTCCTATTGAATGCGAGATTCCTTCTCTCAAATTAGCTGTTGAGCTTCTTCCTAACACTTCCAGTCTGGCAGAGCGGCTTCTTCATCTGGAACATCTCGATGAGCAGCGTCGAGATGTCGCCACGATGAATGAAGTGCATAAAAACCGAGTCAAAGTTCAGTACGATAGGGCGGTTAAGCCTAGGATCTTTTCCGAAGGTGACCTTGTTTTGGTCTATGCCCAAGAAAAAGATGCCTTGGGGGCAGGAAAGTTTAAATCGATGTGGTATGGCCCCTATATCGTTAAAAAGTCCTTAAGAAAGGAGCATATACCTTGGTTGACTTCGAAGGGAACGAGTTGCCGGAGCCCCGAAATGGGCTCTATTTGAAGAAGTATTATGCCTAGGCTTCGACCTGGCATGTTGCTTTCTGTATAGTAGTTTTTTGCTTTGTACATATCTGATTGATTTTCGATTTTTGGTGAGATGGTGATGTTTTTTATCTGCTTTGGCAGGTTGTCTTGGATGTCATGAGTCTTTTTGGTTTCGCCGATGGTGCTAGTAGACACACCCGGAACTTAGCTTCCGCGGCTTGGGTGCTTCATTATCCTTCCGGTCAGCTGTTGGTATCAAGAGGGGTCTGCATTGGTCCTGCTTCCAATAATGTAGCAGAATACACTGCAGTCATTCATCTACTCTCGGAGGCAATATCTTTGGGTGTTGATTCATTGGTAGTTTTCTTGGACTCTCAGCTGGTGGTGTCGCAGTTGAACAACACTTATCGGGTACGAGATCCATTTTTATTACGATTGTTCTTGAGGGTACGTTTGTTACAAAGGTCATTTCAATTTTTAACGTTCATTCATATTCCTCGAGCTGACAATTGGTTTGCTGACTCATTATCTAATCAAGCATTAGATTGACACATTAATCATTCCATACAGTAAATTTTTAATCATCAAAAACATCATACATCACATCACATCAAATATCGCTGTATATATATCATAGGAGTGTCAAACAACTTTACAAAATTTTGATCCATAATCTCGTACAAAACTTGGGCTTATGCCCCATCATGTTCAGTCTCAGAAAAGAATATACAGTCATCTAATACATAAAATCTGTCTACTCCTGAGGTCCCTGCCCAGAAGTCGTGTTCCTATAGAACATAACTGCAGTGGCAACTCGGCGGAATAGTCTAACCTAGTCTCGGGGTACTCCTACCACCCGTCTCTGGATGGCTTCTGGTAGATCCTCCACAGCAGCCATAGGTATTTGGCGGGCCAGTCCCTCCAAATTCCTCTGCACGGCCTGGAGAGTCCTATCTGAATCCATAGTATCCACTTCGCCTCTGCGGCGCTTATGGCGCGGTAGGCCCTCAGGACGAACTGGTCCAACATCTGAAACATGATCATTTTTAATTGTCAGTCATTATGAATCCAATCAAAAACATGTTTGTTTTTCATTTTTTCATACATATTTGAAAAAATCCAAAAAAAAATCATATAAGTCAAAATTGTTTTTGCAAACTTACCGACTACTCCCCATGCTGTGCCAGGTGGAAGAACTAGATCCAGATCTCCACGAAAGTCCATCCCGGCATAGGGATAGTCATCCACTGCGATGATTTGTTCTCCCCACCAAAGGAAGAACTCATCATCCCATGTGGTCCGGGGTACCTCACTACCCCCCAGTCTCTTCATCATGTCTACCCAACAGGCAATTCTTGGGTCACGCGGGCTACTGATAGTAGAGATAACTCTGGGTCTCAAAGCTGGAATCTTCTTAAAGAAGAATGTTGTCAAAATTGTACCGTACCAAAATGTTTGGTCTTCACTTGGCGGATTGAGGTCAACTGTTGTTTCATGTTCAGTAATAGGGTTGTGCACCAATCGTACACATGAGTCAAACATTCTACTGCTATGCTCATTTGCGTCCTGGACGCCTGATGTAGAGAGGAAGATCCTGCCACTCTGCTGATGGTGAAAAGGAGGCTTTTCATGTGGAAATCCCTCACATCTTTAATTGCAATCTGCGTTCCAACCTTTTTGGAACCCGGTACGCAATACACGTGGACATAGTCTTCCACAGTTAACCCTCCCAGGGGCTTCCCGTGCAAGTCTACTGGTTCTTCCCTCCGGGAGAGTCCAGTAATGAAATATATGTATTCCACTTCAATGCGTACTGGCATCTGATAAATAATGAAGCAATCCTGATCTGGTTCCCAGTAATTTACGAGCATTTCTAGCAACCGCACATTGCTTTTCATATTTGGCATCTTGAAGAATTTGAACAATCCGCAATTCCGAAGGATATTTTGCGCTACGCGATCTTGCATGACCTCTTGGTCTATTGCGCTATGCTCACGTTCCCTCCATGAGATTGTCATCCTGTCAAATTTCATCAAATTATGCATTAGCCACGCTT
Organism: Pinus albicaulis; assembly: GCA_034641835.2. Classification (NCBI taxonomy): domain Eukaryota; kingdom Viridiplantae; phylum Streptophyta; class Pinopsida; order Pinales; family Pinaceae; genus Pinus; species Pinus albicaulis. The sequence continues at coordinate 374,942,853 of CM076569.1, read as the reverse complement.
TTTTGCATTCGGACCTGCGCATACGCGGTTTTTCCTTTGCACAGTCACGTGTATACGCGAGTTTCCTTTAATGAACCCGCGTATGTGCAAGTCCATATATTTTAGCAAGGGTTTTAAAGCTAAAAATCACTTAATTTTAAATTCCAAATGGACAAAATGAATAAACAAGATGATTTAGGAGCCTACCTGAAGTTTCGGTGCGTTTCGACGGTCGGTTGTTCCTGATTTGACGAAAGAAGTTTTTTGCTCCAGAGCACTTTTTCCAAATCATCAATGCAATAATGAACCAAATATGAGGTAATTTGTCTATTTATGGCTAAAAAGTTGAAAATTTTCGCAAAAATTCCTTATGCTCATTTTTTCGATCTATTTTAAGCTGCATAACTCGGTTGCTTGGAAGTGCCCAGTTTGGTATGTTTTCAGGTACATTTTGACGATTATGAGATTTTTCATGGTTTTTGATCCATGATTACCGACTCGTCACGGCAGGTATATGATCTTCACTGGCATATAGGTTAGGGAAATCACTCTCCGTTGCATCTTGCATACTAGCCTCCATACTGATCACTTGCCTTAGGGTCAATCCCATCAGGTCATGAGTATTACACCCATTTCACTCGTCGATTATTTAATCATGACTTGATGGTAGAGCCTTCCTTTACATGGGCTTCCTAGTTAGTTCCTCGCTATCACTTGTTGCCCATGCAACGTTTTATGTAGGCTCGGGAGTCCTCTTTAGTCCTGCCATGTTTTATGTGTTGAGGCTTCATTCTTCTTCTTCTTCACTATCATTATTTCTGGCTTTTACCCTAGAGGCTCCTTGGTGTCGTTAAGTTGTATTACTGCATTGCATATTGGCTACTTGTTTATCCTAGCCTTTAGCCGGCTTCATTGGGACTCAATGTTTAAGCCAACTTTTGACCTTGACTTGCTGTACAAGTTAACCATTGCATGCACTTAGCTATCACAACTTGACACCTTTTACCCATGGATGGAACGTTCCTCTGAGTATCACTTACCAGTTTTCGCCACCTTGCATTGAGCATAGGATTGTTCCAATCCCAGGAACTAGTGCATCTGATTTCTTGATACTTGTTCTATCCATTGTACCATAGCATTCTTTTATTCTTTTTCAGGCTTATTATATGAAAAAGACAAAAAAATCAAATGTAACAAAAAGAGCGGGAACGACATGTATCTTCGTTGTTTTGATGGCAGTACAGAGTCAGTTTGTCGCCCTTGAACAAAGCACATTTACTTATATATATCTCCTACATTTGGGATGGTTTTAGTTTTGACCTAGGTTCAACCTTTACCATGTTTCACTTGTCAGTTCTCCCCCGGTTGGTTATCTCTTCCAATCATATGGAGAGTTTGTTTTGCCTCCTGCATGACAGACTTATACAGTGTCACTTTTTACTGCCATGGTCATCACGAGTCGTGCTTTTTTTCAAGGGAAGTCTAGCCTGAGTCGGCCATTCTGCGGTGTCTCTTGACTCATTATTCAGTCGGCCTTCCCGGTCTTGTCAGTATCATGTTCTATCACATCAGATGTTTTGATCTTCTGCTCGTGTTGGTTTGAGAAGGTCCCCATTGACTTCTTGCCGGCGGGTTTGTCTCTTATCGACTACGACACATTGCTCTGAGAGCAAGCCTAGAGCCGCACCTTGGGCCTATTTCCATCATTGATAGGTGACCTCGTGCTCAGCATTTGATCATCATCATGGGTCTTTGACTGAGTGGTTTCCCCTGTGTTCGACGTCGGCACACATTATCACACTTGGGATTCGTGCAGTACCTGGATTTCCATTTGACCCTATCGGTGGATTTCTCGCCTCTGTGTCAGCTTTCATTATTGGTTGGTTCAGAGGGTTTCTTCCGTGCGCTAGCTTCATCTTGTGCATGTCGGAAATGTACTTCAGTTTTGGTTCCGTCACTCTACTTCGTCCGATTCCTTCCAAATCTTGGCTTGCGGGTTACACTCGTGCTGGACTGATGTGGGATGCCTTAATGCCTTCCTTCCAGTAGATATTTTCCCATCGACTCTGACTCATTGCTCTGGGAATAAGGTCTAGAGTCTTTTTGTTAGTACCTTAGGGTTTGCAGTCATCAGTGGTAGACTCTTCACTATCGACAGTGGGGATTCATCATTGCCTCCTGATTGGTAGATTCTTTCAAGTGTTCGACTTCAACTCATTCATTCGCACTTGTTAAATTGTACTGGGGCACCTTGACACTCATTATCATTATCGGTGGGTTGTCTCGCGTTGGTTAACGGTATACATCATTGACCGATAATCCAACGATTTCTCACATGGTCGACTTCAACTCATTTATTCCCATTGTGTAGAATTGTGCCATAGTGATCGGTGAAGACCTCGGGTTGCATCAACATTCTTCGGTTCACTTTTGACAGTCCATTCAGTTTCTGCCAGTGATGCCGTCCATCCTTATATGTTGCAGTTCAGTACAGCAGCATCTTATATGTTGGCTCCTGAGTTGCGTGATTGTACCGTTTGATCCACCTCTTATGATCCGGTACTTGGAGATTCAGTTACTTATTTGATCAGACATCTAGTTGCACCATCTTTGATCAGCTTTCTATATGTGATACTTGGACATTGATTCAGACTTACACTTCCGGGCCATGCTCAGATGATTCATTGTGTACTTTCAGTTCAACTATACTTGTATACATGTTGGATCTATTCACTACTTTCTATATGATGTATTTTTGACTGAGCATGGGTATGCCCGCCTCAGCATGAGTTGACTCTCTGGTTTCTTTCATTGGTTTTTGGCAGGCTGAAATCTGGTGAAGTCCTCTCTTGTCCTTGCAAAGTTTTTTCTATGTGCATAATACATTTCGGCCATCATGTACCCCTTCTGACCTCATATATTAGGGGGCATCTGTTATAGCATCATTTCTCACCTTCACATGATTCATGATTGCTTTGATGGTTTTGGGCACCCATTCCTACAGACTTGGACAAATTCACTAAAAAACAGTGTAAAAATCCCCATACGCGACTATGCTCGTACTTTTCCACGTGTATACGCGAGTCCAGCTGCACTTTTCCGCGTATGCCATTAAAAATGATTAAAAAATATATAATTATTCCCTATTTTCGGGCTGGGTTGATGGTTACTCAGGTAGTTCAACCACCCCAGCACGTGGCCAACTGTTTCCAACTGTTGAAACTACTTGGAGGGAGTATAAAAACCCCTCATGTGTATTGCCTAAGGGAGAGAGAGAATTATTGATATTATACTCTGTTGGTATTCCCTATCCAAGTCTGATTCCCCGTGCCTCCTGCACTTTCCCAGTTCATTATAAGAAACCCTTGTTTCCTTGAGATACACATCCCTTTATATGTTATCTCGTATGCACCAGTTTGGAAGGAGTCTTAGCGAGGCAAGGGCTGGACGGATCCGGACGACGGTCTGCGAAGGCCTTGGAAGGATCAGGTGATCTCTCCATTTGATTACTTTTGTACATGCTATTTATAATACAGAAGTATCATGCTATTCCCGAAATAAACGTGTTAGTGTATGCTTATATGTATGAGAATATTTGTTATACAAGCATTCATTATGATTTATTTAATGTTTTATATGAATCTCACTAACATTTAGAGTAGATATATGCTGTACAACCAGTCCTTTGTGTTTGTTTCTTCTTGTCTTTCAGGTTAAGAAGGAAGGATGGTTGCTGGGGGTTTGAACCCTGCGGGATCTTCTTCAACCGTAGGAACTATGGGTAACTTTCTCATTCTACTCTATTTAATTTTTCTGAACGTGCATAGTTGTGTGAGTCCTTCTTAAGTAGCATGCCCCTGCTCTGTGGAGGTTGTAACCCAACGAACCTCTAGGGTGATATTCCCCGAAACATCCACCATCAACATGTTCTCAACAAAACTATAGATGACAATATGGTCAACCATGTTCAAACATGGTCAATGATGGACCCATAGTCAAATTTAATAATTTTAAGGTAGTTCGCACTATTATGAACAACAAAAGATGTTGCAATGTGATAAATACTAAATTTCTTCACAATGCGATGAATACTAAATTCCATTATGATGTGATGAAAAATAAACACCATTGCAGTGTGATGAAAAAACAATTTCATAATTTTACAAATACTCAATATTGTCTCAATTTCATCGACAATAAACATCATTGCAATGTGGCCAACAATAAATATCATCGCAATGTGTCAAACAACACATGGCATGTGCTAATGACATACACATTGTACTATGGCTTGACCATGGTTGATATACATTAACATATTTCTCATTATCAAGCATGATCAATTTTATTCAACATGGTCAAACATGGATATAAATTCTCAATGTCAAAATGGTTAATCATGGTCACAATGTTCAACCATTACAAGATGGTTGACCATAGTCAACATCTTAACATAGTCAACATAGTTAGCTATAGTAACCACGTTCAACGGAGTCAACCATAGTCGTCATATCCAACGTATAAAACATGATAAACCATAGTCGACCTCTTCAAACTTAGTCAACCATTCTTGAAACAACATAATAATGGTCAAACATGGCCACCATGATCATGCACAAACATCCATGGTCAACCACTTCATTCAGTATAGTCAAAATGGTCAACCATATTCATATATTGTTAAGCATTCTCGAACATAGTCAATCATAATTTGTGAGGCTCTTACAAGCTCACCATGGTCAAACATGGACAGTAATTTTAACCCTAATCAACTAGCTTAATAATGGTGAACCATAGTTAAAATGATCATTAGTGGTCAACCATAGTTAATAATAATTTATCATTTCATTCATTGTCACCAATGGCCTACCATGGTCATATATGGTCAATCCTCATCATCCTTGTTAACCATGGTCAACCATCCTCAACAATGGTTCACCCTCTTCAACCATTATCAAGCATGGTCATCCATTTTCAACAACAATAAACCTAATCAACCTTAATCAACCATGTGTTGACCATATTTAACGATAGTCAACCATAATCAACAATAATCAACCTTAGTTAGCACTAGTCAATGATTGTACACCACAGACAACTTGGGAAACAATGGTCAACTAAGGTCAAATATGGTCAAACCATTTTCAATAATGGTCTCCATGGTTACCATGGTTAATAGTGGCCACCAATGGGCAAAATGGTTGAACATGGTCAACCATAGTCTTCATGGGAATTGTGGTTAACCATGGTTCTCCATAGTTATCTATACTAAACACTATTAACCTTAAATGACCATGTACACCCACAATTAACTAGATGTTGACCATATTAAATCATGTTTTACCATATATGGTCAAACATGCCTAAATAAAGTCAATGTGACCAACAATAAATATCATTGCAATGTGCCGAACCACATATGATATACATTAACAACGTATGTGTTGTACTATGTGTTCACCATGGTTGATATACATTAACAAGTCCTTATTGTCAAACATGGTCAACTATGCTTAATATGATCAAACATGAGCATAAATTCTCAATGCCAAAACGGTCAATCATTGTCACAATGGTCAACCATTGTGACATGATTGACCATAGTCAACTATAATACATAGTCAACATAGTCATCATAGTCAACCATAGCATATCCAACATATAAAACATTATCAGCCATAATCAATCATAGTCAACATACTCAAACTTAGTCAAACATGTCTAAACATGGTAAAAAATGGTTATATAAATTAACCATGGTAAAACATTGTTAAATAATGTCAACCATTGTCATAAATGGTCAAATATTGGCAGCATGGTAAAAAACTATCACTCATTGTCACCGATGTTCAACCATATATCAACTTAGCTAGTCATAGTCAACAATGGTCAACCATGATAAACCATGGTCATATTTGGTCAACCATATTGAGCCTAGAAAAATTCATTCTCTAAGAATTCCTCATAGGCAACCATGTTTAAACATGGCTATAATGGTCGAACATGGTCAATCAAGGTCTTTATGGTTGACAGTGGTCAACCATTTTCAACATGGTAAACCATAATTTATCATAGAAAAGTATAGTCAACAATGACAAAATCACATAAAATTATGGTCAATCATGGTCACCATAGTCAACCATGGCCACCATGATATTCCATGGTCAACCACTTAATTAAGCACAATCCACATGATCAACCACATTCCTCTAATTTTAAACATTACCAACCATGGTTAGCCATGTTCCCCCATAGTCAACCATACTCGACCATAGTCATCCATACTCTTACAAGATTATTTTTGGTTTAATAGGCTAATCATGGTCAATCATGGATAAGAAATTCAACCATAGTCAACCAACTCAATAGTGGTCAACTGTGGTTAACATGATCATTAGTGGTCAACCATAGTTAACCATAATTGATCATTTGTTGATCCTTGTCACCAATGGCCTACCATGGTCAGCTATGGTCAATCGTCATCAACTCTTGGTCAACTGTGGCCAATCCTCAAAAACCTTTTCAACCATTATCAACCATGGTTAATCCTCTCTAGAAATCATTAAACATGGTCATATGTAGTCAACAAGGTACAAGCATAAACAACCTCACTCAACCATGTATTGATCATACTCGATGAGAGTCAACAATAATCACCCTTACTTAAAAAAATTAAATCATCATACACAATAGACAATTTGGGAAGTCCTGGTCAACTGATGTCAAATATGGTCAAACCATTTTTCAAATTCAGTTGACCATGGTCAACCATTTTTCTAGCATTAATGAAAATGAGACAAACAACATTGTTGTGCATATTGTTAATCATTTTTGTATCATTTTAATGTATTTAAACAACACAGTTGTCTTACGGTTTATCGTGGTTAATGATGTATTCTTTTAAATTAATGCAATATTAACATTACCATTAATGTAACATGAATAAATTTCAACCGTGGTTGATAATGGTCAACCATGGTCAATATTAATGTAACTATGTAACAACTAACAACATTAATTTTACATTGTTAAATTAAAGTAATGTAAATACATTGTTGTATTTATGGCTGACCATGGTCAAACTTAGTCAACCATGTTCATGTATATTCAATACTCTTCATCCTTGGTCAATATTGTCACCAATGGTAAACCAAGGTCAACCATAATCTTCTCCTTAACCACTAGTTAACGATGATAATCATTGTCAATCATGGTCGACTAAGGTAAACCATAGTAATCATTGTCAATCATGGTGAATTGAGGTCAACCATTGTAATCCATCTTAATCATGTACAATTGAGGCTAACCATGGTAATCATTGTCAACCATGTTTAATTGAGTTCAATTGTGGTTTCCCTTAGTAAACAATGGTTGGCCCTCTTTAACCATGGTCAATGTCATCAACCATAGTCAACCCCATCAACTTAGTTCAACAATTTATCTAACAATTGTTGTGACATTAATGTAACATTAGCATTAACATTACTGTAACATCAACCATGTTCAACAATAATGAGATTATTTTAACCATGTAACAATCGTCAACCATGGTAAACAAAGGTCAACCATAATCGTTTCTCTCTATCCCTCGTCAACCATGGTTGACATTGCTTAAGTATGGTCAATATTAATATAACATTAATGTAACAATATAACAATGGTCCACATTAATGTAACATTGTTAAACCAATGTAACATTAATACATTGTTATATTCATAGCTGATCAAGGTCAAATTCAGTCAACTTCAGTCAACCATCTTCAACCTAGTCAACCATAATCAAACTCATCAATCTTCTTTAAACATAGTCAACCATGGTAAAAAATCCACCCTACATACATGTGCCCTCCATTAACACAACTACATATTAACATAACTACATTTGGTTGATATACACCCATGAGGAGAATTTTCCACCTTTTATATGTCACATATATAACATCTCATATGAAAATACCAATCTACTTATATCAACTACATTTACAAATATTGTTGTGCTAATTCATATTTTGCAGGCTATACCTTCTCCTATGTGGGTTATACCTTTCCTGACTCATAACTTTGGACATGACAAATCAGATAGAAATAATGGGTACAAAAACTATTGGCAACTTAATTTTTCATTAAAGTGAACTGTAGTCCCATGCCCCTAGATCGATAATCCAAGCTTTTTCGACTCCTCTCCCCTTCAATATTTTTCCTCGATGTTTCTTAAATATTTTTCCTCCATGTTTCGGGAGAGTCCTCTGACGTTGTACTCATCCATATCTATCATACTTCTTCCCTAAGTCCATTAAATCAGTGTCAAAATAGCAGCTTTTATAAAGTAGCTCGGATAGCTTTGTCACTGTTCCTTCAATTCGCTTCTGCGCAAAAGCACCAAGGTCTCCTCACTACCTACTCTTATGTATTTACTTTCAGTCTTTCGTTCTTCACGTACATTCTCCATTTCCTCCCGCTTCGCCGACTCGCTGGCTCCTCCAACATCGCGTACTCTCGGGCGGTGTCAGATCGCTCCTCCTGCACCCAAGTAGTGGTGATAACGAGGTATGATCACTACTACACCAAGGGTATTTTAAGACATTTTTTTAAGACAAAAGAAATCTTTTGTCTTAAAAAGTCACTTTTTATTTTAGTTATTTTATATTAAAATTTAATATCAATTGAATTGTCTTAAATATAAAATTTAAGACAAAAATACTGTGAGACAAAAATATTTTGAGACTAAACTTTATATTTAAGACAAAAACAATTTGAGACAAAAATATTTAAGACAAAAACAATTTGAGACAAAAAAAATTAAAGACAAAATTATTTTAAGACAAAAACAGTTTGAGACAAATATTTTAAGACAAATCTTTATATTTAAGACAAAAGCAGTTTGAGACAAAAATATTTTAAGAAAAATTTTTATATTTAAGACAAAAGCACTTTGAGACAAAAATATTTAAGACAAAACTTTATATTTAAGACAATGCTGACTTAAGACAACGACAATTAAGATGAAACCCATTTAGGACAATTAGCAATTAAGACAAAATCATTAACATTCAGAAGTTTGCATTGAAATATCCATGAGTGGATAGTGGATAATTATATTTTTTATTTTTGAAAATATATATTCAAACCACATGAAATTTAATCATGACATATTTATTTATTTTATATTATATTTTGCTTTTTTCATTAAACCACATTCTAAAAATATAATAAATAAATAGAAAAAAAAATATTATTTTCTTTTGGCCACTCAAGGGGATTTGGACTTTGAATCTCATGTCTTAAAATCATACTTCATAACACTGTGATTGTAAATTGAGTTACATTTCATGAACTAAATTGTTTATTTTTTTTAAAATGTGAAAAAATTCAAACTAGCAATTGCACCAGATGTTGCAAAGGAAACATCCTAAGGCATGAAATAGACAAGAATCCTGACATATAAGAAATCAATGAATGATAAAAATTAGTAAACAAAACTTTATTCAAGAAAATATTCAATGAAGAAGGCTCATTAGGCACAAGGGATGAAACTTTGGTTTTCAAATAGTAAATTGGCATTTGAAATTCACAGATATGAAACATTAAATTATTCGGAAAATGTTATGGGCATAATAACATAAATAGATTGTTAGGGGTATATAAATGATGCAGTTGAGTGAGTTGTTGAGGAAGTATTGCCTGATAAAGGAGAAGGAAGTGGTCCTTGAGGGAGACTAGTTGTCAGCTTCAGGAGTAGGGGTTGTTGTTAGCTTAAATTTTGCGAGTTGCCTTTTTTTGGGTGTGCCACAACCTTGATCTTGCTGATAGTTCATCAGATGGCTACTTGAATGCCTCCTCGAAGAGCTTATCTGTTAGTTGATTGAGATCATGATAAATGTGGGTGAAGGATGACCATTCTAGCTCTTGAATGCATGACCAAATTTGAGACATCAGGGATTGAAGCTGTACATTCTACCTATAAAACTTTCATTAGCCCGGTCAACAACTATTTGAGATTACCTTCTCTTGCAACCTCTTCAAACCACAAGAACTTTCCAAATAAAGAACAACAAAAAATGTTGTTTACTCAGCCTTTAAATTGGAACCAGGAGCCAGAGTATATCTCATATGAATTAATTGAAATGAATTTATATACAATACATAGTGAAGAGAAAGAATAATCAACATACAAGGAGAAACATACTTTTTTAATGAGATCACCTCGAGATTCTCTGATAGTTTGAGTGGGATTTCCTTCAAAATTCCTGCAAGATATGCTTTCGGCCAGATGTATGAAAAAACACGAGACATTATAGCTACATAACCTGATCTTCCAGGAAAAATGAAGTGCCTCACTCAGAAAACTTTATTATGAATAATATTTTCATGTAATCTCCAGATGTGGGTAAAAGTGCGTTATATACGAAAATAAAAATGTTTATGAACTTCCCATGAAAGTGAGTGCATCGATCGATTTTAAGTTTGTTGTTCCATGTTGGTATCTCTATTGTAGAGTTGTGGGATAGTTGTATCATATGACTAAACTATATTCAGTAAATACTCTTGCACTTACCCTAATATTTGAGGAGTAGTGCATTTTTATATGCAACAATATGGTTTGCGATCTCCTAATTTTGAACTACGTATAACATATCTAATTGGATGTTAGCCAAAGTTTTCCATAGGTATAACATACCCAATTTTCACCCTTTGAGGGTTTTCTTGCCCATGATCACAAACATCTTCTGATGATTGCTATAATCAAGCCACTTACAATGCTTCTTCTAGAGTTTAAAGGAAACACCTCCTTGAAGATAAAATAAATAAATAAATAAATAAAAAATGTTGTAACAATTTAGTTAGACAACAACTAAAAACCATCTTGAGGTGGAAAATTCCATCCCAATTGAAAACAACTCAAGGTATTGTAGAGATAAATCGGGACAATTATGCAACTTTTTCAAGGATGCAACAAGAAATTTTTCTGTATAGAATAAGAAAATATTTGCAAACGAGAAGATACCACAGTGGGCATGCATAAGAAGAAGAACTAAAGAAATCAAATTCAATAAAGGAAGCACAACCACCACGCCAAACTCGCTTCTCTAAAACACATATAACCGCAATAAATCCTACTGAAGCTTACAAATTTATCAAACCCTAACTTACCAAAAAATTCAATAAGCCAACATGCTACAATTTGTTGAGTCACCCTCAAATCAATTAGTAATTATCACATGAATGTACATTTGTTTGTACTTTTATTTAAAATTTTTAAATTCTCTCAAGAGCGTATAAAATATATACAAGAGTTAAAAAAATTTAAAATTTGCCTACCTCCACAAGGTATTGTCATACCTGGATAGGTGACAATATACAAGTCTAAATTTTCTACCTCTAAGTTTCAATGGCACTTGAACGTGTCAGTAACATACTGGAAAAAATGCTTAATGAGTTTTGTCTATTGGCTAAAGAGATGTACATCCATCCATCGAAAAATAAACATCTCAATCAATCCAACACCATAAATTGTGCTAAATAGTTCATCATGTTATTTCAAATATTACAATATGGTCTTATATGAGCTCACGTATTCCTTGAATATTTGAAATCCAAACTGCCTTAGCACAATAGACTAGAAAGATTCGTACTCTAAAAGACAAAAAGGTACAACAAACTAAAATAGCAACTTTAACTCTAATCCAGACACTTCATTCTTAGCAACATGATATCTAATGAAGATGATACGTGGAAAAAAAGGCTTCATATATATTGTCTATCGCATGTCAAAGCGAGTGAAAAAACACATGCATAGAACACATCAAAAATAGGGTTCATAGATCAACTTGTATTTTATGGTTTCAAACCCTTCTTGTCTCCTTCAAGGGGGTTTCTTGAGGTATTAAAAAAGACTTCTTTTTTCAAACCAAATGGATTGTTTCTTTCACATATGTATGGAAACGTACCTTCCAAATCATATTGTAATAGATTCATAAGATGATATTATTGTTATTAGCTACACCTTATTTGGAGACATCATTTTTATTGTAGGGTTGGTACCTTTATATTGGATGTGGTTGGTGATGTGAAGACTACTCAAATTCTAGTAAAGATTCATACTAACTCTAAAAAGCTTATGGATGCTTGTTTACAAAGGGAGACCCCTCTAAACTTAACTCATTGGATTCTATGTTTTTTCATGCTAAATATTGTTCTCAACTTCCTTCTCTAAGGGGTCAAGACTATTTGCTTCATTTATTTTAGATGGCCCAATGAAAGAAGAAGAATGGAGATTTTTTCCACATATTTTCCATTTCTCTACGTTACAAATAAAAAGAGTCGAATTCTATAGCCAATATACTAATAGCCTCTTGATACACCTTTAGTGAGCTATGCATAGCTCTCACATATAATTGTAGCTCAATGAAATGACATCTAATGGCTCCAAGACACCATTATAAATGGAGTAGTTGTGAAGCTGTTGTTAAATGATCACCTCCAAATGTTCAATTATCATGAATTTTGGGGGAGGGGGATCTTTTGGCGTATTGAACGGGGCAAGGGGACATAAGGGTACCATGGATGGGTAGAAGTGAGAGGTTCTATCATGGTTTACTGAGAGCTATAATCCTAACATTAGAGAATGAGAAGAAGCGCTAGAGCTTTATGGCATATGGGCTAGGGGATCTATAGGTAAGGCAATGAGATAAATTGATAGGGGAACCCCAAATAGTTGTGACAAGGGGATTAGGGGCTACATTATCACAACCCATACACACTTAACCCATAAAAGCTAAAGTCCCTATCCATTTAACCCCAAAGCCACAATCCCTTAACCCCTACACTCATAACTCATAACAAATTAACCCCTTGATCCCTTAAAACCAAAGCCACTAACCCCTTAACCCCTAACCCCTAACTTAGAATCCTTGAACCCCACAAACCCCAATCCCATATCCTCTTAAACCTTTACCCTTAACCAACCCCTTACCCCTAAACTCATTAAACCCTAACCCCTTAACCCGCTGACACCTAAATGCAATAACCCTTAGGCACTTAACCCCTAAATACCCTGACATGTAATCCCTTGATGGTTAATCATTAACCCCTAAATCCCTTAACCACTAAGCCATTAACCTCTAACCCTTAAACCCCTTATACCTCAACCCCCTAACCCCTAAACCCCATAATCCCTAACCGTTTACCCTTAACTCTTAACCCCTTTCTCCTAAACCCTTAAACCCCTTAACTTCTATAACCCCTTATCCTTTCTCCCAAACCATAGGTGCTCCAACACTAATATTCTTGGGCATATTATGCCTTTTCTTGCTAACTGCTCCAAATACAACCTCTTAAAACTAGTTGGGTCCAAGGAAAAGAGCTACAAGGTCCCCAAATCCGATCTACATTTTATGGACAATCACATTTCCCCCAAATATCCTCAAAGTATTTGCCTTGGTGCAACATAGGATGCCACAAGTAATCTTAATCATAAGACTCAACTTTCCTAATGACTAGGAGGCCTTAAAAATAAAACAACATCTTAACTTATACCTAAAATTACTAAAATTTCCTATCCCAAATATGAAATAAGAAATTCTACAAAATTATAGGGAAACAAGGAAACCAACTTCCTCTTCTATAAATCTCTAAGACTTTCTGGAGGACAAATACAAATTTTGAAATAAATTGTTGAAATTATGCTCTTGCATCAATAGCTACCAATTTATCCTTGTAGGTCACCCCATTTAACCATAGTAATACCAATGTCCTTTACCTATAAGGAACTCCTTGCATAATTCTCTCTTAGATCCTAGCAAGCATGAAATTTTTTAGTAAAATGGATTTTCACCCTACAAGATTCTATCCTCATGGCCTAAGATAAGGCATCCCTCTATGTCACCCATGACTATTGCATTAATGGTACAATATTAAAGAGCAACATAATTTGAATGGGTCATTATTTGTGTTGAGTTTCATGGAGAGTATAGGAAAGTTTGTTGACCAAGTTTTGTAATTTTTCATCATACTCGTGAGAAATTTCTCCAACCATTTTCTTAATCTCCTTCAAATTAGTGATTTTTTGTTGCTCAACGTTTAGCCTCTATAACTTGGACATAAATATCTCCTTTAATTCGTTAAAGGACTTAGCTACAACCCAGGGATAAATCTATATGAACTTCATGCACCATTAGAGAAGCTTCCCCCACTTTGTGGTTAGGAACTTTATCAACTTAGACACTAGCACTGCAATCCTTTTCACCCTCCAAATGAATCCACATAAGAATCGATGTGGTTTTTCATTACCATCACTCTTCATAAAGTTCTTGGAACTGCTATAACCATATCGTTGATTGGGTTGTTAACTAAGATAAAACCTTATGGACATGTTTGAATAATTATGCCTACTCCCCTACTTGAACTAAAATTCAAACATAACATATGCCACTTCTACTTGTATTCCCACCTTCATTTTGTTTTCACCACTACTATATCCCAAACTACTAAGAAAAGTTTCTTTCAATTAAAAAATAGAATAAAATGTTGGGATTACCTCTAGGTTTTTAAAATTCATAGGGTGGTTGGTTTGGTTTGGATCCACTTTTCTTAGGATATATCATGTCTAATACTTGAGATTCCTCTAGCTCAAACAATTAGAACACATTATTAAGTGTTTCTTCCTCTTCTTTCTTTGTGATGATATCTCTCTCCATAGGCTAATCAATACCTTACAAATTGAGGCTTCCTTTCTTGCATTAGATTTTTGTATAATCATTCAACATATTTACATTGTATTTTGTTTTGGAATCAGGAGCAAGCCTAGAAATAAGGGTCTGAAACGAAATCGTGAGCCCAGATTTGCCTTCATGACCAAAAGCAATGTGGATCACTTGGAGGATGGATATAGATTGTGTAGAAATATATAAAAAGGGTGAAGCAGTTTCACATCGATCCCATCAGGTCCTCCATAGAAAAGTATATCTATAATCTTGAGTTTTTGTTGAAGTTCCATTCCATGGCGTCTGCAAATAACATGATCAATGATTTACTGAGAAATTACAGCAAGCTGTTGGTGATTGTCTCCTATTACGTATTAGTGCTCTTCGTCACTCTGATCACATCCCGGAAAGGGTGTAGGAACAATTAAGAAACAGTGAATGAGACTTCCAAGGCCAGTTAATATCCATCGGTGACAAATGCACATACAATCCAAAAGTGAGCACTCACATCTGTTCTGGCACTATCGGTGGCTCCAGAACAGGCACTTGCAACGCATGCATGCCTCTACAAGGAAGGAATACCCCTTCCAAGGATGTCTGCAATACCAACACTGGATCTAAATGTTTCACCTCATCTCGTCATGACACCACATACGATTTCTCTCCTGTAATTTATTCCCGTATTCCTGCGATTCTCACCCTCAATGACTCTAGGGTGTTTTCCCAAGTCCCTCTAGGACTGTTGCCCAACCCATCGAATTGACCGATTCGAGATGATGGGTGATTTATCTATTGAGGAGAGTGATTCTTCTACTAGTTTGATAGCGATAAATGAAGTCATGATTAGGTATCGTGCAGTCCTGTGCCATTGTTGATTCTTTTTGGAGAAGTTGTCCAACCTTTTTAGCCAATAATTGACAACTGAATCCTTCATATTAGTATTTCTCTGAGCTAAAATTGGAATTCCTCTCAACCTATTCAATGCCCAATAATACTTCTTAATCTGGTACATCATAGGCTCAATTCTCATTACCAGATCTCTTAGAAAATTCAACCCCTCCTTGCAGCGAAGTGCACTTCTAACATGATGGAAAATTTGGTGGATGGCAATGTCAATGCTCACACCAATAAATTCAGAGATGAAGCTGGAATAATGAGGCCACATGATTTGATTTTGTGAGTAACACAGATTTAGAGTGCAGAGGGGGAGTTGTCACATGGCATCCCTCCCTTGCGTGTCAGACGCATGTAGTCTATAACAAATAAAAAATGTGTCACTTTGTAGTACAATGTGGAACATGCTAACTATGCCAAGGTTGTTTTATGGTGGCTTTTGTGGAATGAATATACATTCCAAAACCAAGAGTGAAGTGCACACTAACTTCTCTTTTCATTGATACATGCTTTGATAGTAAATCAGTTCACGATTGATAGCTAACTTCTACCGCTTCTCTTATGTTTTTGGTATTTGAATTTGCATATCTCCTAATTATGTGGCTTGGTTAAAAAATATATCATGGATAACACTCTAAAATTCACCCATAGTTCTAGTTAACAAGATTATAATGTCAAAATTTGCACGTCTGTGTGAACTCTCTCAAGGATCCCTGAAGCACGACTCTCGCTTTCATGAAATGTGGACTTTACATACTTCCCCATCATGCAACCTTTGCACTGATCTAACTGAGCAAGTGTTCCCATTGGAAGTCTAGTACATATTTGTTGCATAACTTTTAAGGCTCCATGATGAAGATGGCCCAATCGCTTGTGCCATAATTCGCCCTCTTCCCAAATCACCACTTTTTCTGCCTTACCCATCATGGCAGTGTAGCCATCTACCTCCAACTTGTAGATATTCTTAACTCAAATCCCTATCCTCTTGGCTTGACCCATTTTTTTATGTCGTAGGAAAGCTTTTCCATCGCTAAAAACAACGTCATAGCCTCTGTCCTCCAACATTGCGACTAAGACCAAGTTTTTCAACATTTCTATCTTTCAATTGAAATGGTTTTTCCTAACTCCCTCTCAAAGGTAATGGTACCAATTACAGTCACATTGTATCATCCATCGTCGCCCATCTCTATATGCATCTGAAGATCTTTCTCCTCCAAGTGAAAAGATCCTTATCTCCCATCATGTGAAAGGAAGCGCTACTATCCAAATACCACACCGATCCTAATGCACTTGACACCATGCATGCAATCAAGGAGAATTCAAGTTCAAATTGTTAGGCAAGGGCCTCACCAGCTGCTCAAAGAAGATAATTTTAGGAAATGTTTGTATTTCATCCATAAAAACGAAAATCAATAGATATATATGGTTACTAAAGGAAAACAACAAGTTATTACAAAGGGGGCACCATATTGAACTATTTCTAGTAGGTTGGAACTTCATAATAAGAAAAAAATGAATATCGTGGAGAAGTAGTGCCACGGTGTTGTGTTGACTTGTTTCTCATACATTTACTGCATTATCATGAGTATTACATGCTAAAACAACACATATTTTATAAGACATGCACCTCACTAAATACACTTTCAACATATTTGTCAATTAAAGGAAAAACATTAGCTACGAAGTGTTTTGAGCTGGTGTGTACTTTCAACAAACATAGTTTTGAAAGAGTGCAAATTCACTAGAGATGAATTGTGACATCCAAAATGATCTAGAACACAAGCCTTTAATCCACAATTTGATCCTGTTCTCTTTCCTCAACTACATTATCTCTCCTCTTGTCCTGTTCTATAAAGGAGAGGTGCAAGTCCTCATTTTAGAGGGTGGATTTACTTACAAAGATGTCTAGAGCTTCTCATCACCTACCCTCATCCATTTTAGACTTGAGAGCACTTCCATTATTGCATGTAACAACTTGATAGGGTAGCCCATGGTACAATGTCTTTATGATTTTAAAAGATTTAGTGAAGGTGCGATGGGGAGAATTAAAAAAGGAAGACAACAAGGATTCAGACTTCCTACTGCTACCTCCCAAGGTGATGGGCCCTGATGAGAATACCGTGAAGAAGATAGTTGAGTACAGGTTCAAAAATGAAGGCCAAAAGGTTTACTGAGATCTATAATCCTAGCCTTAGAGAATGAGAAGGTGATTTAAGACCTCATGACAAAGGGTTTAGGGGACCTAGAGTGAAGGTAGCGAGAGAAATTGATAAGGGAAACCCCAATAATTGTGATAAGGTGACTAGGGGCCCCATTATCACAACCCATAAGCCCTTAACCCATAATCATTAAATTCCCCATCCCATTAACACCAAATCCATAATCACTTAACTCCTATAGTCATAACTCACAACCCATTAACCCCTCAATCCCTTAAATGATAAACCAGTAACCCCTTAACCCCTAATCCCTAACTTAGAATCCCTGAAGCCCCTAATCCCTAACCCCTTATCCTCTTAAACCTCACCCTTAACCCTTTAGCCCTAACCCCTAAACCCATTAACCCCTAACCCTCCCCTTAACTTGTTGACACCTATATCCCATAACCCTTAAGCACTTAACCCCTAAATCCCCTAACCCCTAAGCTCTTGGTGCTTAACCCTTAACCCATAAAGCTCTTAACTACTAAGTCATTAGCCTCTAACCCTTACACCCACTAGACCTCAACCCCTTAACCTGTAAACAACATATACCCTAACCCTTTACCCTTTACCATTAACCCTTGATACCTAAACCCATAAACCCCTTAACTCCTAAAACCCTTAAGAAAATTGACCAATATTTTTTCAAGTTTTATCTTATCCACCCTAGCCACATAAATGCATGTTTCACACTAACTAAATGTGCTCACCTCCTTGTGCCATCACTTTTTTTTTCTCTTCCAAATTTCTAGACATATTCTCCCCACCTATTCTTCCCTCCAAGCTCTTTCCAATTATTAAATCCCCCTATTTGAACAAATTTTTGGTATTTTCTTGACACCTTTGAAACCCTTTGAACTATTTTACTTGTGCCTCTATGTTTCCATCCTCACTAATACTCATTTTCATTACCAAAGTATTGTGATGAACCCCCTTCGTTCTATTCATCCACCACTTCTTAATTATTGCATTTTGATTAAAATCCTATTTTCCCTTCTTCAATAATGCAAACAAAACTCCTTCCAAACAATAAAAAACAGAAGCAATAAAATACCAAGCCAATGTAGAGATTCACCACTTCACCTTCCATATAATTCAACAATGACAATCGTATACTTTTAATGGGAAAAAGCTACAAGAAATTGCTATCCCTTGAAGATGTCAAAAGAATGCTTCGCAACCTATGGTACTGTTTCAATAGGGTGGACTCCTAATTGGCTCGCATTGAATGTTTTCTGGTTAGTGACTCTGCCTCCAGAGACCTTATTGATCCTCCAGTTGATCATGTACAAAATCTTATTATTATTTCCTTAAGAGTGGAAATTATGTTTTATTGTCACCTGTACGAGATTGTATGAATATTTATGGTCTTGTCGATGGTGGAGAGAGTATCTAGAATGGATCTTCATTTGGTCTCGTTGTACATGCACTGGAAGTGGAGGATTCCAATTGTTGTTGTCAATATTATGCTTCCTTGGTATTTTGTTGGCGTTTTATGTTTATGTTTTCATGATCCTTGGGATTTGGTGCTAGCATCAAAGTATACTTTGTTTCCTCTCATTTTATGGGCACCTGCAACTTGAATTTTGGCAATTGAAGATTGTTTTAACATATGCTTTCAACTTGGCTTGTTTTGGGATGGATGAGTATGTTCACATCTGAGAAATTAGTTACTCTTTTCATGCTAGATGGAAGATGTGGTTTTGTGTAGAGGACCCTCATGAAGACTATGATTTACTAATGTTTCCCTCCGTCAGAGGACACTCTTTTCTAGGTTTAGAGCTCTATTTGCTTCTCATTTTCAAGGAAACTATCACTGGAGCACATTCATTTTCAGTTTATGTGCACTATTTGTCTAGAATTGTCTCATTTTATGAGGGGCCTAAACTCTTGATGCAAATCTTTAGTTGTTGTTGAAATGAGACTCCGTTATTATTTTAATAGTGTTTTTGTGGTTCTGCGATCTTGTGATCATTGGAGAAGCTAATGCTTTTAGAAGTATATAAATTTTATGTTTAATCTATCAATGTAAATCTCCTATTATAAATCTCTTATTTTGATTTGAATATGAAGTATTTTAATTTACAAAAAAATATGGAGCAAAGAACAATAACTTCATCCTAGCTAGGGATAAAAATTCCAACTAATCACACTATTTAACATGTTTATAAATTTTAAAACAATAAGCAATTTATTTTGGAAGAAAATAGTTGAAATGTTAGTTGTCTTTGTTTGTGCACCAGCCAAGCCATGCAATGATACATTTGTCATTTTTGATATGTAGTGTTTAGATAACTTAGGGAAAAATATAGTTAAAGTTATGGCCATCTTATAATGTTTATTGAAATAAACTAAGAGAACTTTCATTTTTGAAAAATACCATATTGACATATATTATAATTTATTTTGTAATATTGAATACAAAATTTATTATTGATATTAATTTTAAAATATAGAATTAAAAAATAAATAAATAAATAAATATTTTAATATTTTTATTTTTATTTTTATAATAAAATTAAAATAATTTATAGTTTGAATAACTTGATAAATTATAAAAACTAAAATTAACAACACTAAAAATATTTTATAATAATTTCATATCCCTTTTATTATTGTAAAAATGGAAAATTAATTAATTTGACAATTAATATTTTAATATTTGTCAAAATCTTATTCATATACTTTCAACAATTTTTTGTACACATTTCCAAAATATCATATACTTTCCAACCATATTTCAACACATTTCCAAAATACAAAATAAATATTAATTAATTAAAATATACAATACATGATACCATTCACTAATTTCATTCGTCAATTTCCAAAATACACTCATAACGAATTGTCCGATCGTGGGTTCGCTAATGGAATTGCGAGCTAATCCATTTAATTTGGGTACCCTTTTTAGCTCCTTATCAAATTTTGTTTGTGTTCTACGAGATTGCAAGTCGCTTAAACTCTGTCATGCGCTTATTCTGTTTGTGTTCTAAACTCTCCGGCCGTGAGTCATGATAAGCCCTCAAGATCAAATGTCATACAACCATTGCGTTGCGATTGACTCTTATGTGACATCTCGTCGGAATGCCCACGCTCTGTATTTCAATGAAATAAGAGGAAAAATACCTAAAAAAATTGTGCGAAGAAATATTTCAGAAATCGAGAAGATTAGTAAGAAGCCCTCGGACTGATGGTCCTCGAACTTGCAAGAGCAGGGGAATAGTGAACTTGCAAGAGTAGGGGAATATATTGCAAGGATGTTATGCAGGCGAGCAAGATGACCCTAGCTGAGGCAACCCACCCTTCACAGGTGAAGGTGTGCTTAGATCCTAACTCAAAATCCCTGGCCTTGATGTTTTCAGATTCATCACCTTTTGTATTCTTTGAAGTCTCCATCTTCTACAACAACCCAAATCCCGGCTCACGCATCAGAGGCATGTTTTCTACACCTCATGTTTGGATCCTTGAGACCTCCACGTTTCGAGCCCCACATCCCACCCCTCCGTCCCCACCCACACACGCAAGTTGAACTGGATGGACGTCGAGAATCACAGAATGATACCATTGCTGATCCCTTTATCCTCGCTCTCCCTTCAATCTCATTTCTTAAATCAGACGCCTTCCCTCCTATAAACGTCTGTAAACATACAAGCATGGGAAGTGGCCAAGCACAACACAACATCACTACTATCAGAGGCGATATATTTGGTTCTATGTTTCGAGAATTCGAGGCTTTAGTGGCTGATACAACAGGTAAGTGCATGCTTTGTTTTCAATTTGTTGTTCTTTTTTATTTAATACCGGTTGATTTTTCTCTGACTGAGGAATTTAAATCTCATAACTATTGCGAGGATGCTTGCTGCGTGATCTTGTGTTAAGATATTTGTCCGGGATAGGTTCTCTAGCCAGATTTATCTTAACATAGCGTGACCAGCCTATGTTGGAAACCCTAGGCTATTAAATTTTTGTAAGTTCGATCTGTTTTGTTTCAAATATTGGATCTTACATGGAAGGAATGCGATCTTAGGACTGTAATGATCCAACACGGAATAGGGCAAACAGGGTTGCTGGTGATCCATGTTGTTTAGGAGTTGGAGCATACAAAAACACACACGCCTCTATTTTCAGTTAGTCTTTAACAAATGTCAGAATCTCTTCATACAAATTCCCTCACCATTTCCAAATAATTTTGAGGTGCTACAAGTCTAATTCATGAGATTGTATATATTTGGATCGTTGATTTTTCTAGAAATCTAAGGTTGCTAACATTTCTAAGTATTTTTTATTCTGCTACAATTTGAATTCATGTATACGCTCTACATATACACCATCTTTCACATCCAATAGGGAAATAGGTATACAAAAATGTTATAAATTTGTTATGTTTATGAGATGGAGCGTGCACAACACATGCACACATCTATTTCCTGTCAGTCTATTTCTAACTCATGTCAGTTTTTTTCTAACGCTCGAATCTCTTCATACAAATGCCTGTGTTATTGTTATATCAAGATTCTAAGAGAGGATGATTGTGTCTTGCTAAAAATGAAGGCTACCAGCATTTCCAAACATTTTGAAGGGTTTGTGACCAGAGGATGTGTTCTAAGCCTTGTCCTGGCCATTTAAGCTCGCTAGCATTAGATAACACAACATTGAATATCTCAAAACTCTCTGGACTTGTTTGCTGTGAAATGGGTATATTGTCCTTACCGGTTGAACTTAGTAATGTTGAAAAGCCACATAGGTAGCAGGGTATGACACTGGTATAGACCATCTATGCACTTTTTCCAAATATGCAGCACCTCCCATCTTGCAAGAAAGTATAGCAACAATTTGATTATCTTCTTAAAAGATTTTTCTAGAGTTAATATAAGTTTTTCCTTCTCCTTGAAATAATCTAAAATAAGTTGTCATGTTTTTATTTAACATGGATCATGGATTTAATTTCCATTGATCTCTTTAGATAGTTGTCCTAATATATTTTTCTAGAGTTAATATCAGTTTTTCCTTCTCCTTGACATCATCTAAAATAAGTTGTGAGGTTTTTATTTACCATGGATCATGGATTTAATTTCCACTGAGTTCTTTAGATAGTTGTCCTAATAGAAGTGTACTTAGAAAATCCACTACTTCATATAATAAAGCCCTGGTCAGCCAACAGGCCAAAAAA
This sequence comes from Pinus albicaulis, assembly GCA_034641835.2. Classification (NCBI taxonomy): domain Eukaryota; kingdom Viridiplantae; phylum Streptophyta; class Pinopsida; order Pinales; family Pinaceae; genus Pinus; species Pinus albicaulis. Next base: position 374,919,904 of record CM076569.1, on the reverse strand, counting down.
AGCCGCGAGAGCCATCATTTTTATATACGCAATGCCAAATCGTGTTGGATCCCACATGGGTCTGAGGGCCTGACTGGTGTGATAGAGCTCCACTTCAAATCGGGGTTTGAGTTTGGGTCTTAGCTGTGCGAGTATCGAAGTGAGGGCTTCCAAATGCCTTAAGGGTTTGACAAAACTTGGGATTGTGGAATTGGTACACAAATTTTCGGTGAAGATCGCGACGTCTTAGCTTTCGAAGGGAAAATATGGGTCATGGCTGCCAAGCGGCGTCTCAGCTTCTGAAGGGAAAATATGGGTCATGGCTGCCAAGCTCAAGGACAAGAAAGGGACTTCGAAATTGAAGGGCGAGGGTTTTGAACCTAGGAATCTAGTATGTATTAGTTTGATTAAGTGTTGTGTCGTTGATTGCAATGATTCGTTTAGTCAATTCAACTTTCGCTTCAACATATGTTGTTGGGGCAGGACAATGGGGTCAGGGTTTGGCTGCTTCAACATATGTTGTTGGATGGGACAATGGGGTCAGGTTTTGGCCAGCTTATATTGCTTGTCTGGCATCTCCAAAAACATATGTTGGGGCAGGACAATGGGGTCAGGGTTTGGCCATCTTCTATTGCATGTTTGGCATCTCCAAAAATCCTTGAAGATTTCTTGGTAGTATTTATATGCTTGCCCATCTTCTATGGCTTGTCTGGCATCTCCAAAAGCCTTGGGATCCATGCCAACTACTAAATTGAAAGCTAAAATCTTGCATTAATAAAAATACTCTATTTCCTCAAATGAATGAGATGATATGCAGTATGTCATTTTTCACTCCTTCCTGTTGTATTTTGTTCATGTTGTCAGACATTTCCTTTATATTGTGTTTTGTTTCGTGATGCATTTTGTTCATTTTGTCATACATTTCCTTTCTGTTGTGTTTTGTTCAGAATATTAGTCATTTTTCTTGCAATTTAAGTGAGTTTGGAACATCCTCATTTTTAAGGTAACAGTATAACATTCTTTCCCTTTTTAAAATTGACTGGGTTTCTACTATGTGGAGTGTGATCAGGCCTCTACAGTACTTGTCATTGGGGTTTTACTCTGTGCACAGTGGCAAGGATGGAAGGGATTGAGATTGACAACACATTCTGCACTTGACATTATGTGCAAACAAAAGGATTGAGCTTACGAACACATTCATGATTCAAGGTAGTGGGGATCCAACTCGGTAGATAAGTCTATCAGGATTGAACTCACAACCACATTTTCCTATCCATTGAGCAAAACCTACAGAGACCATGACATATAAATGCAGTACAGGAAAAGATATTCATAGAATTTTACTTCATAATCAAAAAACAAATTCTACTGCCCAGTGCCAACCTAGCTCAAGAATATAACAAAAAAGCAATAATAATATGAAGATCTCCCCAACTACAGGTTCAACCATGTTTTTATATGGAACTGCAAAATTTCTGTAAAAAAATATAGAAATTATGTCATTGAATGCACAAGCCCTCTGATCCACTAGATCAAAGTTTCCAGGACCTTAAAGAGAGCAAAATCGAGGGCTAAAAACACATTAAAATCACAGTGAAAGTGGCCTAATCTGTTCAACTTACCTTACAGATAGGATATTCTATCAACGTCAACCCATGCTCAAAGAACTTTGCGATTATGTAATTCCACACAATATTCTTAGCTATGGTGATTTTGTGGCAAACCATGTAAAATATTTTTATTTAATTAGTGCATGAATTACCTGATCCCTAAGCACTACACTGTAGTTATTTTTGTTAGATTAGTATATGATTTACTTGATCCCTAATCACTATATTGTTATAAATATCAACCAAAATAAGAGTTACAATAAATATTTCCTGTATGTTTTGTACAATTTTTGGGCTTACCTTAAGATTTGTGATGATGCAGTCTCACAGGAATTTAAATATCTCTCTTTCTATTTGCATCCCTTAAATCCCAAAGGTAATACGACTTCGCTGATTTCTTTCATATCAGCTGACAGTCCAGTGTTGGGAATAGCTGTATTATGAGTAAATAGTTCTGATATATGATTTTTTTGAGTAGGAAACCTCGTAAATAGTTCTTTGCATGAGTGTGAAGCAAATTTTCTTGCATCCAAAAGGAGAAATGACCAATATGTCAAGGTAGTCTTGCCTTAGATGAGTGGTATGCTCAAAAATAGCTTTCACAGCTGTCATATATGTCATTCTCATCCTTCTCGGCATCATCATCATTATCTGGGCCACTTTCTCCTCTTTCATGATAAAGTCGATGGAGTTTTTGACTCTGAATATCTCATTACTTCCGGTTAATGGTCAGTTGTTTCGAGGTGTTTTATTCAGTCCAGTAAGCATTTGGTTCTCATCTTCTTCTTTATACTTCTTTGTATGCCTATCCCTTGACATTTTGGATTTATTTACTTGATCATTTATGTAATGACCCTGGTCATGTGGTAAACAAGTACATATTGTGTTAAGGGTCTCACTATTGGCAAATTTAGGCATATAATGTAAATATTACCGTAGTCATCTCAAATCAGTATGATATTATATATATTTTGTTATGTTTGGAAATACATGTTGAAATTACATTCGCATAATTATAATAAATATACTAGAAATAATAGATACACTATGTCTATAAATAAATTAATAACTGAAATCTAAATAAAACCTTAACCACTAACCTAAATTAATTAATAAATAAAATCTAAATAAGGCCTTAAACATAATGGCCATTCCTTAAAGGACCACATATATACCTTTAAACCTTTAAATACATTGAGTAGGACCTCAACAACAATAACCTAAAGTTGTACTATACTAAATATTCAAAGTTGAAATATACATAATCGATATCTATGGTGCACAATTATAAGGTATAACGGATTCCAGTGATGGAGAGGGGAATTAAACACCAAGACCTTGTAAACCTGGGGTGCTGAGGGAGAGGACTGAATGCAACCATCAATGGGGCTGGCATATAGTTTGCAACAATGAACAAGATTTTTGTTTCCCTCCCACACACACCTTGTTGACCTACGAGGAGGGAAAATGGGAGGCTGGAAAATGGAATGTAAGAGGGTGGCCAAAGAAAAATGTTTTCTAGTGATGAGTTAGGAGGGATACGGGGCCATATGAGGTTGTGCCAGAAGGGAAAGGTCTAACTAACCATAAGCATTATGTGAGCAGAAGAATACATGGGGAATGCAGCAAAAGAGGGGAAAAGGGAGAGAGAACGCAGTGGGAATGGAGGGGTGAGGAAATAATATAGGGAGGAATACTGAAGAGTGAGAAGCGAGAAGAAATCGAGGGACAGAATCAAGCATGCTGATGATAGAGCTTAGGCCGGGACATCGGTGGGATAGAGATGCAACACTTGGAACATCGTAGCACCAAAGGTGAGTTAGATCCATTTTAGTTCTCGTTCGATATCTACCAGTTCATTGAAAATGAATAAACACCTAGGGTAAAGATCAATGAAGGTGTATGGATTGATAAAGGTAACCATGCCTGCAATCTCAATCACTTGTATTATTCTTACTGTTGCGGGTCCTATTTGTGGCACTGACATTGTTGTGTCTACATAAGGAGGCCAGAACCCTTAATGTATATGTGTGGGGAATGATCCTTCAGCAATGCCAATGAGTGGATTTTTCTTTACATCCTAGCGTGCCACTGCCTCGATGGAATTATTCCCACTAGGGCAGAAATCTTGAACCCTTTATTTGATAAAGAATATTCTAATTCCCCCTGCCATGTGACAGACTCATCTTCTACGAATTCTTGCTCTGTAAGGCACTTTTCAGTAATTTTGTATGGATTTTCAAATTCAGTAATAATGTATTTGTATTTACTTGTTTTTCTTCCTCTGGTCTGGAAAAAGGCCCATAAATTTGAATAACCATTTCCCAAATCTCAGAGGGTGAGTGTGATAAAAAGAAAAATTACATTGGCTATGCAATATTATATAATGATGAACATAAAATAATACCCTTCAATATTTTCCTACTAGTGGTATTTGTATTCTACATGGAATTTATGTCCTCCTGCTATTTCTGTAGGTTCTTCCTCTTTGACTTGAAAAAAAGGAATGTCATGTCATGTTGGCACTGAACTCATAATCCCTGAATGAGTATTTTGAGTGAAATCCATTTTAGCATCACTATCATCATCATCCTCATCTCCAAATTTAGGAAATATATTTGTATGGTTCCATTTTCTTTGCCTAGTTGTGGTTGCATGTGAATGTGAAGATTTGGTCTCATCTAATTTTTCTTGAGACACATAATTCCTTCTCTTTTCTTTCTGTCCATTAAATTTTCTTATGTTTTGAAGGATTTTTACATGTTTCTCTAGCATCACAACTTTAAAAACCTCTAGACCACATTTCTACATCAACATTTCAAGCAGCAAACATACCTTTTCTTTGAAATGGGTTTTTCTGTTAGCTAAACAGAGCAATAAACCATCTACCATACTCTTTAAATGCTTTTTCAAGTCCTCTGCTTGAAGCCTGGCTATAACCACTTTCATCAACCCCAATTTTTCTTTGATAACTTCCATGTTGTTATTTTTGAAGAGAATAAATGCAGACGGAAGAAAATCTGGCACTGACAAGCAGAGCTCAGAGAACTCATACATCAATCTTGCTATCCCATTAGTTGTTGCACTTATCATGTGCGGTTTACTACCTGCCATACAACCTACAACTATGTTAAAGAAATTGTGTAGCGTTTATTGTGAACCTCCATTTTCTGTATCTTCCAAGCAGTGGCCAATTTTGACCAGCAAATCATAAGCCCAAGACCTTGTTTTTTTATTGGACTCTTTTACATCCAAAATTATTTCACTAAGGAAACAAGCAATGCCCCCATTTTCCCTCTCTTCTCTATTCATTAAAATATGAATGATTAAATACTGCAAGCAATCAAGTTAGTGTCGCTTGGCAGAAAAATGGCAGGACGACATTCTTGTGACTATATGTTCAAATATCTCATCCAAATTATTTCCCAGAAAATCCCTATGTTCCTTCAGAATTCCTACTAGCACCTTATATGTCTTCTTCTGAACTAGCCCTTCATCATCCTATAGAGCCAGCTTTGTAGCAGCAAAAATCATATTCACAGCTTCAACGTCTAGACCCTGCACAAGTGATACTGCCAGATCTAAGAGTTGGGCCCTTGGTGATGCTGCTATCTATTCATTATTTGAACCATCAACTTCCATACAAGATTTTCTTGCAAGCCCAGATTTAGTTGCTTCTTGTGTTACTTTGAGAAGCTTTTGCATAGAATTGATAAAAAAATGTTTGAATACTTCCTTGTCAGCTACAGAAGCTATGTTTGCGATAGTAGCCTACAGATATCCATGCTTTTCTTGGGGAGATGACATGAATATAGTAAATAAAGTTGAAATAAATCCGGGAGAAATTTTCCTCAAACTTTTCATATTCTCTGATGCAACTTTTTAGTTGTAGCGAGACTTGGCTTGTTGCTCAGCCAGAATGATTTCCAAGCCCTCAACCTGTTCTAAACTACTCAAGCTATGGAGAGATTCTTCCCGTGCCTTTTTTTTTGCTAAATAAATATTTGCAAGCTTGAAAAAATTATGCCATGTAAATTTGGCTCTTTAAGAAGTGATGCACGCAATTTCTTTGCAATATTCAGAAAGTTTTCAGATGTGTCTATTGGGTAGTTGAAAAACAAAGGAAGCAGTGACCATAGCGCATGAAGACAGGCTTGTGTATTACGTGAAGCTACTGGTTGTCCTTCCACTTCAAGTGTCTTAGATTTCTCATGCAGTCTCTCCATCCTCTGCATCTTGCATATATTGATGAAGGAAATATTTAACTATACTTACTCCCTCTTACAAGCCCAAACTTGTCTTTGCAAAGTGTCCATCAAGTAACCTGCTTATTAGATCTATCCATTCAGACATGGCATAAAAAAGGAATGTCTTATATCATATCATATAAAGTGAAGCATTGGATGCTTGGTATCCTACTCTCCAATATACAGCAAAGATGTGTTAAAATGGCTTCATAATTGAGCCATGTTCGTTGTTTATTGTGCTTCAATGATGTCCCAGTGCAACAGACTTCAATATTTGTTGTATTATAATATGTGTTGGCTTAAGGCTTAATATATATATATATATATATATATATATATATATATATATATGGCACTAATATGTGCTCTTAATGAACAACTATCTAATGTATAAGGCTTAATCGACTTGAGAGCCTTTGTATCAAGGTATACACCAATAGTACTGAACATAGTCTATATTTGGATCAACATCTGCTCCATATTGTAAGAATTTTCTAGGAATAAATCTAGATCTAAAAGAAAAGATTAACTCCCTTTTTCAGTGGTAGCAGATATCCTCAAAACATTATAGCTCCCTCTGAATCCTTACTATAGGTGAACATCAAGAATTTGACAATCTGCACTCCCATCTTTGAGATGAGACTTTATCATGTTGTAAGAAGGTGATGTGACAAGATTTTTTTTTTTGAAGGTGAAACAGTGAAACCTCCCTTACTGACAACTGCTCCATAGATATCCACTATATACTGTTAGGATAATTATAATGGGATGTTGGAGATAGATCTGAGCCAATACCTGGGATGCCATTTAATACATCAACCGTAATCTTCATTTAATACAACAACTGAAATTACCAAGCCCAAGTATAGATTAAGGTCAGGTTGCATCTGCTGAGGAAATTAGTAGCTTAATGGGAGCATAAAAGGACTTGAATATACTAACCATCACAGGAATGAATAATACCCAAAACAAATATGATATACAAAGAGTCCTGCCAAGAGGATAGCCCCATTTTTTAATCATCCAAGAGATAACATCTCAATACCCTGTATACAAAATGCCAATCCAAAAACATTGTTTGCAAGCCAATGCTTCTTCAATGTATACCACTTGCACAAGATGTGATTTGGTGAACTCTAATTCCATAGATTTAAAAATATGGAAGATGGCAGTTTATTGGTGAGTGATTCCACTTCTTGGCAGAAAGCGCTCAATAGTGGGGAACAATGTGGAATTAGAGGAAAGTGCATTGCATGGTCTCTTGATAGAACAATATCAACCAACATATATAGTAAGGCATGGTGTCAGGACTGCATTCAAGTTTGGATTGAAATTGACATCAAGCAGTCCGGACGAACTTC